>CM020502.1:13030000-13192500 GCA_009823395.1 Thamnaconus septentrionalis
AGAGAGAGAGAGAGAGAGAGAGAGAGAGAGAGAGAGAGAGAGAGAGAGAGAGAGAGAGAGAGTCGTGCTTCTCATACTTCAGTGGGACTTTCGCACGATCTCCTCCCCCACCCCACCCCGCCACCCCCCGGTCAACAAAACTTCCGTGGCCCTCTTCAGGTTTGTCATGTGGCCCCTTGAAAAAAAACATTTCCCACCACTCTGGCTGCCTGGTTCTGCCTGTGGTTCTCTCTGGGTGGGACTACGAGGAACCGGGCGACTAGTCCAGGGTGTAACCCCTCCTTCAAACTAAGAAAGCTGGGAGAGGCTGCGGCGCCCCCCTGTGAGCATTAGCGCAGGATAAAGTGGAGATAGGAAATGGATTTAAACAGAAAAAAAGACATTGGGGAAATAAGTGCAGCTGACATTTATTAAACAATGATTGAATGTTACTGGATGTGCTCGGAGAGTGCCCTAGGTGTTGCTTTGCTTCTACTGCGGCGGGGTCTGAATATTTTTTCTTTCAGATTTCTGAACAAGAGGAAACGAAAATATGATCATCATCACTTTCACTCTATTACTGCACCTTTACAAGAGAGCCAAGAGGGCAAAAAGGATGCTGGGTACACATTGGTAGATGGGAAGTACAGTTACAGTAGTTTCATTCCCCAAAGGTGAAAATGTTTTTTTTTTGCGTCAAAGATCTATGGTTTTGGAACCGTCCTCAATCCACATAAAGACACTTAACCTGCAAAATTGATGCAAAACGTACAAATTGCAAAATATCCCCATTCCGCTCCCTCTGCAGAAATCGACAAGGAGAGTTGCGGCGACCCCGGCACGCCCCTGTACGGCGTGCGGGAGGGCGACAGCTTCTCCAACGGAGGAGTCCTGAGGTTCGAGTGCCAGTTTGGCTTCGAGCTGATCGGGGAGAAGACCATCTCCTGCCAGGACAACAACCAGTGGTCGGCCAACATCCCCATCTGCATCTGTGAGTAGCCAACACCTCCCTCCTGTCCCGCCAGGCAGAGTCTGGAGCGTGCCGCCAGGGGGTGAGGGGGTGGGTGGCGACGAGGTGACGCTCGGCGCCCCCTGCCTGCCATGTTGATCACATGCCTGACCCGTCGCCTCGGCGACGGCGCTGACTTTATTATGGCCCCGGGGAGGTCAGATGATGACCGATGATTCCGGGCCGATGAATATTTAACGTTCCGCTCCCTCTTCCCACCCGGAATTCTGATTCCTCCTCCTTTCACTCTTCCTCCATCCTCTCCTCTTCCTCTTCCAGTCCCCTGCATGTCCAACTTCACGGCTCCCTCCGGCACCGTCCTCTCGCCGGATTACCCGGAAGGCTACGGCAACAACATGAACTGCGTGTGGCTCATCCAGTCGGAGGCGGGCTCCCGCATCCACCTGGCCTTCAACGACTTCGACCTGGAGGCGCCGTACGACTCGCTGACGGTGAAGGACGGCGAGACCAACGACGCCCTGGTCATCGGCAGGTTCTCCGGCGCCGAGAGCCCCTCGCACCTCACCTCCAACACCAACACGCTGCGGCTGGAGTTCCAGGCGGACCACTCCATGTCCGGCCGCGGGTTCAACATCACATACAGCAGTACGTGTTTGGAACGTTCACGAGTCTTCTAAATAGCGCTAATGACCAAAATCGGAGATAAGCGGCGCCATTTCATGCATTCCGTGTCACATTTAAAGATCTTCAAGGGTAATTTTCTTTTTCCTTCATGCATGAGAGCTTCAGAAGGCGTTCGTCCCATCAGAGCACTTTTAGGAATTTCATGCCCGCAGTGATTGAATTAATATGATGCAGTTTCATTGCGATATTCTCGGATACATCTATCAGCCCCCTAAAAATCAGCCACATATTGTCCAGAGTCATCGCTGCACTCATCTTAATGGCAGCTCCAGTTTGTTTTTCCGCCTCAGCGGGGGAACATTTTGCCTCCAACCAAAAAAGGTCAGAAAACCGAAAGGCTTCATCCGCTCCAAGGAGTTGTTTCGGAAAAAATACAAACTTTATCAGCATTGAAACTTTATAAGCGAGTACGATCATCCAGGCCAGAGCAGTGGCTAATAATAGTGGCTTCACTCGCAGAACAAACAAGTGTGACTTTTATAAAAATAAAACATTAAAAAAAAAAAAAAACAGGGAAGACAAAAGTAAAGGCGCGGAAGGTATAAATGGAACGTGGCTTTCAAAGAGTGTCGGAACGTGAAGGCGCGGACGTTTTTTCATCTTGGTGGCGTCCAGCGCGGAGGGAGGTTGCGACCCGCTTAGCGCAAAAAAACTATTTCTGTCCAGAAAAAAAATTAGACTCTGAGACTTTGGATCGTTTAACCCGAGTCAAAATAGAATAGAAGTCTTTTCGGAGTGCTTAACATCTCATTGTAAAACATGTCATCTATGCAAATTCCTCTCACTGATCAGAAAACTTTGGCTGCTCCTCCGATGACAACCGGCTCCCCAGATAACATTTGTGGGGAATTTTGTCCATTCTTTCCGCAGCTTACCGCCTTTGAGCTAATTTAGGCTAAGCATAGTGCGCCGATGGAAATTCGTATCGATCCTCCCCCATCTGACCTCCAGTTTGTGAGCAAACAGCCGCATTTGCCCCCTGAACATCGGAGCAAACATCCACCCCGCAGCATTTTCGGGGTTTTTATGTTTGCGATCTGAAAAAAAATAGCCATCATCGCATCTGTCTGAACCAACACGACAAAATATGTCACAATTTGTAACTTTTATTTATTTTATTTTTTTTGACTTCAAATCTGATCAGCGGGTCTGAACCCCGCATGATTTTATCAGCAGCTATATCGTTCACATCCCACCCCGGCCCTGATATACTGCAGCGGAGACATGGAGGCACAGCAGGAATATAGAACAGGCAGATTATAGGGAGGGGAAATTTATTTCCCCATCCGGGCTGAATGCTCAGGAGTGTCACGTCGCCGCTGTATATCTGCAGCAACGGCTCGCGGGAATGTAATCAAAATGGCGAGTAAGTGTAGCCTATAAGTACTCTGTCTCATACCCCACCAATAACTTTTCTTATTTATGTGCCCATCTCTCCGTGTAAGCGACAAGTCTGCTGTTTTTTTCCCCTACCCTGCCCCACTCATCCGCCTTTCTCTTCTTTTTTTTTTGTCATTTTAACCGCAGCGTTCGGACATAACGAGTGCCCAGATCCCGGCATTCCCATCAACGCCCGTCGCTTCGGAGACAGCTTCCAGCTCGGCAGCTCCATCTCGGTGGTGTGCGAGGACGGTTTCATCAAAACGCAGGGAAGCGAGACCGTCTCCTGTCAGCTGGAAAGGGGCAAAGTCATGTGGAGCGGGCCCATCCCCAAGTGCGAAGGTAAACACCGGCTAATGGTGGCCGAGGGCAAAAAAATATCTTCCAGCCGAAGAGCTGCAGCGGCGAGCTCGTCAGAGAGGGAGAACGCAGGGGAGGCAGAGCCAGTCGACCTCAACTTCCGGGAAATAATTGATTGGAATGTGACTCGTCCTCCTATGACATCACGGCATTTTGTTTTTTTCTTGTTTTTTTTCTGTCCAGCCTCATTTATTGAAGTTTTTGCATTTTTTTTCCTTAAAACAAACTTTCCCTTGATTCCATTGATGTTTTATGGAAGATGCATCCTTAAAAATAATTTGTATTCTCTCTTTTAAGATTGAGGATCACGTTATTTTAGTTTAATTTGAGTTTGTTTTCAGTGAAAATAATCTGACGTTCAAGCTTGAGAAATGTTGAATCTTGTCCATCCATCAGACCAGCGCAGGACTCTGTATTGTGGTCGAAGTCAATGTCAACTTAATTTGTTAAAAAAAAAAAAATTCTAAAAATGCTTTACATATAAAGGAAATGAACACACGGACACAATAGAGAAAAAAGTCACAGTTTGGAGAATATTTGCATTCAAGGGCTATGAGCGATGTAGCTGCTCACTGGAAGAGCAGGGCTATTGAAAAGAGCGTCGTCTCATGTAGCCTGGCGTTCCCGTCCTCCGGGACACAAATCCTCTCATCTTTTATCTTGATTTGTGATGTGTCTTCCTCCTCCTTCCCCCCTCCGCCTCCCTCCTGCTGCTGCAGCGCCCTGCGGAGGCCACTACTCGGCCCCCAACGGAGTGATTCTGTCCCCTGGATGGCCCGGCTACTACAAAGACTCCCTGAGCTGCGAGTGGGTGATCGAATCAGAGCCCGGACGCTCCATTAAAATCACATTTGACAGGTGGGTGGCATAATTCTCCCAAAGTCCCCAAACCCGATTCATCCAGTCATCCATCTCCTCCTCCCCGTGGCGCTCCGGAGCTCGGAGTCAGAGCCGAGCGTTCATCACGTTCGCCGACGTCACTCAGTCAGTGGCGTGTGACGGGCAAGGAAGATTTGCAGATGTTCGCCGAGAATATGATCATCACTTCGTTCTGCGGTGACCTGATCGTAAATGTGCGGAGTTGTTTATATGGTCGATGAGGCAGGGAGGTGATTTTGTTGATGTTACTGCGGCTTTGAGCTGTAAACTGGTGATGGAGGCAATTAAAACTTGTTGCATTATCGTCTTTTATAAATATCAATGATATTTGTCTGCATTTTACTTTATTTCAAACACTTGAGGACTGAACAGCCTTTGAATCTCCAACTCTCTCTCTCTCTCTCTCTCTCTCTCTCCCTCTGTGGAAACCCTGGAAAATGTTTCCTCCCAGGTTTCAGACGGAGCTGGGCTACGACTTCCTCGAGATCCACGACGGGCCCAACCTCCTCTCCCCTCTGGTGGGCTCCTTCAACGGCACCCAGGTGCCCCAGTTCCTGTTCAGCAGCAGCAACTTCCTCTACCTGCTCTTCACCACCGACAACAGCCGCTCCAACGTCGGCTTCAAGATCCTATACGAGAGTGAGTCGCAGGAAGGCCGCAGTGCTTTTGGGTTTCACGTTCGCCTTGGGTTTCTTTTGTGAGAAATGTTTTTTTTTCTCTGCCCCCCCCCCTCGCCCCGCTCAGGCGTCACCGTGGACAGCTACTCGTGCCTCGACCCTGGAATCCCCGTCAACGGGATCCGCTACGGGCAGGACTTCTCCATCGGCTCCACCGTGTCGTTCGGCTGCGACTCGGGCTACAGGCTGAGCCACGAGGAGCCGCTGGTGTGCGAGAAGAACCACTGGTGGAGCCACCCGCTGCCCACCTGCGACGGTAAATATTCCCTCGTCTGCAGGGTCTGCTCTGCACAACAGTGGGTGAATAACAGCTTCCAAGTGAGTTTTTTTTTTTTAAAAGCGCAGGATAAACTTGGATGGATGATGGATGATGGATGGATAGAAGTAAATATTTTCTTAGACACGCAAACCTCTCTGATTTGATGTATTTTTTAGCCTCCTCACTCCTCTTTGCTAAAAACAAACAAACAAATGAACCCAGCATCGAGGTATCTAGGATCTAGGTACGAGGTGGAGAATCACGATAAAAAAAGACAGTCTTTATTGTCGGAGGTCAGAATCTTTTCAACTGCTTGGTTTATTTTATACGCAGGGCAAATAAATTAACGTAAATCCATTAAATAGACTAAAATTGGGTTGCAAGTGTGTAGCATGGGCAGCTGACTCACCACATAAAATACGTTCTCTCACACACTCACACACACACACACACACACACACACTTGGATGTCTGTTGGGGCAATTTGTAGTGAAGGCTGCTGTGGCTGATCGGAGATGATTTGAAGGCAAGATTAGAGGTCTGTGGGCACGTATGCAGTGTGTGTGTGTGCGTGCGCGTGTGCGTGTGCGCTGGCTGGCCGGCGACTGTCATGGCGTGTCTCCCCCTGTGCGCACTTCCACACGTGCTGCTGCTCTCCAGTGTGGAGGTAAAGCTGATGAGAGCCCGTGTTCCCTGTCACCCCGTCTCTCCTCCCCCTCAAACAAGTTTTGGGGTGTAGGGGGGTGAGGAAGGCTATTTCTGCAGTGAGGGGAGACCATCTCTCTCTCTCTCTCTCTCTCTCTCTCTCCCTCTCTTTAAGTCTCCCACCCCAGTGATGAGCGAGCGGGTTTTCTGGCCTTGTTAGCCGGCATTTTCCTCCTGCGAGGAGGCAGCAGGCAGGCAGCACCGGCAGGCTGCCGGGGATTTTGCCGCCCGTCGTCTGTCTTTACACGATGCGGCCATTTGCCGCTGTGTTTCGGATCGTAGAACAAAAAAAAAAGAGAGGGAAAAAAAGAAAAAGAAAAAAAATCCTGTCTGCCAAATGTTAGACAGCTGGTGCATAAAGACTCAAAGCAGCAACCGGGGCCGTAAAAAAAGAATCCACAGCTCAGAGTTAGCATGTGTTTTATTCTGCAGGGGTGCAAAAAAAGACCAAAAAGAAGTTTAACATTTATATTAAATAAAGACACGAGAACGGTAAAACTTGTCAACGCCGTGTGACTCATTTACCGACCGTCAAAGTTTTACACTCTCAGCGCAGTCAGCTGTCCAATAAGAAACGTTTTCAGTGTCATCAACCCTGAAGTCAATTTCAGAAAGAAAAAAAAAAAAAAGCAGTGGGAAGGCAGAGAAAAAAAAAGTTGAGGCTGAAAGAAATAAAAGACGAAGGAAAAAAAAACAGCAAAACAAGCAGATAAAGAGGCGATGGAGACGTTTGAAACTTACTCACGTCGCTCAGCGTTCAGCATGAAGAGCTTCCTGCCAGTGGAACCTTAATAATTAATGCTGCAACCAGTGTGTGCTTGTCAATGCAAGTGCTGTTTTTTAACTGTGAGTGTGTGTGTGTGTGTGTGTGTGTGTGTGCGTGCACGCACGCCTCACTGCACGTGTTTACTTCTCAGTTTTCATGAACCGTTCTCTTTCGCTTCCCGGCCTTGTTTGCTGATGTTTTAGGATCTGCAACGCTGGAGAGCGAATTCACTGAAGCTGGTGGCGCCGCATTCAGGGCGCGTTGTTTTTTGTTTCGTTTTTCGTTTTTTTTTTCCCACACATTCATGACCGTGATTAATATTCAAAATGAACGAGTGAGTTTCTGCGGCAGTCATTGCGGTTTTGTGACGATTCCACGAGCCGAGACGTCCGTCCGTCCGTCCGACCGGTCGGCCTGACGACCCAACTGGAAGGAAGAGCAGCCAAGCACCTTGCAGCTCATTAGTATGCATCGAAAGAGCAAGAAATTCTCTCTCGCTCTCTCGCTCTCTTGAAAGCTTTTCTGAGGACCTGGCCTCAACTCTGAGGAGCATCTTTATGCGAGCGCAGGTCTCCTCCTGCATGACAATGAGCGGCGGCTGAACGACGAGCAAAAAAAAAAAAAAAATAAAATTCACGGGGTCATCCCGAGGCTGTGGGGGAGGGAGGAGGACAGAATGGGGTGGACGGGAGGAGAAGGTGCGGAATGTCAGAGGAAGTTTGAAAACCAACTTTGAGTCGGTCTGTTCAAGGTGAGACTGAGCGGCGACTCACCTGCGACCCGACCGACGGCGTCGGAGCGGAACTCAGAGTGGACAGAGTGTTTTAACAGAGACGCTGCAATACGTGAGATTAACACACGAGGCAGCGCAACAGCACTGAGAAATGTCTTCTTCTAATGTTCTGACTTCTGAGGGGATTGAATTTTAATGTTATGGTCTAAGGAGGCAGCAGCGAACTGATTGTACCGAGTTGGTTCTCGGAAACCATTTGTATATAAGTAATAACATTTATATAATCGAACGTAACGTAAATATTGTCCATGATCAAAAGGTTAATTGACATTTAAAATAATTTAAACGGAACGTAAAATTCATTTTGATGCTTGTGGTGAGATGATGAAAAATCGATTTTTTTTTTTTTTGTAAGTTTCAATGAGTTTCTATTATTCACATACATAGAAAGTCCACTCATTGCGTGCAGTTCCCTTTCTTACCATCAGATGCTGCTAAATCTTATACACACTGACTCGGTTGGGCCTTTAAAAGCAGAAGCAATTCTTGCAAGACGATGAAAAAAAAATGTCTAGAGAGAAATATTAACCATCAAGGCAGATCAAACACAGTCACAGCAAGTCACAGCAACATGAGAGCCACTTAATTAGCGAGCGGCGACCGAAGGTGGAGCCAATTAGGGGCGAGCTCAGAGGAAATGTTTCCTCGTCGTGGGAGACCAGCGCCACATCATAAAAAAATGAATATGTATACGGCACGTGTTGGTGTATAGGAAGCTCCTCTGAACTGTGGCGGCGGGGGTGCGGGCCACATGTTCCCACCAGATGTGTTAAAAGAGCTGCTTACTCGCTGCGGCGGTAAAGTCTGCGAGTTCCAGCGCGGTACCTAAATTATGGATCAGGGTTGAAATTCCATAATGTGGCGGCGCATTTCATTTACCGGTGGTCCAGAGAAATTTCAGGGATGTTTACATGCGAGCGGCGACTTGTACATCCCCCTCTCCTTCCTGCGAGTCAGTGACGGATTTAACGCACTTAGAGTGGCGGAAAGTTTGCGCAGAGCGCTGAGAGCAGAGGCGTATCGAGTTTAGAGCGGGAGCATCCGTCTCCATAATATTGAAAAGTCTCAATCTGATTCCTTCTATCGATGCCAAAAAAAAAAAAAAAAAATTAACCTGCTCGCAAGCAAGTTTGAGGAAGACGGAGTGAAAATACATTCAGTTTTCAAAAACAACTTTGTGTGTGTGTGTGTGTGTGTGTGTGTGCGTGTGTGTGTGTGTGTGTGCGCGTGCGTGCGTGGATGTGTAAAAGACATTGTAAGATCCACAAAAGATTGCAAAATATACATATACATATATACACTGGCATATTTTTTTCTAGTCAGTCAGCACTCCTTCTTGGTCTGTCTCACGATTCCTCCTTCCTCTCCTCCCCCTCCTCCTCCTCTACCCCCACCACTCCCCCTTCCCCCTCCTCCTCTGTCTCTGTCGATCCATCAGCTCTGTGTGGCGGAGATGTTCGAGGCCCCTGGGGGACCATCCTTAGTCCCGGCTATCCAGACAGCTACCCTTCATCCCTCAACTGTACCTGGACAGTGGAAGTCAGCCATGGGAAAGGCAAGACACACACACACACACACACACACACACACACACACACACATAGAGCTTCAAACTCCTTAATGGAGGGAGACAGAGTGAAAGACGGTGAGGCAAGTAACACGTACACAAAAACACGCATGCAGGCAGTCTCCAGTGGAGTGCGCTCACCAACACGCATCACATGACCTTTTTCCCAGTTGTGCATATTTTTTTAAAGTTTATTTTCACCAGAACTGTGTGTGTGTCTCTGTCCATGTTGCGTGTGTCTTTCCATCCGTCTGTCTGTCCATTCGCCCAAGCAGGGGTCCAGTTCCAGTTCAACTCCTTCCACCTGGAGGACCAGCACGACTACCTCCTACTCACCGAGAATGGCAGCTTCCTGCAGCCGCTGGCCCGCCTCACCGGCGGCGAGTTGCCCGGCAACATCAACGCCGGTCTCTATGGCAACTTCAAAGCGCAGCTCCGATTCATCTCTGACTTCTCCATCTCCTACGACGGCTTCAACATAACTTTCTCTGGTAATCCCCCGCTTCGCTTCCACGGCGGCGGCGCGGTTGTCACGGCAGGTCAAACTCGGGGGAGGCAATTTTATTTTTCGATTTTTTTTGTCATACAAGTAGTCTTTAAGACAGACAGAGTCATTTCATTTTAATTCAAAACTACCTCAGCAAAGCAGGTTTTTCTCATAAAAAAGGAAGGAGGAGAGCGCGGAGGAGCGCTGCTGAGCTTTAAGCAATAAAGAAAAGTCGTAAAAACGCCAAACACAGAAGGCGAAAAGTGGCGTAGGAAGCTGAAAAGAGCGGCTGAGTCAGTCAGGAGCTGCTGCTGCTCGGGGCTGACGCACGTCGTGTTTTAGTTTCAAAAAAAATATGCAGGGAGGTGAAGCTGACAAGAAACAATAAAAAGTCCCCCTCAAATGCAGAGTGGGATGTTTGACCTTGTGGGCATCCCGGGACTCATCGATAACTTCCTGTTACAAACAAGTGCACCATCCGAGGGGTCAGAAGAAGTGCTGGAGTCTATCACAAGCAAGATGAGCTTTTCTATGTAGTCAATTTTGTTGTTGTTTTTGTTTTTTTCCAGATACATTAGTTGTGGTTAAGTAGGAGTTATGGTCTGCATTTCACTGACATGTCATAGAGAAACTGACGTTCGCACAGGCGCAGGGCTTAACCTACCCAGAACCTTCTGTCAGGTCGGATGGAAACTTTATGAAGTAGGCCAGCTGTTTTAAATTGTAATAATAATATTTCAAAATATCTCCTGACATATATATTATCTACCTACCTGTTATTAAAGGAAAAAAATTAAAATCTAAATATCTAAAAGAAAGCTGGTAAATCATTTTTGGTAATTGGCTTACAAAAAGTTCATAAATAATCTGTGAAATTGAGTTAAGATAAGTGAAATAACGTTAAGTTAGCCATGTTAAGTACAGTTAACTCAATGCAAGTTGAGTGAATGTATGTTACATTAAGCTATGTTGTGTTAGGATGTGTTAAGGTATGACAAGTGAGACCATGTCTAATCAAATAAAACCACATCAAGTTGAGGTATGAGAAACTAAATTAAGTTAAGATAAATTAAGCAGAGCTACTTTAATCTAAAGTATGTCATGTTAAGCTAAGATATGTTAGGTTAGCTCATGATATGTTAAGTTATGTCATGATATAGTAAGTATAGTTAAGTTAAGTAAATAAGTTATATAAGATACGTTAAGTGGTGTATGTTGAGCCACTTGAGATTAAGCTATGTTAGATGAAAAAAACATTTAGTCACACTCAGTTACATCACTCTACACCAAGTAAAGTTATGTTAAATCAAGTCACGTCAAGTTATGTTCAGTTAAGTTACTTTGGGCTAATCTCAGTTAAGCTCAGTTAAGTTAAGTTGTTGAACAGCCATGGACCAACGTGAGAGACTTCATACGCCTCACTTTCAGGGGAAATTTGTGACAAGTATCAAGGTTAAGTGGCAAGTTATGCTAATTCTTGTCTCATATTAGCACCGACTTACATATGCAATACTTAAAAAAGAAATGAATGAATGAAGGTTGAAGGAGCCGCAAAAACACGACAGAGCCGCAGGCTGTGAATTTATGTCTTACCTTGTTGCTGACAGTGTGAGTGTGACAGATGGAGGCTGTCAGCAGAGACGCAGCTAACAGGTCGAATCGCCTCTGATGTGATGCCTTAACATCGCCAACCTCGGCCTGCAGGAGGCGACACAGAGGGAGATGTGTTGATCTGTTGATACATTGCCAGAGAGCGCTCTGATTTGCATTCTAATTGGATCATATCCCACTTTTCCAGAGGCACTCAAGCTAACACGATACAAAATTGAAGTCCACACGTCTGAAAAAAATCACATTTTGTTCTTTGCTAGTTTTATTTTTATTTTTTTCATTCTTTTTTGAAAAATATTCCATAAATGCACACACCATTATGTACCGTTAAGAGCATTTTTTTTCTCCGGGCCTGAAACGTTCTGCTTTCAGTTATTGATATTTTTTCTTTCCCCCCCTTGCAGAATATACTCTGGAACCATGCGAGGACCCCGGAATGCCTCGGTTTAGCCGGAGAAATGGCTACAGCTATGGCATCGGAGACACCCTGTCGTTTTCCTGCAATATGGGCTACCGCCTGGAGGGGGCGCCCGAGCTGATCTGCCTGGGGGGAGGGCGGAGGATGTGGAGCGCCCCCCTGCCCAGATGCGTCGGTAGGTTGAGGTTCAGTTTGAAATCATCACCAATGGTTTGAACAGCCGTCAATGCAAAGGTATAAATACAGTAAATATAAATAAATAAATAAATAAATAAATAAATAAAATAAATAAATAAAATGGGGGGGGGAATGAGGCACGGGTTTAGTGAGCCAGTCGGACAGTTTTGCCGTGATGCCGTGAGGAAAAAACCCTCACGCTGCTGCGCTGCGACAACGATGGCAATCACACACGTTCACCAGTATGGAGCCCTGCCGCTGATCCCGCTCTCAGCGCTGCGTGATGTTAATCGCGATTCTCTTCTATCCTTTGGCATTGCGTATGAAAAGACGGCAGCGCAACAAGTGCGAGCGGCGCACCATGCTTCACCATATTTAGCAAAAGCAAACGACCTAATGAGGGCGCTGTTTTCTCACAACTTCTGTTTATTTGTGGATACACTCGCCGCTGCTGCTCACTAGCTCATTGTTTTTTTGTTTGTTTGTTTCTTGCCTCTTCATCTGATCAAACACATTATTGTTCAAGTCATAAGAGGCTGCATCAAAGGCGGCTCTTGCAGGGCAAAAACACATTTGCCGTGTTTTTTTTCTTTATTATTTATTTTTGAATTAGCGTATTTGTGAACACATTCGCCAAAGACAAGGATGCTGAAGAACCGAAAAAGAAGAGCAGCGACCACCACCACCACCACCCTTTCCCCTCCCTATCCATCAGTTGGTGACTGAGCCTAAATCGTAGCTTTAGCTTTAGCTAGCTGATCCCTGTACATTGAGATATGTTGTTGCTGTTTCCTGTCTTTTTATTAACAATAAAAAAAAATTTAAAAAAATGATACTTAACTAGACCGAGCAGTTAATTAGCAACTAGCCACGTCTAGACTGACTTACCACACACTGCAGTGAAGTGCTCACACAAATGCTTGATTACTGCACTGTTTCCCACCACTGTTTCTGAATGTATGTGCCAGTAAAAAATCCCAGCAACCAGTCTGATGTCCATTTGTGTTTGTGCCCTCAGCTGAGTGCGGCTCCTCGGTCATCAACAACGAGGGGATCCTTCTCTCGCCAAACTACCCAATGAACTACGACAACAACCACGAATGCATCTACAGCATTCAGGTAACAGATACAGGCGAACCTCTGACTTTAACTTTTTATGTAAATAAAAAATACTACTGTGCCGTTAAAAAATGTTGTATTCTGTAGGTGCAAGCTGGAAAGGGAATCAACATTTCCGCCAGGACCTTTCATCTCGCCCAGGGCGACATCCTGAAGGTTAGCAGCACATCCAACCGGGGGAAACGTCTGGACGTGTCTCAGATCTGGATCACTGATTCGATCGCTGCTCATTGACTCCAAGTGAAGTTCTGCTTCTTTTCTTTTGCTTCCAGATCTATGATGGCAAAGACAGCACGGCCCACGTCTTGGGCGCCTTCACTGGCTCGTCCATGTTGGGGCTGACGCTCATCTCCACTTCCAACCACCTGTGGCTGGAATTCTACAGTGACCCGGAGAGCACCGGCGAAGGATTCAAATTGGTCTACTCAAGTAAGCGGCTGAGCTCTTCCCAGCAAGTGGGTCCTGGGTTCAATTCCCAAATGGGGAGGTGCCTTCCTGGGTGGAGTTTGCATGTCCTTCCAATGCCCGCAAGGTTTTCTTTTAGATGAAAGTGGTTTTTGATAAACTGAAGACTCCACTTTCCTAATGAAAAACTACATATATATCTTGTTTTTGAGACACAGCGACGCCACTTGTAGATCTTGAAAATAAAGCAATCAGATATGGAACAATCGGAAGGGCTGTGCAGTGTGTGAATGACGTGGTTTTTCCCGCTGAAGTGTGTTCAAAAAAGAAAAAAGACGCAACGCATTGCCAGACGCGTCATCGTAAACTAATTTTACCCGAGGTATAAATGCGTGAGAGTGATTCCAGGCGCGGGCGCTGCTTTCTGTTCACCAGCAACTGCGATGCAAATGTTATTGGCTGTACGCCTTTTTTTTTTCTTTTCTTTTTTTTTTCTTTTTTTTAGAAAGCGATGGGAAAGCGTCAGGACTGCTTCCATCGGATTTCCAAGTGCATTTCCACACGCGTTCAGATTGCAAACTAATCAAAGTACGGATTTTGCCAAAAAAAAAATCTCAATTTTTCGGGATTTAGTCGTGCACCCGGTGAAATGCGCCAAGAGATAACGCAATAAAAAAAAAGGAAAAAGAAAGGAAATCCAGCACACCTCTTCTCACAGGTAATACCTCTGATCAAATCCTTGTCGGGGGATTTTGTGAGGATAAGCTATTTATACAACTCTTTATATCCATCTTCCTCGATTATTTTTTTTGCAATTAAACCGGATACGCCACGGGAACTGAGCTTAGACGGATGGTTAAAAACAACATTAAATTAAATAAAGTGTGTACTCACTCCATTATCTTCCCTAATATTAGCTAAAGTGTCTTGTGCATTTTCCTTTCTGGCTCTGATTTTTTTCTGGGTAAATGGTAGACAGGACATGAACCGAATGTGAATGATCTCAGCATGCTAACAAACAGAATACTCGAGTGTGCCACATATTAGGAGAATGTTACTTTTCAGCCAAGGAGAGAAAAAAAACAAAAAAACCTCATTTGGTTTTCTCTGTTGGACGCCTCGCGGTGACAATATTTTCAAAGCGCCGCACTGACGAGCTTTCCCTGTCACACTCTCTCTCTCTTTTCTCCAGGTTTTGAGTTGTCTCATTGCGAGGACCCCGGCGTGCCGCAGTTCGGCTTCAAGGTCAACGACCAAGGCCACTTCTCCGGGAGCAGCATCACGTACCGCTGCGAGCCGGGATACACGCTGCACGGCGCCACCACGCTGAAGTGCATGACAGGCGAGAGGAGGGCCTGGGACAACCCGCTGCCCTCCTGCATCGGTAGGTAAAACAAAATCAGTGAGCGCGGACGGGAAGCGTCAGGAGAATGGAGTGTTTTAACGCAGTGTTCTTCGTTTAAATCGCAGAATAATGTCAATTTGTTTCCCCAAAAAACAAAATTGTTGTTTTTTCCATGAAATAACAAATGAATTGAGTGATGGCACATGGTGGGGTCAGGAAGAGGCAAAGGGGAACCGAAGCAGTGGGAGAGAACAAAACGAGTTGAATTAATTGTCAATTTGGCCCAGCTGTAATTATTCCTGGAGGTCAGCAGCAGTGCCTTGAGGGATCCCGATGAACATGCAAGTGGTCCCATGTCTCTAGGACAAAGTTGACTTTTGACCCCATAGACTTGCATGGCATTAGGGTTAGCGATAAGGCTGGAATTAGGGTTAGGGTTACTGCTGGAATTAGGGTTAGGGTTTCGGGGTACCTCATGGGCTAGAAGCCCCAAATTTGACGTGGCTGTGTCTTGAGGGATCCCAATGAACATGCAAGTGGTCCCATGTCTCTAGGAAAAAGTTGACTTTTGACCCCATAGACTTGCATGGCATTAGGGTTAGCGATAAGGCTGGAATTAGGGTTAGGGTTACTGCTGGAATTAGGGTTAGGGTTTCAGGGTACCTCATGGGCTAGTAGCCCAAAATTTGACGTGGCTGTGTCTTGAGGGATCCCGATGAACCTGCAAGTGGTCCCATGTCTCTAGGACAAAGTTGACTTTTGACCCCATAGACTTGCATGGCATTAGGGTTAGCGATAAGGCTGGAATTAGGGTTAGGGTTACTGCTGGAATTAGGGTTAGGGTTTCGGGGTACCTCATGGGCTAGAAGCCCCAAATTTGACGTGGCTGTGTCTTGAGGGATCCCAATGAACATGCAAGTGGTCCCATGTCTCTAGGAAAAAGTTGACTTTTGACCCCATAGACTTGCATGGCATTAGGGTTAGCGATAAGGCTGGAATTAGGGTTAGGGTTACTGCTGGAATTAGGGTTAGGGTTTCGGGGTACCTCATGGGCTAGTAGCCCCAAATTTGACGTGGCTGTGTCTTGAGGGATTCCGATGAACATGCAAGTGGTCCCATGTCTCTCGGAAAAAGTTGACTTTTGACCCCATAGACTTGCATGGCAATAAGGTTAGTGATAAGACTGGAATTAGGGTTAGGTTAGGGTTACTGCTGGAATTAGGGTTAGGGTTTCAGGGTTACTCATGGGCTAGAAGCCCCAAATTTGACGTGGCTGTGTCTTGAGGGATCCCGATGAACCTGCAAGTGGAGTGCAGAGTGCAGAGAATAGCCGCGCTTTCAGGGGTCTTGTTTTGATGAAATTGACCACATCTGCATCAGTCACGCGAAAACATCACATTTTCTACCTGCCACACGGGAAGACGTTGAGCGTTGCGTGCGCCAAGTCATAATATCGCGCCAGCCGCGGCATAGATCACGTACTGATGCAAAGGTGTTTGATTACTTTCTCTCAGCGCTCGAAAACTCTTCATTGTCCTCTGGCTTTTTCGCTCGTGGCTCGCGCATTAGAAAGAAAACAGACCAGACGCCGAAACGATCGCTGCGCGGCGCGAGCCGGCCGCGCAGGTGCACCCCACTTCAAGTCTGGCGTGAACGACACCATGGTTCCGCAGCTACTTGAGGAACGATTCTACAGCCAAAAGTGGCCAACAACAAAGAAGACTGGCCACCGCCGGACTCCTGAATTCTTCTTGTCGTCCCTGTCAAATATGTGTCCATCCTGTGTAACTGAGCAGCGTTTTTCTGAGCTACAACCTACTGAACACTTTTTATTAATTGTTCCGCCGTGGAAAAAGTTCCGACGTGAAAACATTAGTTCCCCAGGGCCCGGTGTTTCACGCCCCCGACTCGTTTGTACTGTAAACCTGATCCGTCCATCAGTTTTGGTATTTAGCTCCGTTTCCAAAAGTACAGAAATAAGTTTGTTTTTTGTTTTTTGCCAGAATTTTGCAATTTTGTATTCCATTAATTCCAAAATAGAGTGGAGAGTCATTTCCTGTTGGTGCTGCAGCCAGCCGTCAGTGTCGGCGAGAAGCCTTATTTATTCAAGACGAGTCCTCCTCAGCGCCGATTGATCCATTTCCTCTGCGGCAGCGGCTGGCGGAGGCTGTCTGGTTGATCCCACGACGGCCTGCAGTCTCGTCCCACATCTCGTCCTGCAGAGATTAAGCCTCTCGTCAGCGTCTCCATTCCTGCGCTTTGACCGCGGTCAAGAGCCTTGACACGCATTGAATGGCTGAGGGTGGAGCCTCGAGGAGATTTCTTTTTTTAAATAACTTTTTTTTTTCTGTGTGTGTGTCGTGTCAGGACACAAACCATTTCAGCATCTGTCCAAAATAGCCCTTTTTTAATGTTCAGGGCTGCAAGCATGTTTAAACTTGCCGCTAATATTCTTTGAATGCTTTCAAAGCTCCAAAAGGCAACTTTCGTAAAAATCCAGAGTCGCATTTGAATCATAATTGTTGAATTTTGACGGTAACTCGGCCTGAACTTACCTTGACTGCATCTGGCTTGGCAGAAACAAATGTAAGTGCTGCCCTTAAAACAAAAAGGAAAGTCTAAAGTCTGACAAAGCAAACCACCTGATTGGTCTACTTGAAAGGGACAGACAGAAGGTTTGTCCAATCACCTTCCGAGTGTCCTGTTGCCTTTGCGAAAGCTCTCTGCGGGCTCTCTGTCAGACGGATGCATCACGTTAGAATTCAGAGGATTTCACGTTCTACCTGGAATTTTGAGTTGTGTTTGAACACATTTGAGAAGCTTCTTGTGGTTCACCTGGAACTTTCTCTGAGACAAAAAGAAGCCAGAAACCAGAACCGACCCAAGTTCCAAGAACTCAAAACACCTCAGACAAACCCGGAGGATGCCAAACGTTTCGGGGCCTCTAAAAAAAAAAAAACCCTGAGTTTTAGATTCATCTTCAGACTTCTTTTTTCCTCCTCTCCATCAATAATGAAAGGCTCATAAAACCAACCACTGGCTGATATCCTCTGACTTTCTATTTTAGCAGCGGCACGCGCTGACCTGGCCGAACCCCCAGTCTTAATATCATACGGCTTATTATTACTGCAGTTTCCGTTTCCACTTCTCTCCGTCTCCTCCCCTTTTTTTTGTCTCCTCTTCCTCCCCCTTTTTTTCCTCCTAATATTGCTCCTGTTAACGGAGATAATGTATTCTGAGGGGAGGAGGCGGGGTGGGGTGGGAATGGTAGGGCGGCCTCAGGGAGTTCGGACATGATGGGGGAGGAAGCGAGGACGGGACGACGACGGCGATGATGATGATGATGATGGTTCTGAAAATATATAATGGAGGAGGAAATTATTTGCTCTTCCGTAGAGCCGTTTTCTTTGGGGATGAGACGAGAGCGGTGGCGTCAGCAGTTTTCTTTCCCCCCCCGCCCCTCCCGGTCTCTTCCTCCGCGTCGGATCAGAGCTTCTTTCTTAATCCCTCGCTCCCCGCGTTGATTGTTTCATCGCCGCTCAGCAGCTACCGGGGTGTGACCGGCGCGTCCGATTGCCTTGATAAACAATTACCACGCTTAGAGGCAGGTTGTTACTACACCGCAAACACACACAAAACACACACACACACACTCAGTGTTTGTGAGCGGCAGCCCGTTGAGAAAAGTTGCGTGTTGCTCCGTGTTAACGTTTGATTGTGTGTCTCCTGTGTGGCCGCAGCCGAGTGCGGCGGTCGTTTTAAGGGCGAGTCTTTTGGGAGGATCCTCTCGCCCGGGTACCCGTTTCCTTATGACAACAACCTGCGCTGCACCTGGACCATCGAGGTGGACTCAGGAAACATTGTGAGGTAATTCAGTTCAGCCGAAGCAGAAGCATTTCTATAGTAGTATTTATTTGTTCTTGCTTCTTTGGAATTCCCTTTCATGTGTTTTTAAAATAGATATGATGCTTATGTAGGAATCAAATTGGTTGCAGTATGCTTGCTCACCACTTGATGGTAGTGCCCTTTACACACTGGGCCTTTAACAAATGTAACAACCCCAAAACAAACCTTACCTGGACTTTTTTTATTTTTTTTCCCACTGTTTCTTGTGTGAGTGACTCCTCCCTGTTGCGGCCTTTCAGCCTTCAGTTCCTGTCCTTCGACACGGAGGCCAGCCACGACATGCTGAAGGTCTGGGACGGACACCCTGAGAACGAGATGCAGCTGTCGGAGCTGAGCGGCTCCCTGCTGCCGGAGGGGATCCACTCCACCCTCAACACCGTCACCGTGCAGTTCGACACCGATTTCTACATCAGCAAGTCCGGGTTCGCCATCCAGTTCTCTAGTAAGCGTGGTTCAGTAGCATTTTCTTTTTTCAAAAGAAATCAAACTGGAGTTTCAAACTGCTTTTGTTAAAAAAAAAGAAAACATAGCTTATGTGACATTATTGAATTGTCACAATAGGATACTACCTCAGCAACCAATTTTCTTATTTTAAGACAATAAAGATGGGAAAAAAGTGCATTTATTGGACAATTATTGATATTTTTATGTATTTGCTAAAAAGAAGTGCATGAGGCGTGTTTTGCAGTCCGCTCTAGAGAAACCAAAACTCTTCCACAGAATCATACTATTCAAAACTTGCTGGACCATCATCACTTTTCCAAAGGTCCAACACTTTGGCTCTCACCGCCTATTGTTTGATGTTATCAGAGGTCCAACGCGACATTGAGACATTGACACGGTGATACTGCGAAGAAGGAAAAGAAAAGAAAAAGAAATGGACGATACTGACGCTGAAAAATTAATTTTCTGAAAGATCTAATTTGTGCACGGCTTAATGGCTAAAGATATCCAAAGTCACAGAGATGTTTTGTGTAATGACGCTCGCTCCCTCTCTCTCTCTCTCTCTGCCTCCTCCCCCTCTCCACCCTCCCTCTCGATCTCTCTCCCCCTCCGTCCAGGCTCGGTAGCGACAGCCTGCAGGGACCCCGGCGTTCCGATGAATGGCAGCCGGAGCGGGGACGGCCGCGAGCCGGGGGACTCGGTGTCCTTCCAGTGTGACCCTGGCTACGAGCTCCAGGGGGACGACAAAATCACCTGTATACAAGTGGATAACAGATACTACTGGCAGCCCAGCCCGCCTGTCTGCATAGGTGAGGAGCCCTGGACCCTGCCATATTTATAGGGGGCGCTGTAAAATAAATGGTCGAGTGAGTGTGTGTGCGCAACTATCGCTGCCAGGCTCAAGGGCGCTGCTGTGACTGAGGAATCTCCTGCACAGGGGAGAAGAAGATAATGTTTAATGAGCTGATCTCGCTAACACGTGCAGTATTTCATTTCACACCGCCTCAGTCCAAGGCTCAAGGCGGGAACGCTTTTGTTTTATCGGCATTTTGGAACTTTTCTTGGGTTAAGAAATGGCACTGATTTGTGTTGCCCCCACCGCAGCCCCGTGTGGAGGAAACCTGACGGGCTCCAACGGCTTCATCCTGTCCCCCAACTATCCGCACCCCTACCCGCACTCCAAGGACTGCGATTGGCTGATTGCCGTGAACTCAGACTACGTCCTGTCGCTGGCCTTTATCAGGTAACTGGCGGCTCTGCAAAGAATCCTCACCGGAATCATGAGTTTTAGGAGTATTGAGAGAAAACTGAACGGAACAAATTCCTTGCTATAAATTAGAATTGCAAATGACTTTTTAGCTCCAAAAGAACAATAATTTGCTGCCACAATGGCCCAAAAACCATCAGGGACCACAAAAGTCGATTAAACTTTTTGCTTTATCCGCTGATCTGACGTTCCCAGGACAGAAATGAATGAGTCGCTTCAGTAGTTCCAACACAATTTTTTTTTCCGCCTTCCATCCTTCCAGCTTCAACATTGAGCCAAACTACGACTTCCTGTACATCTACGACGGCCCGGATAGCAACAGCCCTCTGATTGGTAGCTTCCAGGACAGCAAGCTGCCCGAGCGAATCGAGAGCAGCTCCAACACCATGCACCTGGCGTTCCGCAGCGATGGTTCCGTCTCCTACACCGGCTTTCACCTGGAATACAAAGGTAACAAGTTCTGCCAGTGAGAGCGAGAACACTTCCAGCTGCTGTCGTCTGTGTTGCCATAGCAGATCGAGGAAAATGCACACAGCTTTGTGTCTCTCTCACCAAGAATGTTCTGTGACTTCATTTTAAAACGTCACTGGAGGAAAAATACTTTAATATACAGAATATCGGAAAATTTCGACGGTGACCTTTTTGTCACGCTGTCAACACAAGCCAGGTAACTGTGGAGAGGAGCAGGCTTAGTGATCGTGCAAAAGTGATGACATTGTGCATCATCATTTCTCCTCAGATGAAAGAGGATGATGAAGTGCGAGCCGGTTGGGTGTTGAACTAGTCGCTCGCAGCGTGAGCTTAATACAGAAGAAGTCAACACTGGGACTCGTCTCCAAATGAGTTCTCGGGCTGATGCCGTGTGGCCGCTAATCTATTAGGACGGAGGCCAACGCATAATTTACAAGGTTCATGTAGCATTCAAAAGGCAGCAGATGAAGTCATGGCTCCAAACCAATCTCTGGTGAAAGCCGCTGAATCAAACAGACTCTTAAAAAGGCCAAACGGAACGTGAGCCACATCCGCTCCCGTCGAGGGACTCACTCATTATTAATTGCACTTCTTATTTATCTGCGCCTGTCGCTTGGTCTTTGACTCACTCCCGCTCTCTTGCCTCCGTCTCTTCCCGCCGGCTCACCGTTCACCCTGCCCGCATCCAGCCAAGCTGAGGGAGTCGTGCTTCGACCCGGGTGTGGTTCTGAACGGGACCAGGCTGGGATCGGACTACAAGCTGGGCTCTACGGTCACCTTCTACTGCGAGGCTGGATACGTTTTACAGGTGAGTATGGATGGATGGCTGGGTGGATGGGTGGAAGATAGATGGACAAGTAATAGAATGGATGGATGGATGAAAGGATGGATGGATGGATGGTTAGATGGATTATTGTATGGATGAATGAATGAATGAATGGATGAATGGATGGATGGATAGACGGATGTTAGATGGATTATTGGATGGATGAATGGATGATAAATGAATGGATGAATGGATGGATAGACGAATGGTTAGATGGATTATTGGATGGATGAATGTATGGATGAATGGATGATGAATGGATGAATGGATGGATGAATGAATGGATGCATGAATGGATGGATAGACGAATGGTTAGATGGATTATTGGTAGATGAATGTATCGATGAATGGATGGATGAATGTATGGATGAATGGATGGATGATTGTATGGATGAAGGAATGGATGGATGAATGGATGGATAGACGAATGGTTAGATGGATGAATGGATGGATGAATGTATGGATGAAGGGATGGATAAATTAAACAATGATTGCTGGACTTTTTAATTTTTAGATTGATGATTGCAGTAATTGGATAGATGAATTGTAACAATTGGATGATTTATGGACGGGTCACATTCAACAATAGTCAATAATATTTTGTTTGTTCTGCAGGGCTACTCCACCCTCACCTGCAGTATGGGAGATGATGGCAGACCTGGATGGAACAGAGCATTACCGAGCTGTCAAGGTATCTAGACTTCGAACAAAAGATTCAAGTCAAATCAACAACTGTATAATCAATCCGCTGTAATTGCTTCTGTGTCTATGTGTCTAAATTTCTTGTGGTTATTTGTTTTTGTTTTTTTTTGTCCCTAGCACCTTGTGGAAGTCGCTCTACAGGATCGGAGGGAACTGTTTTGTCCCCAAACTTCCCAAGAAACTACACGACCGGACAGACGTGTGTTTACTCTATATCTGTTCCCAGAGAGTTCGGTAAGTCAGTAGGTGCCCACCAGCCTGCGTAAATTTCAGTTTAAACCCTTCCCATCAGAGGCAGCATGCACAGGCTAAGACAAGTTAAGAACAAAATCATTTATTGAAGGAACTGCTTGGGATTAACGTTGGTGATTTTGGCTTTGTGTCTGAACTTTCGGCAAGCGGCAGAATCAGCTCTTCCTGTTCCTGTTTCACTCTTTGGTTCGGAAAGCAACTTGAAGGAAACCCCTTCACCATAATTCAACTGCATTATGGAGAAGCTCTTGCAGCCGTGGCATGATGCACGGCGGCCGGTCATTCCGTTGCAGCGCAGGGTTTTGTTGGCTGGGTTCCATAAAAAGTAGTAGAGCAAAGCGACTTGAGAGCAAATGAAAGATTTTTTAAAGAGCAGCCATTTCAACGCAAAATTTCTTAAATGTCAACAATTGGATTTTTCCTGTTTGGGAAATTATCGTTCTTTGGGTTTTGAACCTGCAATAGCGAGGCTAAAAGTTCAACCTGGAGTTCCACAAGCGCAACACGAAACGCGTTGAAATCCAGCGACCCCCTCCAACAGTTGCGATTGTTCTGCCAGAGTGGCGCCATTGTTGTCACATTCTCAAATTCCTGTCGCATAAGTCACATGTTCAAGTCCAAATCTGACTGCGCGAATGACTAAGTCATCCGGCCCTGACTGGGATGCGGCGTCCCATCGAGTCATGAATAAACAACAGATTTCCCCGAGGCTGTTGTCTCATTGTATCAGCGGCGCGGCTTTTTATGAGACTTCCGCTCTCTTTTGCCGTGTGTGTGTGTAGACATTTGGACCGAGGGAGGCGAAACATTTGGTCCCGTCTTATCTACTGAATGAATAAGACGGCCAACCAAGCCCGCCGCCTCCCACAACGACGTAGGACTGACAGGGCACCGCCGCTCCCGGTCCTGGATTTGTCACGCAAACCCGTCGTTCTTGGGGAAGAACAAAACAAAGACAGAAGTTTCCGCTGGAAATTTGACGACGTCTCAGGGTTTTTGGCGAGGGAAGGGGTGCGGATCAAAAAGCCGTCTGATAATTAGCAAATTCTATCAGCGGGCTGTTGATGTTAACAAATGCTTCTGTCAGGGCTCACAAGAGGAGGAGGGGGAGCAGGAAGGGGAAGAGGAGGAGGAGGAGGAGGAGGAGGAGAAGGAGGAGGAGGGGAGTCTTGGACCTCAAACCTTGTGGGAATGCCATGTACTTCCTGCCGAGCGACGGCGGTAACTTGGGACAGGGTCCTGGCAGCTCCGCGAGGGATTTTTGTTTTTTCATCTCCAACTGATGTCAAAAGCTGAAGGGGGGGCCTCTCGGTGATCAGCAGAATATGTTAATTGTTAGACAAACAGATCCGCCGGAGGGATCAGACAGGCCTACACGGCGAACGGAGCTCCAGCACCAGCTGGTATATGATCTCTCCTCGCCGACTACCCGCCTTGCCGATTGGCTCCGTGTTTAACGGGCACGCCGCGGAATCCGCTGATGTTTGTTCGACGGTGTCAAGGCCGTGAGCTCCTCCACCGGCGCCTCAGCGTCTGACTCTGCAGCAAGACGTAATGGACGCCTCAATCACCCTGATTTTTCTTTACAAGCTGAGTGAGCGAGCGAGCGAGCGAGTGGGAGTACTTCTTCTTCGCCTCCAATTCAGAGCCCTTTTCTGAAGTCGATGTTTTGATTTCATCGAACAATTATCTTGTTTTTAGTCCTTCCATTGGAGCTCTGAAAGCAGTCTGAGCTGCTACTCTGCGTACAAACGCAGCCCTCAAGTAGCAACGAGCTGAGAGTCTTTTATGAACACTTTTTTTGGCCCTGTTAAATTAAGCCAGGAATCAGTTCTGACTGGATCTGTCAAGTTTCAAGAGAGTCAATGAGCTTTTTTTTTTTTTTTTTTTTTTTGGTCGGCCGTCAATAATTATTTCTGCTAATTTCAAGTTTCAAGTTCAGGTGCCACATTTGCCCAGAGATTAATTCAATACCTTTAGCGTTTTATTGGCCAGCATGGCGATGCAGTGGTCGGCTAATTGGCTAATTACGCTAACTCTGGCTAATTGGAGGTTGCGCTAAACTGGCTACTTGCCCGGCTGTCCACCCTTGGACAGCCGGGATTGACTGCAGCACGTCCCTGAGTGCAGAATAAAGTGTGATTGGAAATGGAAGGATGTAAGTGAAGCGGATGGCTGTGTGTCATCTGCATAAGTGAACAGGAATTCAAGCTCAGTTAAACCTTCTCTAATTACTAATAATTTATTGTTGCTTTTTGTGGGGCTGTGATTTTTGCCCGCTGTCCCAAGTATCAAGCACGTGCCTGAAAGCCAAGAAGGTGTCCGCGGTGGTGAGAAATCCTTTAGCGGAATGTGGACTGTGCCTTCAAAGAACTCCGCTGAGAGAAATCGGCTCGCGCAAAGTGACCAGTGACCTTCTTTTTTAGCTGAATATCCTTGGCAACGTTCCACTTTAATCCTTCACACCTCAGCCCCTGGGGTTCCCGAGGAGGAGGGAGGCAGTGATGAAAAGATGATGTATGTGTGTGTGTGTGTGTGTGTGTGTGTGTGTGTGTGTGTGTGTGTGTGTGTGTGTGTGTGTGTGTGTGTGTGATCATAAGCCCTCCTCAGCAATGAATTAATGTCCAGGAGCCAAACAGCTGCAGACAGACATCTTTTTATTTTATTTTTTTTATTATTATTTTTTTTGTCTTCATTTACGACACAACCTCTACCTTCTTTGGTCCACTTAGGCTCGATTTGAAAACATGATGAGCAACCAGGACGGAGAGAATTTGCGCAAACTTGGACAAACACAATGTCTCTGGCCTCCAGGGGGCCGTCTACGGCAGGCCACTGCTGCTAGCTGCACCATCACAATTCATTTCTTAGCCGTGGAATCTCAGTGGCGACTGTACGGGAGCCTTGGGATTAATTCCCGGCCTCTGCGGTGGCAGACATGTACGCCTTCCGTCACACTGAAATAGGGTAGAACATGTTTTATTTTATTTTTTCTTCCCCCATGTGACACAGGTTTGCAAGGTTTTGAAGTCTGCGCTGCAACGGTTGACGTTATATGTTCAGCCGATTCCCCTGCGGGGATAATAAATGACAATGATGAAATAGCGTAAGAAATGTTTTTCTGGGACGAAGGACTGCTAACCTGTTACATGTGCTAGCTTCTGACAACTAAACAGGTGGGGGGAAAAACGATTTTTACAATAGTACATCCTGTTTTAGCCCCAAAGAGGCATTTCATGCAGCAACACCACGAGACCTGATCAGGGCGGTTTTAACTTCGGCTGTGTGATGATTTTTTTTTTTCTTCTTCTGAGTGGAGGTCGACGCTGTGGCCAGATGAAATTCAAATGAGGTGCCACAGGTTAATTCCATCACTGGAAGGTCGAGGCGGAAACAGCGGCGTGGAATAACAATAACTCGCAGTGAATCAAGTGCGATTAACTCATCTTCTCGTCTGTCACACCCCCCCACTCCCACCCCTCCACCCCTCCACCTCCGTGTCATTTTAAACCGCCAGTCCTCTTCGGCCAGTTTGTCCTGTTCCAGACATCTCTGAATGACGTGGTGGAGATCTACGACGGAGCCACTCAGCAGAGCACGCTGCTGTCCTCTCTGTCGGGATCCCACTCTGGTGAGGGCGGCTTTGGATTGATACAGAGGGATGGAAATGAAGCCTGGCCCGCTAACTGAAGCTGCCTCTGCTGTTATCTCTGCTTCTAGGGGAGTCCCTTCCCCTGAGTACTGGCAACCAGATCACAATAAAGTTCACCACGGTCGGACCGGAAACCGCCAAGGGCTTTCACTTCGTCTACCAAGGTCAGCCAATCACGTGTCGTTTGAAACACTTGCTTTTCTTTTCTTGAAGTTGCAAGTTGCAGCATGTGGATGGGCTCGTGTCGGTTGACATTGTTTCCACCTCTGCTTTGGAAGCCAAATGGTGTTTTTAACTGAGGCTAAGCAGATGAAAATGCAGCTTTTAAACGGGAGTCACTTTAAAAAGTAGATAGCAAACAAGCTAACAGGCAAAACCAACAACAACCAAATTTGGCAGAAAAATTAAAAAATTCTGTATCTCTTGTTTCCTGACTGTTCACCTGTGCCCCCCACACAGCCGTGCCTAGGACCAGCTCCACCCAGTGCAGCTCCGTCCCGGAGCCGCGCTTCGGCAAGCGGCTAGGTAACGACTTTGCCGCGGGCTCCCTGGTGCAGTTCGAGTGCAACCCCGGCTACGTGCTGCACGGCTCCACGGCCATCCGCTGCGAGAGCGTCCCAGACAGCCTGGCGCAGTGGAACGACACCCTGCCAACATGCATGGGTAAATAAGTGGGCGGTGTGACCCAATCGGGTACTTATGGCAACAGCACGCTGAGATTCGCATTAGACTAATGGACTCGCCAGCTTGAAGTAGAAGAGGAAGAGAGAAAAAAAGCAGATGATTCACTTGTTTTTTTTTCTTCCAGACACGATGTGGCTGCAGTTTTTGTGTTATCTTATTTCCTTGGTGGATGAAGTTGTTTTAACCTCCTTCTTTGCCTCCTGTCTCGTGTTCCTCCTCTGCAGTCCCCTGTGGAGGCGTGCTGACCTCACGCCGAGGAACCATCCTCTCTCCCGGCTACCCGGAGCCCTACGACAACAACCAGAACTGCGTGTGGAAGGTCTCCGTCCCAGAGGGAGCAGGGATACAGGTACCTGGGACGTCACTGCAGAGTAGATACTGCTGGGAGGCTGAAGAGTGGATGGATGGATGGATGGATGGTGGCAGAGATAACTAGATAGTGTCTCAACAGGCAGTGTGTGAAAGGCAAATAGTCCACCAACAGGTGTTAACTACAAATGAATTGACAGACACAAGGGGTTGGGTGTTTGTTTTCTGTCTATTAAATCCCATTGGCTCGTAAAACAGCAGCGTCAACAGACTGCAGCATCTGTTCTTCGTCATCCTAATTTCGATGCAGGAAAACCAAAAGGCAACATCGAGGTGCGACATTTAAACAAAGTGTTTTGTTTTTTCAGATCCAAGTGGTGAGTTTTGCCACGGAGCACAACTGGGACTCTCTGGATTTCTACGACGGCGCCGACAGCCATGCGCCAAGGCTGGGCAGCTACTCTGGTAAGCTCAGGATGAGCTTTCCATTTTTGTGGTTGAACTCACAAAAAACTAACTAAATACTAACTAAAAATATATATTACATATAAATTAATACGAAATAAATGAAGGAGGGAAGCGGGGGGCGTGACGAAACACAGCAGTTGTCTTTTAAAGAGTAAAGAAGGGAATGCAGGCAGAGCAGCAATGAAAAACTTTGCTTCACGCCGCAGCTTTTCATTGTTTCTGTAGCAGATTAACATTTGATTCAGAATGCGAAAATAAATCATGAAAATGTGAAAAAGACATTTCTGAAAATGACAACCGTGTATCCAAAAAATATCCATCCTGGCTTCATGTAGGTCACAATAAGCGTGAATGTGTAACACAACAGCGGAACCAATATATCGAGGCAGTGACATTTATTTCTATTCAGGGATATTATAACTGAGCTCTACTGTAGCGTTACTGTCGCTGGTTGATCGTCACTGCCATTAATTTACACAGTTCAGTCATCCAGCCAGAAGCAAGTGTCCCAGCTTCGCCCCCGCAGTTGATTATTTATTAACATTCATTGCTTATTGCACATGATGTAAGTCTCCTTCTTATTGCGATAATGAGCAATATTTTCCAATGCAATGCCCCCAGCATGGAGGGGTAGATGCAGACTGCTGGAGAAAAGAGAGTATAAAAGAACACTCTTGTTAATTAATTCAGCCAGCAACAGGCAACCGCCTGCTTCAGCTGCAGCCTCCGAGTTCAGGGCTTTCCCCTCCCACTTTGTCCGTCTCCTTTGCCTGCTTGACCGAAGTAGGTCAAGCCTACGGTTGTTGAAGCGCGTTCAAATAAAACGTATGTCTCATATAAAAGTAATTCCCATACCTGTCCTTGGAGAATGCTTCAGTCACTGGAAAAACAAAAGAACAAAATAAAAGGAAGAACCTCTTGTTTTTCTTTTTCTGCGTTGAAAAGATGATGTTTAGATTGTGTGTCGCTCACTTCCTTCTACTTCTTCTTCTTCTTCTTCTCCTTCTTCTTCACCTGCGTTCAGGCACCACCATCCCTCCTCTTCTCAACAGCACATCCAACAACCTCTACCTGAGCTTCAGCTCCGACATCAGCGTCTCTGCGGCCGGCTTTCACCTGGAATATACAGGTAGAAGTGCACGGCTGAAAACAAAAAAAAAAAGCACTGTGGCTTTCACAAACTTGCTGGCAGGCAGGCAGACAGACAGACAGACAGACAGACAGACAGACAGACAGACAGGCTGAATAGCTGAATGTTATCCTGGACTTTTTCTTTCTTGTCTCGCTCAGCCATCGGCCTGGAGTCGTGTCCGGAGCCGCAGACTCCGAGCTACGGGATACGTCAAGGAGACAGATACATGGTGGGAGACGTGGTGCAGTTCTCGTGTGAACAAGGATACTCTCTTCAGGTGAAGGTCAAGTCCAGAGGAGCCTTCCGATAGCCGCCTAACTCTTGACATTTTGGGGTTTATAAAGGTTTGCAAGTTGCGTTCATGCAATCCCCCAAAAAAAAAAAAATAAAATAGATCGATCGATTGACAAGTCACACCGTCAAAAAACACCATACTTGTGACATGACAAATGTGGAACTATACGTTAGCATGCTAGCTATCTACACGCTTCCAGGCCTTAACGCTGCGATGTGCGTCAGGATTAGCGCATTCACACAGGCAAGAAGAAATGGTGGTGCAAAAATAAGTGAAATGAGATAAACTCAGACAACCATAAATATTAAAGGGGCGAAAAAAAACTCCAGCTGAAGCTTGAGAGGAAAACACATCGTGCCGGAGCTTCGCTCTCCCGTTTGCCGAGCGCGTTGCACCAACCACATGGCGTACATCTCAACTCATGCGAGCTGATTTCTTAACCGCCAACAACCCACCTCCATCACCACCACCACCACCACTACCACCACTACCACCACCCCCGTGCACACAAAACCGAGAATTATTCAAACTGTAAATCAGAAGGAAAAACTTCTGTCGGGTGGTTTTCCTGCCTCTACATACAACTCTGGTGGTGGTTGGTGAATAATGCATGGATCCCCAGTGTTGCCCGCCCACGTGGTGGTTTTAACACACATGCACACACACAAACACACGTATTCACACACACACACACACACACACTGACTGTCAAACAGATGCATCTGTTTAAAAAGTCTCATCCTTGGCGTTTTTCTTTTCCTCCGACTTGACTTTCAGGGCAACGGTCACATCACCTGCATGCCTGGGCCGGTGAGGAGGTGGAACTACCCCGTCCCACTGTGCCTGGGTAGGAGTCGGCACACACACACACACACACACACACACACACACACAACATCTCTGCTGAAAACTGATGCAAGCCTCAACTCACCCTCACCCTGGTGAAAAAAAGAAAAAGAATGAAGGCTTTTGATCAGTGCGATGAGCCGAATGTTTAGCATTCTGCGCAGAATATAATTAGCTTCTTAAACTGATGGGCTACTCAGTCAGACACTGCAGCCATGGACTCAACACACACACACACAAATGCATTTTCCAGCTCAACAGTAATTAATTCAGATGGGAAAGTATCTATAGAAAGTCTGAATATGACGATGGGGTGTGAGAAACGGTCCTCTGCCTTCCACCAGCACTGAGTCACTGTTCATATCACTGTTTGCCGTCTGGTCTTTCCCTCTCTCTCTGTCTCTCTCTCTCTGTCCCTCTCTCTCTCTGTCCCTCTTTCTCTCTCTCCCCCCTCTGTGTGATTCATGTATGCAGCTCAGTGCGGCAGCTCCACCACAGATGTGAGCGGAGTGATTCTCAGTCCCGGTTACCCTGGCAACTACCCGAGTGGATTAGACTGCACGTGGACAGTCACCCTACCTGTCGGCTTCGGTGAGAAACTCAGTCGCCCCCTCTCGTGTTTTTCTTGCCTCACGCCACGGTGCGTAGCCTTTGTTTGCTCGTGCCCTCACGGTGTGCCGGAATTTGTTCTCATTCAGAAACTGGCTACAAATGAAACATCGTGCAGCAGCTTTTATGGCTGCGCCCGCCATCAGTCATGGCTTCAGTCGATCTAAATGTTGCAGGATTTAACTTTGGGATATTCCAGGACATTCCATTTTAGTATTTTGATGTCAAAATACTGTTTTAATGTTATTGTGGACACATGACGGCATTAAGGCTGGCATAAAAAAAATAGCTGCCCAATTTATTAGGTACGCCTTGCTAGTCCCCTTTTTTTCCCTTATTGTTACACTTGCTTCAGCAAGGAGTCCTCATCACGTCTGCCTGCTCAATGGCAAAGAGTTGCTGTCTTGTGATTGGCTGATGAGCTATATTGGCGTCAACAAGCGGCTGAAAATTTTACCCAGTAGAAGTGGCCCGTCTTTGCAGTTGAACGAAAGTAGCATAGCCCAGTTGGAATAAGTTTGTTGAGCCATGATCGCTCCAGAAAGTTGTGTTTTTTTACATATGGAAATTAGATTCCCATTGTTTGTAAATGAGAAACATGCTGTTTCAAAAAGAAAATCCCATCTACATCCCTCCCTCCCCCCAAAGCCATTTATTTGGCACCAAATCATCGAGGTTTGGATATTGTAGCAGCCAGGTGGTAAAACTGCGTTTTCCCCTCTCAGGTATCCACCTGCAGTTCCTCAACTTCTCCACCGAGGCCATCCACGACTACCTGGAGATCCGCAGCGGCACGCTGGAGGCCGGCTCGGTCATCGACCGCTTCAGCGGGCCTCTCGTCCCCAAGCCGCTCTTCAGCACTACCCACCAGACCAGTTTCTTCTTCCACAGCGACTACTCGCAGAACAAGCCGGGCTTCCACATCACGTACCAAGGTGCTCGCCGCGTCCTCTCGAGTCTCGCGCGCGCGCCCGTTTAATGGGAACGAAAAGGAAAGCAAGCGCGCATAAAATGGCTTGATCCAGAAAAACTGACAAGAAGACTAATTGACTTTAAAAAAATATGTTTCTCGGCCGCTGAAAAAATTGAAATGCCGGGTTTGCCCTCCTCTCACTCACTCCCACAGTCAAATGATGAAAATAGCTTCTTTTTTTTCCTCACCCATGAATCTCATTAATGTGACAATAAAAGGCTTCCGAGCTGTCTGCCGTTGATTATCGATAGCCTCGTTTCCTACTGCTAATATGCAAATTTTGTCCCGACGCACAACTTCTTTCATCGGCCGTTGACAAGGCCAGCCATCGCAGCTGTCGCCGCCGCTGCTGACAGGACGGCGTTCCAAAACAGGAGTGTCACTGCCGCTGACGTGCGCCCCTCGCTGTCACACGTCACTCCTCGGCCTCGCAAGAGTCACAGATCGCCCCGAAAGGAAGTGTTTTAAACACCAGCGTGTCAGATTTCATTTGGGGCTATTGTGAGCTTTGGCGGCGCACAAAACCTTAGTCAAACAATTGAAGGGTCTTAATTTACCCCTGGATGTGTGCTGCGTTTTTATTGAATTTTTCAGCCGTTATTAATACCACCTAATCTGTTTGCACTTTTTTTTTTTGTAAAACTAAGGGTGAAAATGTTCATTTGAGTGGGTTGAGAAAACATTGTGTCTTGTGTCTTAATTGTGATGGAGAAAAGAAAGAAATCACATTATTGTGATCTTTTCATTGCATTTCTTGGACCCTTAAAGGTTCAGAAGGAGGCTGCAGGGAGCCGGTTTGTTTTGCTGCTCGTGCAGTGCAAAACTAAGACACCTAGTGGTGAAAATATGCCTACTATAGCATGTATAGCAATATATTGCAGTGTTTTACTGTTACATGATTGAGAGTCCAATCAAATTATTTGTTGTTTTGTAAAAAAAACGATGACACAGCTGTCGCCCTTGTGACTTTGCCAGGCTGCAATATACGCTAGAGCTATGTGCCATGTTATTCCCCATTAATTTGACTGTTTTTCATTGTTTTTTCTCGTTGTTGTTTTTTTTGTTTTTTTTCTTAGCCTACCAGCTGCAGAGTTGCCCGGACCCTCGACCTTTTCGAAATGGCATCGTGATTGGCACAGACTTCAGTGTGGGGATGACAGTGTCATTCGAGTGCCTGCCAGGCTACTCTCTGATCGGAGAGGCTTCGCTCACCTGTTTACATGGAATCAGCAGGAACTGGAACCACCAGCTGCCGCGATGTGAAGGTAGCATAGAAAGTCTAACTGGCCACTGTGCTGGAGAAAAAAACAAGTGTGGAGGTTTTCGAGTTGCCTTTAAGATGATTTCTTTGATCTAATTTGAAGATAATTTGATAATCAAAGAATCAAAAAAAATGCATACCAGTTTCCCATCTCTGCATTTACATACAAAGGAATACAAAGAAATATGTATATGTAATATATGTGTAATTTTGTCTTTGTACAACTGAACCTTTAGTTGATATTTAAGGCCCAGTGTGAAAGATTTAGCACCACCTAGCGGTAAGAAAGGCTTTTGCAAATGCTAATGTTAATCTTGCATCTTTCCTATACCAGCTGTGATGCCAGGGTTAAATCGCCAAACCCTGAGCACATCCATTTGTGTTTATCTGACAAAAAGAAGTCTATTTGTTACTTCCATTTCATGTCAATTGGTCCATTTAACTGTTACAAGCTGGGCCTCTATCATTCTTTTCCAATTAGGTCGTTCAAACTTTAATTAGCCGCGCAACCAGCCAATCCTTCCGCAGTCGTCGTTATTTGCCAGGCGTTCCATTTTAATACTCATCCATAAACCATCACACCACTGAAAATAGTCTCTCGCTCTACCTCCTAATGAAATAATAACCAGTATGACTAATATATGACCGTGTTGTCTGGGTGCCATCAGAAAGAGTCATTGCTGCCTCTTGGACAATTAAAGTGTCGCCTCATCAATGCTGCTAATTTCTCTGTGGTCGTTTCCCCTCACCGTGCTTTCTTGTCTGGCAGCCCTGTGTGGCGGCAACATCACCTCCCTGAACGGAACCGTTTACTCCCCCGGCCACCCGGAGGAGTACCCCAACTTCCAGGACTGTGTGTGGAGCGTCCGAGTTCCACCCGGCCACGGCATCTACATCAACTTCACCGTGCTGAGCACCGAGCCCATCTACGACTACATCACCGTCTGGTAGGCGCCGCTGCCTCCGACTTGTTTTTTCGTGCTTCGGCCGATGACCTCTGTCACTTGGAAGTCATTTCTTTTCATGACAAGGAAACGTGTTGATGAATTAAATGACGCCGTGCGATGCCGTCGTTGGAGGTCGAAAGGTGGGAGGATCATGGAGACTGCTGCTATTTCAGTAGCAGTGTGTGAGGTTGCCATGTTACAGGCTGTTAGGCCTCAGTGCAAGACGCTGGGAGAACCTAAGTTGTAAATTGTTTGTTGTCATTAAAATAGAAGAAAAAATTGGGGGGGGGAAACATGTGAAAAAGAAAACTTGCCCTTTTATTTCAGCGCCAGTTGAAACAACAACCGCAAAAAGTATAAAAGTAAAATCTACCCTGGTGTCAAATGCACCTCAATAACCGTCTGTGTGAAACACAGCAGCAGCTCCAGCGTAATTAAGGAGACAAGGTTTTAATTCAGGAAAATTGTAATCAAATCATTTTTCCATGCATTTGAGCCGAGGAATCGATTAATAATTTTAACTTAGTCACAACAGGACATAAAAATCTCCATCAACAGAGGATTGGTTGAGACTTCACACATCAGTGCGGCTGCTGCACTGGCTTAAAACTGGACTGCCTGTAGAGGCAACCAGCAACAGGTGGCTCCCAATTTAAAACCGCACACACTATCGACGTTTCTGGCCAAGTGCCGTCCACCTGCGGCTCGGTGACCGGCTGTACAGCTGAGCAGCAGTGACCCAGCTGTCGTTTGTTGGGTTGGGCAGCGGGCGGGGGGGGACAAAAGAATGAAAAATAAAAAATAGAGCTGAAATAACCTGGCTGAAGTCAACACAGAGTGAGGGGGATAAAAGGAAGGGAGAACAAACACACACTGACTCACACACACACACACACAACAATAAAATACCCTCACACTCTCGGCCAGCCAGTCAGTATCGGTGACCTCCTGCAGGGAGCCGCGGTGTCGGAGGCCGAGGTGAGATTTTCACAGCGGGCCTGGCAGCTCGGAGCTGGCCAGCTGACAGCCGCCTCGTCGGCTAATTGGTCTCTGACTGCGAGGCTCTCTGACCCACTTTCAATGCACAGCATCACCGTATATGTAGACATTACGGCGAGCACGTCACGCACTCGCACAGTGAGGTTTCGCGTGACTGCGGCCCTTGATGGGCTCACGCCTGTTTGGATGCAGTGGAGGAGCGGGCGGGTCATGTGACTTCACTCAGCGTAATTGGAATCATTCCTTTCCGCATCCTGACGGGTCAAATTGGCCCCAATTAAAAAAAAAAAAAAAAAACCTTCAGCCGCGGAAAATAATGATTCCATTTAACTTCATTAGGACGCTTTTTAATCACTGATAATGGCGGCGCTGTTGGCCGGCTCTCCAGTCTGACAGCTGGTGGTGCCGTTAAAGATGAAAGCGTCACTGCGACGCCGCGACGCACAACTTTTTTTTCGTGCGAGCGCCGAGACCCGAGCTAAACAGAGCTAAAGCCGAGGCTCGACGGCGTTCACATCTGTTATTCTCATCATCTGACGGCTCGGTCAATATTTATGAACCTCCCACAGCAAAGAGTTTAAAAAAAACAAACCCGCTGCTTTCAAAACGCCTCTGCCATCATCGTGAGGAGCGTTTTCTCTTTGTCGGTGGTGGTTTTCATGTCAGGATTGAGCTCTGAAGGCTTGTTTTGGAGTGAGTGGAAGAGGAGAGCAGCAGCCACACCTTCGCGTCACAGACATACAAATCCTTTTTTTTTTTTGTCAGTGTTTCCTGTGCACAAACAGCCGTTTGACTCACCATCGCACAATGAACGCAGGACCTTTTATTGAATCAGGCTCCAGTTGTATTTCATGTTTTGTTTTTGTTTTTTTGTTCAGGTTGTCCACTGTTCCATGTTGACAGACAATGGCTAGAACAATCTGCAAGGTTGAAGTCGAGCTTCTGAACGAGAGCAGCACTTAAAGCTCGACGAGGCTGAAAAGGGAAATAGGATTGATTTTATTTTATTTATTTATTTTACTTTTAACCATTTTGGGGGAAAAAAGCAATCGCAATAGTCTGATTACCCTGATGGGAAGTCGGTACTTCATTCTGATTGGTCAATTGGCTGTCCGACCGCTGATGTGTTGGAACAGACAAACAGCCTTCAGGTTTGAATGGGAGGAAACACAGCCACTTTCTGCTGTTATCAATATTTCCAGAGACATTATTGGCTTTTCTAGCACGCGCTGCCTCGTTATTGGTTATTGCTCAATAAAACCGTCTTCACACTGATTCAAGTAGCAGTCATGCGCCTCCTGTCCACAACTCTCAGCCTCTTCAGAGACATGATATTTATCATCCTGTTGTCTCATCTTGTGTTTCTTTTCATCCATGTCAATGGAAAAAACAATAAAGTCTGCGATTAACAACCATAGAGCTGCAAGCAGGATTTGTGCCGCTAGCGTCACTCGCTATTTTTTTTTTTCTTTCTGCTACCAACCAGGGATGGCCCTGACCAGTCGTCCCCTCAGATCGGCCAGTTCAGCGGGAACACGGCTCTGGAGTCGGTCTACTCCACCTCCAACGTCATCCTGATCAAGTTCCACTCTGACTTCTCTGGAGCAGGCTTCTTCGTCCTCAGCTACCACGGTAAGAGAGGTTAGCTCGGCTCATCCGAGGTCATACGATCACGGTTCAGAACCTGAACCATGGACGTATATTGAGAACTGGGTACTGGCTACGAAGCAATTTCCCCAGTGGGCACGTGCATTCCTGCAGCCAAAAATCTCATGTGGCCCATAAAGCATTCTCCCCATGGAGAGGAATACAAAAATAAACACCTGTTTCACATGGTTCAGAATAAATCTTTCTGTTGTGTATTTTTAAAGAATGGACTTTTAATCTTTCTTAAAAAATATTATTCAGGCTAGGTAACCTGGAAGCCTTTTCAAAATGGTGGACAGGTGAGCAACTCCATTGAAATGAATGGGCCTCCACATTGGATTCTGAGGGCCTGATCTGAACTGCAAGAGCATTAGCCGTTAGCCCCTAGCTTTGGAACGTTTCCCAGATGTTGTCATTGCTCATAAAGTTTTGCCTTCCGCTGCATATTTCTTTAGTAACTCCCTCCACTGAAGGCGGAGGCTCCATCTCTCACACCAGTCTCCCATCAGTCACACAAGGCCTCTGTTGGCTCCCACTTTATGAATTGACTCAAGTGTTGTTTGCAGATGACTTCTGTGTGTTTTGCCATTGAGTGCTCTTGACTTTTTTCAGAGCTTCGCATCAAAATTGAGAACGGAGCATTTTCAATCGTTCGTGGCTGTTAAATTATATCGGCGGTAGGCAAAGTCTGTATGGTTTTTATTTTTTTTCTTCAGGATCTAATTTCATCGGGAGGGTTCGTGCGGCCACTTTTCTTGTAATTGCCCTTCTGCAGAGTGTGTGTGTTTGGAGACGTCCCTTTGTGTTTTTCATTTTGATGCACCTGTGTCACCCACCGTCCCCGCCTGGCCGGTAATTTTGTCGTCTATCTCAGCTTTGTAATGAAAAAAAAATTTTCTCCCGTGTTGCCTCTTTAGGCACTTTAGGCTGTTTTGTTGCTGCCCAACAACGCGACAAATTGACATAATTGATTATAATTCATATAAAAATGGTGAAATGCCTGAACCAAACACTGCAGTAGCATGTATAGTGGTGTTTCACTCGAGATTCGTTCAAAAGAATGAGTCATTTGGCCAAATTACCCCCCATCCTGAGTTTGTTGCCTTCTGAGTCAAATTAGCTTTTCACTCTTTTTTCTAGTCTGACTCTAAAAGAGTGTTTATATTTATTGTAGAAAAGCATCTGGATTGTTCTGAAAAACCACTAACCAGCAAATCAGAAACCATCAGTTCAGCTGCGCTTGAGTCTGTTCTGAACAACTCTTGACAACCGTTGTCATGTTTTCGCATCGAAACACCTTTTGTTTTGTTGTTGTTGTTGTTGTTGTTGCTGTCGTTTCCATCTGGCGACTCTGTTTACAGCCCGCGGTAATTCGCTTTCCTCTTCACGAGTTTTCAGAGAAAGTTTGCTTTTTTAGATTGACTTCTAATTTGACAAGACGACTCCTAATGAGTCTTAACGTGTGTGTGTGTGTCTGCGCAGGTGTGTGTGTCTGTGCGTGCGGCCGTCTCGTCAACGTCTCACCCCCGCGCTGGCGCTCTCACCCACACACTCGCTCGCCGCGTATGCTCCCGTGTGACTCTTAACTTCTTCCGCCTGGTCTCTCCACTAAAGGGCTCCCTAATTAAAACGTGTCATAAAACAGGCTCTCCTCCGCCAGACAAGTGTCACGTTGGTTGGAATTTGCGTTGGCAGACGAATCTCAGCTGTTACACCGGGGGAACGCGGCTTAGATTTAATCAGTCCGAGTTTATCTTTCCGCCGTTGGCTCTTCAACCTAGAGGTGCAAGCGCAGGGCGAGAAATACCAGAGAAAACAACATGGTGTCAACACTGATTTGTTCCTTTTTGTCTTAGTTTTATCATAATTATGTTAGAGAAGAAACATTTAAGGCAGGAAGATGAGAACTGAGACGCAGTGTAGCCAGTGAACCTCTGAGCAAGAGAGAAAAAGTTTGTGACTTTACTTTTGCATCCTCCTGTTTACCTACACACAGTCTGCGCTGCAATGCTCTGTTCTTCAAGTCAGCCCATTGTGATGTCACAAAGGGCACACAAACACACACACACATATATATTTATATATATACATATACACATTATATTTATATATATATACATATATATACATATATACATATATATATATATATATATATATATATATATATATATATATATATATATATATGTAAATATATATATATATATACATATGTGTGTGTACCTCTCATACCACTGAGCCTGGCCCCACTCTTTCAGCAACCTTTGACCTGCTGTTATTAGGTTATATTAAGAGGTAGATAGATAGATAGACAGATAGATACATTAATGGACAGATAGATAGATAGATGGATGGATAACAAACAACCTTTACATCATAAAAATTCAATATAAAAAAAGCACTCTTGAAAAAGTCGTAGTAGTAAATACGCATCGTGTAATACAAATATTAATAGCTGTCGTGTAAAGCTGGGAAATGTTTCAAGGCATAGCGTGTTATTGTGGGATTTCTTGTCCCTGGAGTTGGATGGACCTGAAAAAGTGCCTGATGTGGGATCTTTAAATCAAGGCTCCTTGATGATGGTGTCACGCCACCGTATTTCATTTGTTGCTGGTCACCTGTCACCCTGAGAGAGGCCACGCCCTCCTCGTCACAAAAAAAAATAGCACACAAGGGTTTGCGTGATGTTCGCCAGCTGTCAAGGTGCAGTTTAAGGTTTCGGGAAACGTCAGATGAATAGCTAAAAAAAAAAAACCCAAGTGAAACCAGCCTGCTCCCACAGAGCCGCAGAGACCAGACAGACAGATTGCAGCCAGAGCTGATGTGATGCCAATGTGGAACTGGCTGTGTCTGCGTGCATTTATATACATGAAAGAGTTGCGTGCATCTATCAAGAAAAAAGCTGAGTGAGATCAATGCCTGTTCACCTCCTCTTTGTGGCGCACAAAAGGCACGTCAGCACACACACACACACACACAGACACACACATACACTTGCGGAGGCCCTTTGATATGCACGAGAGCAGCAGATACTATTGACAGCTTCTCATTTTCATAGTCAATTTCATCCTGACTTATAGCCGGCCCTCTCTCTCTCTCTCTCTCTCTCTCTCTCTCTCTGTCTGTGAGTGCCTGGCTCGCCCGCTGGTTAGTGAGTGATCTATGGTCATGCAGCCATATTGATCACACCCTTTAGCTTTTTTTTTTTTTTTTTTAATCTAATCCAACCCTTTTGCTGACTTGACCGGCTGAACTGCAGTCAAACTGGCCTGAATTCACTGCCGCTCGCAGTTTTAAAGGACTTCAGGCTCAGATCCTGAAGTCAGATGTGCTCATAAGCACGCGTGCGCACACGCACACACACAAACGCACACGCGCGCACATAACACCTGCTCTCTGTGTCCTCCCTGCCCTGCAGCGTACCAATTACGGGTTTGCCAGCCTCCCCCAGAAGTGGCCAACGCCGACATGCTGATGGAGGACGGAGAGTTGGAGATAGGTGAGTTTTTCAGATGAGCGCGTTTTTTTTTTCGTGGATATTTCTTTGGATTTCTTCTCTCCCACCCTCTTGCAAACACGCCAGGCAAGTCTCGAGGCTCCTTCCAGGGTAAAGATTCTCCGCCAACTCTGCGTTCAAAAAAGAAAACGGGGTTGTTTGTTTTTATCTTCCCCGCGTCATGATTGTGCAGCTTCTTCTCTCCAAACGATAGCAGCAGTAGCAGCAGCAGCACCAGGTAAATGTCAGGCAGAACAAAAGTAGCGTTAGTTTGAACCTCTCTGGCAGCACTTTATTTTTTGGAACACTTGTCCAGATAAATGTGCATCTACACTGAGGACAAGAGCCATCAGATGAGGTTTTTTTTTTTTCCTTTTTTCCAATTCAGAAGTGTACGACTTTCCCTTGTGCTGCGACCTTGTGCCCCTCAAAGTTGTTGAGGGGTTTTTTTTCTCATCATCATGCGACGTGTCTGACTGTCCTCACGCTCAGAGATCACAGCGCCACCTCTTGGTCGATGGGCGTGCAACTCCATTGTAACTCCATTATCAGCACTATTCTTACAGTATATATACACACACACATATACACTATATATATATGTGTATATATATATATAGTGTGTCTTATATATATATATATATGTATATATATATATATATATACATATATATATATATATATGTATGTATATATATACAGTATATCTACAGTAACTGAAGTGCTGAGCAGTCTGTTGACTGTGAGAGGAAGACGTGAGAGCGAGACCACTCAGAGAGTCTCCAGGTGGGAATAAAAGTCGCGACCTCCTCGACGTGAGGCGACCGCGCTAACCGCTGCGCCACAGCCTTGCTTAGTTACGGGAGCAGAATTTATAGAAGAAAACAATAAACCCACACGCGCGCACATGTAAATATGTCACCGACCGACTTAACGACGTCAACTCCAAATCCTCCACCTTCCTCCCCGCAGGCGACATCATCAGGTACAGATGCCACCCGGGCTTCTCGCTGGTGGGCAGCGAGATTCTGACGTGTCGCCTCGGCGAGCGGCTGCAGATGGACGCGGCGCCGCCGACCTGCCAAGGTGGGTGTTTGTGAGTCAGCGCACCCGCGCTCGCGACGTTCTGTAGGCTTAAGCGACAACCAAAACAGAAATATTAAAAGGTCTGTGTTCATTTTTTAATCACATTTGTTTTTTTCATCAAAGGTTTCCTGGTTGTATTGGTGGTAATCTGTGATTTTTGGGAATAGAAAACCTCAAAAACAAAACACACAAACAAATAAAAAGAAAATATCCATTTAAAAAATAAATAAACAAAATGTTCTCTCTGTGTGTTCACAGTCCAGTGTCCCGCTCACGACGTGCGCTACGACTCGTCGGGGGTGATCCTCAGTCCTGGCTGGCCGGAGAGCTACCCCAACCTGCAGATGTGCTCCTGGAGCGTCACGGTGGAGAAGGGCTACAACGTCACCATCAGCGTGGAAAGCTTCCACACGGAGAGGGAATTCGACGTGTTGGAGATTTTTGATGGTAACCAAAGGAAAAACAAAACAACACACACACACACATACAAACGCACAATTTGCCAAAATGGTCTCTTCATTCACTATGTTTTTGTTTTTCCTCGCTCGTCCCCGTCTCTCCAGGTCCGACGGCCAACAGCCCCTCTCTGTCCACGCTCAGCGGCGACCTGCCCACACCCTTCAACCTCACCACCTCCAGCCACCAGTTCCTGGTCCGCTGGTCATCGGACCACGGCACCAACAAGAAAGGCTTCAAAATTCGTTATGTTGGTGAGTACCAAAGTATGTATCCCAACTTTATTTTTACTACTATTAACTATATTTATATATGATCATACTGCATGGCAATAAAGTTGGTACAAAAAGAGGGTGGGGGGGGCAGAGACAGACAGAAGGCAGGTGGGGTTGTGTGAGTGGATAATTTGATCAATCTAAATTGGTGTTAATTGAGAGCAAAATTTTATATATTTTTATTTTCTTTCAATTTTGTGCTTTTTTTCTGAAGAACAAATCTGGTAAAATGCAGAGTGGGCGTTCCCTTGAACAGTCTCACCATCCGCTCCCTTCTGTCTGTCTCTCCAAATCCCTTTACTGCGCCGTATTCGAGGGTAGCTCCAGTCGTTCAGGGGAAGCCCGATGAGCACAGATGCGCCTTCCCCATCAGTCAGAACATTACAACAATCCTGCACCAGCAGCGTCTTCGATTGTCGCCCCTTAAAACTTTAGAGGCGAGGCTCAGAAGTGCTTTTTTCAAGGTCGGCAGAGAGAAAGAGGCAATTTTAAAAGGCTAGCCATGTTTTTGTTTTTTAAACTGTAGAGATGCTGCCTAACGCCTGCTCTGTTGGATCAACCAATCAGGTGACTAAGAAGCTAAAGGGCTATCACACTTTCTCTAGGTTTCCTCACCAGAAAATAAAATAATTTGAACAAGTTTCTGCCTTTTGTGTCGTCGAGTGAACAGCAGAGCTTGGGACTTTTAATTTTATCTGAAATAAAAATCATGGATCTCATTTCCATAAAGCCAAACTGGGCTAATTAACTTTTAGACGTGTGATTCATGGGATTGAAAGAACTCAAACAGTTATCGACATTGACAGAAATTATTTGATATTTTTTTTCACAGCATTTACAGACATTAAATGGCAGGAAAAAAATCAAGAGATATTGCTTATTTAGTAAGTAATGCCAGGCTGTAATAGTGACTTGTGATTTTTAATGTACTATATTTCTGATTTATTGTTTATTTGTTTTTTTGGTGGTTTCTTGATGGGATGATTATTTGATGTCAGTGGGTTAAAGAGCCCAGTGTTCAAGATTTAGTAGCATCTAGTGGTGGAAATTGCTGTTTATCTTATATTTTAATCTAAGCAAACGAATATCGTCTGTGTTGTTGAATGGACCCGGTAGGTAATAAGAAAATGAGTTGAACATCTTAACACTAATGATGTTTTTAAAAGAACCAGAAAAATGACCACAATGCCAGGAATTAATGCATTCCAGTCGTGTCCTGGTTTATCCATTCTGTAGACAGCAGCATTCACTATTAATGTAAAAATCATGATGTAATTTCTAATTGATGAGTTGATTTATTTTATTCTCATATTCATATTTCCAGCCCCGTCGTCCAAATTTTGATTTTACACCACACAACATTTCCAACCGTAGAGAACGGAGATCAGCAATTAGACTTTTTGTTTAATCATTGCCTGCCTGCGGAGCTGCAGCGATGCCAATAATCCATAAATAACCGACTAAGGGAGACGGGGATGACGCTCCTCTGGCTGCCAGATTGCCAAAGGTTGCAACACAATTCCCCTCCGCTGTTGCTTTTGCACCCAGCTGCCACTGTTGTCTGCAGACAGGGAATTAATATCTGCTGCCACCATTTTTATTTATTTATCTTTTCTTGTTTTTTTGTTTTTTTCTTACCTGAAATCCCATTAAGCCATCGACGAGTTGGTGGGCAGCGCGTCCACTAGTGCCTCATATCTAGTGGGACTCTGCCCGTCGAGCAGTTCGATCTAAAAGCGCCGTCAACGCTGTGCTTATAATTTGTCTTAACAAGGCGTTCAAAAGCCGCTCTAATTGGCTGAAACACTCAGACTTCATCTCAGCTTTCAGCTGAAGGCGCTGCCTGTTTCCAGACGCGGTTGACACGCTGGGGAAGAGAAAAAAAAAAGTTGCAGCATCGTGGCATCAGCTTGTCGATATCGAGGAAACTTTAAAAATGGATTTTGGCCCTTTTCGGCCGTCGGTTCACTTCCTCTTTTCCTTCGACCCGCCAGCGCTCTACTGCTCCACGCCGGACTCGCCGCTCCACGGCTCCATCTCCTCGCAGACGGGCGGCCACGTCAACAGCGTGGTGCGCTGGGCCTGCGACCGCGGCTACCGCCTCATCGGCAACAGCACGGCCACGTGCCGGCGCACGCCGCTGGGCTATCACGCCTGGAACTCCGACGTCCCGGCGTGTCAAGGTTTGTTCCGCTGCAAATCTCACCTCTGAATTTGGAAGAAGAATTTCCTAGTCAGGATTTTGCACATAGTTTCACGAGCAAAGGTCTGCTGATGTCATACTTGAATGACTTCTTACACTTCCCCTCAGTCCTTTCCAAACATGTATTTAATGTCTAAAGTTTAAATGTTTTGTTTTTTTTATTGTTTTTTGCCCTTGATATTGAAATTATTTACTTTAAGGTCCAGGGTGTAATCTGGTTTATTATTTATGATTTTTACATTAGTAAAAGCTTAATATACTGCCCATAAATACACTAATAAAAGTACTTGCAGTACAATAAGTAGTGGTTTTCCTACCCTAAGAATGGTTCTCCTTTGTATTCATTTTCATAGAGCAAGGATCTTGCTTCTAGTTAGCTGCCACCATGTTTTTTAAGGAAGCCCACCTGACAGTGCCAGTGCCTCTACTGGGCTTCCTTAAATACCAGGCTTCCCGATGCGCAAACTTAACTTTTAATTTCACTTCAGGTATTTACAGCTAATTTGTATTTATTATTCAATCCATTCAGTGCTCACAGATGGCTTCACACACACTCTTGGTTAATCTCCAGTGACGCTACCTTAGGATTCAGCTGTGGGAGGGACAGAAGAAAAAAAACAAACACAGGCTGCGTTTCAGGAACGCATTTCATCACCGGGTAGTTGTGCCACGACGTGTTTCACAGAGGCCCTAATTAGTTTCACCCGCCGCCGTCGTCTTTAATTCCACTCGCCGTGCTGCCACAGGAAGGAAGGCGAGACGGCGAGATGGTATTGATGGAAAGTCAAGTGAAGGATGTGAACGCAGCTTGTCCACAGTGTCTAATTACACGGCGCGGAGCTCCAGAAAACCCGATCTATTTCAAACCCGCCACCGCTCCATCGGGGCTCTGGGACGAGTCGGACGCTCTGTTCGGCGCAGATCAAGCCGCCCCTTGATTCTATATTTTCAGTCTAGTTAATGAGAAGGTGCGCCGGCTTGTTTTAGCGAAACGTACGAGAAGATCCCCGCCCGCCTGCCTGCCTGACAGGCTGAAGTGTGGAAGCGTGCATTAGAGCCCCGCCGCTCGCCTACTTCCTGTCTTCACCGCCACGTCTCTGTCCCTCCCCCCTCAGCCGTCTCCTGCGGCGCCCCCAAGGCCCCGCTGTACGGCGGCGTCCTCACGGCCGACTACTCCGTCGGAACCAGGGTCTCCTACTTTTGCAACGACGGCTACCGGCTGTCCAGTAAGGAGCTGACGTCGGCCATCTGTCAGCCCGACGGCACGTGGAGCAACCACAACAAGATCCCACGGTGCTCCGGTAGGTTCTCAGCCAATGAGCATCAGCCACATCCAAAACCATCCTGTCAGATTGCCTTTTAAAAACTATAGAACAAGTGACAGTCCAGTGAAAAATATACATTTTGCTTCTCTTCCTTTGTTTTGTTTTTGTTTTTGCTGACAAAACTTGAAGTATTCTTTGTCATATTGACATTGATGTCTTCTGACATATACCATTTGACATATACCATTCATCTGCAGTTTGTGTATGCTTGTATACCTACCTATGTCTATGTCTAGAATAACAGTTAACATTTTAAATAGATATAAAATAAATGTGTGGGTATTTTTGCATGATGCTCTTCTGGCTGGTTGTATTTTTTTAATTTGAATCTTTTTTTCAGCAATTCAGACTGTAAAACACAGTTCACAGTGTTGTTTCCCCTCCGTCTGCCTCTGCAGTGGTGGTGTGTCCCAGCATCGGCTCCTTTTCCCTGGAGCACGGGCGCTGGAGGATCGTCAACGGCTCGCACTACGAGTACCGCACTCGAATCGTCTTCACCTGCGACCCCGGATACTTCCGACTGGGCCCCGCCCACATCCAGTGCCTGCCCAATGGCATGTGGAGCTGGAAAAACGAGAGGCCGCACTGCCAAAGTGAGCAATGATTTAATGGCTTCTAACCCTCACCCCTAAGATCTTGAAAAAAGCCATAGAATAAACTAAAAAGCAGCTTTTTGCTAAAACCTTGCTGTGTCTTGATGTGTTGCTCTTTCCCAGTCATATCCTGCGGCGAGCTGCCGTCCCCGCCCAGCGGGAAGAAGATTGGCACTCAGACGACGTTCGGCGCCACGGCCATCTTTACCTGCGACCCCGGCTTCATGCTGGTGGGCTCGGTGGTCCGGGAGTGCCTGTCGTCCGGCCTCTGGAGCGGAACGGAAACACGGTGTCTCGGTGAGAACCGCAGCCGAATGTGTGTGATGAGGATATGGGTCTAGACATAGATAGATAGATAGATAGAAAAAGATTCAAGGCTTCCCTTTGTGATGTCACAAAGGGTATCAATAACCTCTCCCACCACAGCCCAGTTTTGGTTCCGCCCATTGATACCGCCGTCTTCCAAGCACGTGGAAAGGCCAACCAGAGCTTCCCTTTCAGCCAGAGGCTGTAAACACAGGGCTAAATTGCACTGGGATCCTGGCGACTTCGTCGGAAACACGGAGGGAAATGGAAAAGTAGTCGGTGGGGTTTTTTTAACAAATGTGAGCCTTTTTTGTCGTTTCACCCCAGCTGACTTTGACAGGTTTTTGTTGCTGTGTGCGTCCAGATTTACAACAGCAACAACAACAGCATCAAGAAATGATGGGTTATTGATTTTTACTGCGATACCAATTTAAAGGGATAACTAAGTTTTTGGTTTTTTGGTTTTTGTTTTTTCATTTTGAGCTTGATAATGCTGTATATTTCATTCAACCCACGATTCTATGTGTCGACAGTTGCACAACGCAATTCAGATGTATTATGCCCTTTTACAAACACAACCAATCAACACCTCAAAGAGCATGTAGGATGTCTGGGGCTACTTTGAAGTGGCATTTGTTTTGTTTTTTTTTGTTTTTTTTTGCACCGCCCACACTTTTTTGCCAAGAAAACAAAAGCAAAAAATATATTAAAAAAATAAATTGAAAAAGAGCGCTGTTTGGTGAGTTAATGAGATTTGTGGGAATTGGCTAACTTGTGGGATAGAGGAGCAACGCGCCTTTGAAAAAGTGAAAAGAAATAAACCTGGTCAGCCCCAAACCGAGAGGTTTGTTGTTGAGGTGGTGGGAGGGGGGGGGCACCTTTACGGGCGTGTGTGTTTGCGCTTCTTTAATTAATTTTTTTACATATTTGCAAAAATGATGTGGGCAGAAGTTTTAAAATGTTAATTCGCGCCTCCGTCCAGACAACAAACCAGCACCGGAGCCGGAGCCAAGGCCACGGTCGACCCTCAGGACTGCGATTAAACTCCCCTCACCCGTTTGCTGATGTTGTGTCTAATCGTCCTTGACAGTAACTTGGGCACGATTCTCGCGGCTATGGTGGAACGGTTGGGGAGTCTGTAAAATATGTTTTCGAGTAGCAGGAGATTATTCAGGACTGAAGGTGGGGAGAGTTAAAAAGTTAAATATTCATCCCCATGAAAATGTATTCGGTTTGGTTTTAATCGCCAGCTCCTCCAACCCCCTCCTGTCCTTACGCACAGATGGTCCCGCTTTATCAAAAGAATTGAGTGCAGACGTTTGTTTTGCCATTGAGAACCAAAAATCTCTCTGACAGCTTGCCACCAGTTTCTGCCCTGTTTGATTACGAGTATTATATTTAGTCCTCTAGCACTATATTTGTAGCATATTTTGACAGATTTTCAGCAAGAAAATCGTAAGAACACCTGCAAAAATGTTGAAAATGGAAAAAGTTTGTGTTTACGCTACTTTCAAAAGAAGAAACAAGTTTTTGGCGGTTGTGGGCCCCGTTACCCATAATCCCCTGCGCCTGTCTGTCTCTCAGCCGGCCACTGTGGGATCCCAGAGGGCATCGTGAACGGCCAGGTGATCGGGGAGAACTTCGGCTACCGCGACACCATCGTCTACCAGTGTCTGCCAGGCTTCCGGCTGATTGGCTCGTCCGTGCGGATCTGCCTCCAGGACAACCAGTGGTCCGGACAACTTCCTGTCTGCATACGTAAGCAAAAAAGAACAAAAAGCACAGTTCCTCCTGGTGGGCGAAAAATATTCATTCCAACCTTCTACAACCCAATTTATTTATTGTTTTTTAATCCCCGTTGCCGCTCTGTTGTCTGCACGTAGCCACCGCCGCCCTGTTTCTGCAGGCTGGATTGTGTTGTGCTGGCGGCGATAAATGTAGCCTGAAGCTGCGAGCCTGAGGCAGAGAGCAGTGTCTGGAGATGGCGGGTGGGCCACCGAGCTCTGTCCAATCGTTTTCACTTTTTAGTTTTCAGATATTTCTGCTCCTTCAGATGCTTCATGTTGACAAGGAAGCCGACCTAATTAATCCCATGCTAGTCGTAAAAATGACCACACAAAGTTTCATTGAGGCATTTGTTATTGGTTCAAAGACTGCAAGTATTGATATGTATGCTAGAATTACAAAAATCAACAGACCTGTAATCCACTAGATGGCGCTAATTGGCCCACGATGGCCATCAGAGAAGGTGAAGATCAGCTGATGGGAAATAATGAGGCTGCGCTGCTGGTTTTAAAAAGCAGCCCATCAAGGAAGTGGCAAACACCTGCATTCTATCGTTTGGCCAGCAGGGGTTGCCAGAAATGGTTGCAGAAAGATGAAAAATGACATTGATGCCAATGCAGAAAAGAGCACTCAGTTACAGTTACATACAGTACATGCCATGTTTCAAAGACAGGTGGTGGCGACTGGCAATTTGTCGACTGCCTTTCTGGATTTAGGACTGACTCACATGTGTCGCGCGCTGCAGAGGGGAAAATGCACAGATCCATCTGCGTTTGTGCGGACGCTGTTTTTATTTGGGGTTATTCATGCGCGCTATATTGAGGGAAATCATTTTACAGCCAAATTATGCTGTTATTATGGAGATGAGGGACTCTTGTTCAGAGGCACAAACGTGGCATGACAATGAGCCCGCTGTGTGTGTGTGTGCGCGCGCGTGCGTGCGTTGCTTTAGGGCGCGTGACCGATAAATTTGTTTTGACGTACTAATAAACGATGAATTTTTGATTCCCAAAAGTAAATTGAAAAACAAGACGTTTACCTCAAAAACGACGTCGCCGGCCATCGTCACTTCTCTGCGCGCTTCCTTTTTTCCTCTCCGTCGTCTCATCTTCTCTAATGTCCTCTCCTCACGTGATCTCTTTATTTTCCTGGTTCCATTGTGTAGACGTGATAACAGCACTGAATGCTGTGGTGGCGTTCAACGCTAAATTACAAATAATAATAGTAATGATGATAGCGCAGTGCCAATGTATTTTTTTTTTTCTTATTGTGAGCAACTGATATAGAGTCAGGGAGTGAGTTGGATGTGTAAAGGTATGCGGGAACGGTGGAAATCTTGATTTCCATTGAAGGAAGGTTTTATGCAGACAAGCACACGATGAACCCATTGATTTACTCAGTAATAGAATTTCTTGATTACTTTTGTCAGAGTCATGCTCCCGAAACATTTTCTTTACATCCTATTTTATTGTTGAAGTCGGCAGCAACCGGCATCAGACAAGAGCGGCTGTGCCTATGGCAGCCATCTACGACAGTCAGGCTCCGTCTGATTGGTCAGCGTCAACAGATGAGAACTTCAATCGGCTCTCTGGTGATTTGTGTGGTAAATACCACAATGATGATGTGTTTTCGATGCGTACTGCAGTGCAGCCCTGCCCTCTGCATCTCACTTATTTTCCGTACTAGTGGTCCTGCTAAGGGGGCGGGGCTTGAGTGGGACTGTCGCCAGGAGCCGTCAGTCACTGTAACCTGTCTGTTTACAAGAACATCAACCACATCGCAGAATGTGTGTGTGTGTGTGTGTGTGTGTGTGTGTGCGTCACGCTCTCCCACACGCGCACGCTCTTGTAAGTAGCCTCAGTGTGCGGAGTTGACAGGATGAATAATGATGATGGACAATGACAAACAGAGGACTCTGCGTGCTAATTCTGCGAACGGCCTCGACCGAAGACTTTTCTGAAAATTGACAAGCCATCAATTCTTGTTTTTATTCCCCCCCCCCTGCAGGCACTGATAAAAATGCACGATTACATAATCATGCATATTTATTGTTGACTGCAGGAAAAGGCTGCTGTGTTTAGTTTGGATCTGCGCTGTTTTGTTTTTTTTGCAGACTTGTGAGGGTGTTTTATGATAATGGGATTTCTGGATCAACACATTTCTCACATGCGGAACACATCTTACAAGATGTCTTTGGTTGTTTTGCCAAAAACGGGGCCACAAAAACAGCCTCAGTAATACGGCTGAGGATGTTGCTGGATTTGATTGGGATGATCCAACAATACATTTCAGAGGATACGTGAAGATAATTGTAGTGTTTTTCTTCTCTGTCTTCAGGACTTTTGTTTAATGTTCAAGTGGAAACTGTCAGCAAACAGTCGTCAATGTGCTCGGCTTTGGTCTGCAGAATTTTTTCTCTGAAAAATCCTCACCTGATTTAAAACTATGAAAATAACTCCCTGTTTTTTTTAACAGTAGGGTTTAAGATCTGATTAATTACTTGTGGCGTGAGCAGGGTGTCGGCGTCGGGAGCACGGAGCACCGTGACTCCCATTCTTTCACATTAACAACCTGTAACAGTTAGTGCACTGCTCCATCATCTGTTCCACCCTAGTCACCATGCTGCTCCCCCCCCCCTCACCTGCATCCGTCGCTGCTCCTGGGCGGAAGCGCGCGCCGCTGCAGGGGCGGGGTTTTATTGAGCGCCGGGCTAAGTGGCGGAGTCCATTGCCGTCAGGGGGGTGTTGGGTTTTTTAATTGTAATGTGAATATGTGATTAGGGGCAAAATGCAGGGTTTATTTGTATTTAAGGGTTTGTATGTTTAGAGGGGTTGTGTGTTTATTTAAGTGTGTATTTCTTTGTGTTATTGTTTTTGTGGAATGTTGTGTATTTTCGCGGTCACCACGGTTAGTGGGGTGGTCCAATTGGCCATAGGCTGCTGCCCGATATAAGGGGGGCTCATTTTGGTGTGGGGGGTTGAGCCGGCTAGTTTGGTGTGAGACTGGCAGAGCTGGAAACCGGTTCCCGCTGCTTCGTTTATGGGGTTTTTTGGATAGAAGAATAAAAAAAATTTTCCTCCTGCACTTGACGCTGCCTGCCTCCTCCTTCGACTCCACCTCCTCAATCCGGTCGGCCCAGATCCCCTTTTTCGTGGCGAGGCCACTTTGCCCCTCCACAGACACCTTTTCAAGAGCTTCCTGTTCATAGATGTCGACGCAGTTCTCCACCCATGCACCGAGCCATGTTCACACTCGGCAAATGAACTGCACTTTAGGGGGTGTGTGTGTGGAGGTGGTGGTGGTGGTGGTCAAGCATGGCTGTGTCCAGGACCTCCACTCTGTGTGAAAACACTCTCTCACACCCTCCCGTTGGCCTGCAGCTCGGGGGTGTGTTGAAGATTTTCACACTTGGCTGCTGTTGTCACTCTCCACTGCCACTACCAAAACTCCGCCGGGGTCGCTCTGTTTTCTGAAACGCACTTCCAGAAGTCTTTAAATCTTCCAGGGTAGAACCCAGGCCCTTCCTCGCTTCTCTTCCTCCCACCTTCCATTCAAACGCTGAAGCTGATGGCGGCCGAGAGCGGTGGCCCGCCCGAGCCATCACCAAGCTTTTAAACGCACCTTTCTCTTTCTTTTTTTTACCCCTCCAGCCATCAGCTGTGGACACCCAGGGAGTCCCATCTATGGCCGCACGGTGGGCAACGGCTTCAACCTCAACGACGTGGTCAGCTTCGTGTGCAACCGCGGCTACGAGATGGAGGGGCCGGCTCGCGCCCAGTGTCAGGCCAACCGGCAGTGGAGCCACCCGCCTCCAACGTGTAAAGGTGGGGTAAAAAGTTAAGTGTATCACCCCTAACCTTATTTTTCCCCGACCTCCTCTCTGCTCTGCTCCGTTTTTGTATTTGATTTAAGGTGCCGCTGCAAAATTTTAAGGTAATTTTATTTATTTTGACGCCAGCTGGAGGAGGAGAAGAAGAAGAATGAAACCAATGCACAGGATTTCTTCACGAAAAGGCTTCTTATTCTGCCAATTTTACTCGTTCAGATGTAAATGAATTAACCCACATCCCTTTAACTCTCTTGTCGTCGCAGCCTTTTGAGAAATAAACCTTTCTTCTTCCGTCAAAACGTCAATCCAAAGCCCTTCTTTGTCTCCCAGCAGTCAGAAGATGTTTTTTTGGGGTTTTTTGCCGTGCCCTACTCCATTTGACTGTGGCACTGAAAACAACCGCTTAATTTTCCCTTTTTTCGCACTCTGAGTGGGGGAAGCAAAAGTCCAAACGCCAAGACGATGATCAGTGATGGCCAACAATGGCTCTCCTCCCCACACGTCCAATCATTGGCCGGTGTTTTTCACAGCGCCAGTACCCTCGCAAAAAAACAAGAGGGCTTCAGAAGTCACTCTCGCTGGTTCATGCCAAATAACACATCTCTTCTTCTCTTCCTCTCTTCCTGTGTGTGTGTGTGTGTGTGTGTGTGTGTATGTGCGTGCGTGTGTGCACACAGTGGTCAACTGCTCCGATCCGGGGATCCCGGCCAACTCCATCCGCCAGAGCAAAATCGAGCACGGCAACTTCACCTTCGGCACGGTGGTGTTCTACGACTGCAACCCCGGCTACTACCTGTTCGGCTCGCCGGTGCTCACCTGCCAGCCGACGGGACAGTGGGACAAGCCTCTGCCGGAGTGCATCGGTCAGTTCTGCTTCTCGTCGTCTGTCTGGTAGTCCAGGACGGCCCGGATACGCCGTCGATCAGATGAAACGTGAAGATGATGATCGTAAAAACAAAAGGAAATCAAGCAGGTTCTGCTGCTGCCACCTTGCTGTCCTCCGCACACACGCATGCACACACACACCGACACATTCCGGCTGTTACGCCATGTGCGTGCGCAGACAGCCGCAGTCAACCCCTCCAAATGCTCCCAGCGGCAAGGACGAGGGCGACATGAAGGGGAGAAGTGCCGGCGGAGAACCAAAGAAAAGAAAAGAAATCAGGACAAAGGGAGGAGCAGCAGCGTCCTGACGGAGCGAGTGAAGACGTGGAGCAGCGAGTGTGACGCCATACGCTGCAGCTCACTCGTCACTCAGGCAAAATTAAAGCAACTTCATAAACAACTGAAGGGACAGTTCTCTTAACAAACTAAGCTTTAACAAACGTGTTAAAGCTAAAAATGATATAACTGATTTTTAGGCCGATGAAAGTCATTAGAAAAAGGTCAAACTTCTGTCACTGGACCTGTCTGCTAGCGACGACTCACACCAAGTCTGAGAATGAAACTGTTTCAAAGCTACAGCAGAGGTGTGACTCAAGATTTGAAACCTTTACTAAAAAGGTCAGATATTGACTTTTTGCCGATATCCGATAAACCGATATTGTCCAAACACTTAATTTCCGATTCCGATAACAACCGATACCAATAAATGCCGTCGTTTCCCCCCAAAACTAGTTTTAGGTCACATGACATATCTCTTGTCATGGAATTAACACATTTCCTACTTTTATTGTGATGCCAAACTAGATACATTCCACAAATTAACATTGTCTGAAGAAAATAAGAACACCACTTCAGCTTGAGTTGTGGAAAAGTGCAATATTTATTTTTAACATTTTGTCTCATGGAATGGGAATGAGGTAAAGTCCTCACAAAGGAAACAAAAGTGCACAGATATAGACAGACTCAGTCCTTCGGCCATTGCTTAACATGAGCAAAAACAAAACCTGCACCCCCACAAGCAGCCATGATTTATTCATGCATGTTTAGCGAAACCCGGCGTTATCGGGTTTCATGATCAGAGAAAAAAACGAGAGCGGTACGTACAGATATTAGAAAAAATGCGAATATCGGGCCGATATTATGGACCGGACAATATTATCGGTCATCCCTAGCTAAAATCGATACAACAAACACGCACACGCACAAGCACACGCACACACACACACACACATCCATTGATTTCTGGCCAGACAAAATCTTGAGATGACACGATGGGCAAAAACAAAGCAGGACTGTCGGAAAGGGAAAAAACGACCAGACTGAGACTGAGCAGGCAGGTGAACACGCAGCCAAGTAAAGAGAGGAAACCATGAAACTGACAGGATGAACTGCGAGTTGTCCAGGAGAAGATAGACAATTACCAGGGCCGCCACTTTATGACAGCGTAATAATATTGTAACAGCTTCTAATATCTCCACAACACGCACCGTTGCACTGCTGGGCTGCTTTGTTTCTCCTTCTCAAGTTTCTTCCTCTGACTTCCTCATCTTATTTTTGATGTGTAGAGTCACTCCCACTCACTCACTCCCTCCCTCTCTCTCTCTCTCTCTCTCCTCCCTCTCTCTCTCTCTCTCTCTCTCTCTCTCTCTCTCTCTCTCTCTCTCTCTCTCTCTCTCTCTCTCTCTCTCTCTCTCTCTCTCTCTCTCTCTCTCTCTCTCTCTCTCTCTCTCTCTCTCTCTCTCTCTCTCTCTCTCTCTCTCTCTCTCTCTCTCTCTCTCTCTCTCTCTCTCTCTCTCTCTCTCTCTCTCTCTCTCTCTCTCTCCCTCTCTCTCTCTCTCTCTCTCTCTCTCTCTCTCTCTCTCTCTCTCTCTCTCTCTCTCTCTCTCTCTCTCTCTCTCTCTCTCTCTCTCTCTCTCTCTCTCTCTCTCTCTCTCTCTCTCTCTCTCTCTCTCTCTCTCTCTCTCTCTCTCTCTCTCTCTCTCTCTCTCTCTCTCTCTCTCTCTCTCTCTCTCTCTCTCCTCTCTCTCTCTCTCTCTCTCTCTCTCTCTCTCTCTCTCTCTCTCTCTCTCTCTCTCTCTCTCTCTCTCTCTCTCTCTCTCTCTCTCTCTCTCTCTCTCTCTCTCTCTCTCTCTCTCTCTCTCTCTCTCTCTCTCTCTCTCTCTCTCTCTCTCTCTCTCTCTCTCTCTCTCTCTCTCTCTCTCTCTCTCTCTCTCTCTCTCTCTCTCCCTCACTCTCTCTCTCCTCACTCTCTCTCTCTCCTCTCTCTCTCTCTCTCTCTCTCCCTCCTCTCTCTCTCTCTCTCTCTCTCTCTCTCTCTCTCTCTCTCCCTCTCTCTCTCACTCTCTCTCCCTCCGTCTCCCTTTGCCTCTCTCCAGTGGTGGACTGCGGCCATCCCGGCTCGCCCCCGAACGGCGTGCTGAGCGGAGATAAGTTTACCTTCGGCTCGACGGTTCGATACTCCTGTCTGGGCGGCCGGCAGCTGAAGGGAGAGTCGTCCAGGACGTGTCAGCTCAACGGCATGTGGAGCACCCCTATGCCCTTCTGCTCCGGTAAAGCGCAGCGCGACCCACCTCTGCTGAACGCCCGGCCGCGCCTGCCGGCGGGCCGCGGTGGCAGGGAGGGGGGAGGGGTCGGCCGGGCCAGACAGTGGGACAGTGGGGTGGCGGAGATTAGCCGAGCGGCCGCTCGCTGCCTCTTACATCTCACAGGCGTCACGTCTTAACCCTTCACCCGGCGCGTGAAAGGAATACATGGCATCGTGTCGGTCTGCTGGAGGGGCCGTGTGGAAGCATTTGCTGCTGTGGCAAACACACATTTACACACACATATTTGTACACCAATATATTTCAACCTTTTTGAGCCATGACACCTTTTTTACATTTAAAAAAATCCCAATGGCACACCACCAACCAAAGGTTGTCCATCCATCCATCCATCTTCTATACCCGCTTATTCCAGTTCAGGGTCACGGGGGTCTGCTGGAGCCTATCCCAGCTGTCTTAGGGCGAAGGCAGGGTGACACCCTGGACAAGTCGCCAGTTCATCGCAGGGCCAACCAAAGATTGTAAAATTATAGAATGACACTTTTTAGCCTAATAATGGCAATATAGTCTCCTTAATTCTCTTAATCTCTTAATTTAGTTCTACTGACTCAGTGTGGAACCTTTGCTTTAATCGGACTGCTAAAGACTTTGAGGTCTTTGAGGGGGTCTGAGATTGTGAAGACCAGGGCAAAATAACACAAAATGTCTTCATTCGCATGTTGGAAAGCTCAAATTGCTTCTAATTGGTCTTGACAAAAATAGCTGTACAAGTCCACACACACACACACACACACACACACACACACACACACACACACACACTCGGGTCCCCGAACCCTCAACTTTGTTCATTGCGTTCTTGTCTCTCATTTAAATTTGATGCGTTGCCCTGTTTAACTCCTGAAAGTTTTGCAGCTTCTGTCCTGCTTTGCCTCTGGCGTCGTCTCCACATTAAACCTAAAGGGATTCTGTGAACTGGTAATATGAATCCAAAACGTATATGCATTATGTATCTAAATACATATGTATTTATATATATAGATATGTGCAAAGCGGCCGATGGCAGCCCCCTCAAATATTAACACGATTACCATAGTTAAACACTCTTAATTTATGTACACTGTCCTCGGCTGCATTAGACTTTAATGCTGAGTGTATTTTCAGACTGTATGTGAGCTAATTTTCCCTCCACTGAGTTCCTTGTAGTTTTGTACCTCGACTCAGATGTCTTGGATAGAAATAATGCTCTTCACACCAATTCAAGTAATAATAATAAAAGAAATTCCAAGGCTCAACACAGTTTTATCAGGGAGGTTAAAACTGCTGCTGCTGCTGCTGATGATGATGAGGATGATGATGAGGGTGATGATGGCGGCTCTCCAGGCTGTGCATCTTTTTCTCACACAACAGCCCGACTGAAGACACGACTTTGCAGCTTTATGAGAAGCTGTGACTCCGATGTGTTTTTCTGGCAAGGTTTTGTGGAAGGTAATGTTTTTGAAAAGAAATGATTCATGCTCCCGAGCAGGTGTTTACCAGGCCCCTGCAGAGATAAGTCTTTATGAAAGTTCTGCCGCTGATAAACCGTTTTATTTTCTTTCTCCCCTGCGCGGCGTATTTTACTGTTTTGTTTTTTTTTTTCCCCACTGCTAGCGGTTGCATAGCTGGATTTGGGCTCAAACTCAGACTTGGCTGGCTTTAGTTTGGTTATTTGCTGGAATTTGGTTTACGAATACATAACCTCACGTTTTTGTTTTTTTCTCCATTCGAACACTTTTTCTTCTTTGTCTTTGTCACTTGTTTTGAATGCCATTAAATCGATCAAAATAATTAGTGTAGTTTTTTTTTTTTCCTCTTCACCTTTTGGTGAACTTTTGCCAGCACAAATTAAGACTCCGGCTGAGAAACCATGAAGTTTTCAAGCCCAGAAAAACAGCCAACAGCTCTCCAGTATACCAATGTGTGTGTATGTGTGTAAGCCTGGTTTTTCTTTTACATTTGTGTGTGTGTCTGTGTGTTTTTTTAATCCACTCTCAGCATTCAGACACGTCCTGCGGAATCATTCATCTCCTTTCCTCGCTCGACACGTAAACGTTGGACTGCTGAAGACAAATAACGAGTGGAGACGAGTCAGGAATTTCTCCGCCATCCTATTAATTAACGTCTGCGAGACGCCGCCCGCGCTGTTATAAACGACGCGTGATCGTTTATGTTTGAGCTCCCGGCTTGTTTATCATCTGACTTTCAGCCGCAGCCCTCCGGGTGTTTGCGAGCCGCGCTGCAAAAACAGAGCCCATGTGAAATTAGGTAATTTTTCAAAAGTATCTCAAAAACGCTGCAAACCTATTTTGGGAACTTCTCAAGCTTTCTTTAGTTTTATACCTTTTTAAAAATGGATGATACTGTTTGTCTCCTTCATTTCGTTTTGTCATAATGAAACTGAACAAATTCTGAAAGAGAGCGCTGGGACTGCTTGCAAACCCTGCAGAGTAGCGAGCAGAATGAGCGGCGCTAGATAGCAGAAATGTTCCTAAACCAGGCCGAACATGTGGCTGAGAAGCTCTGTGCGTGCGTGTGTGTGTGTGTGTGTGTGTGTTTCTGCTGGAGTGTGCAGCACGGTCTGTCAGGGAGGATTTGCTGACCGGACACTTCTTCAAGGGCACGGCGGGGATCGCACACAGCGCCACCCACCTTACTGTCACGCGCACGCACACTCACTTTCAAGGCAAATCAATGCCCCTTGACATCGGACAGATGTGTCGAGTCCGCTACTATTTGTATCAGACTTTTTTTTTCTATGTCTGGAGAGCCCAGCGAGTGGAGGCAGATGCTCTCCTCACACTGCTGGCCTTATTTCTTTATCCTCCTCCACTCATTTTCAGAAGGCGCTGCCGGGATATTCTCTTAGCGTTTGTGAGTGTGTTGTGTTGCGGTCGGGGCCGTCTCCGGAGTCTGAGTCCCGCCGGTGTCTCCTCCCTGCAGGCGACACGGCTGGCTCCTGCGGCGACCCCGGCATCCCCTCCCACAGCTCCAGGGAGCAGACGGATTTCCGGATCCGTTCCAAGGTTCACTTCAGCTGCTCGGAGGGCTACGAGCTGATCGGCTCCACGGAGAGGATGTGCTTCCCCAACGGGACCTGGTCTGGCACGCAGCCTTTCTGTAAACGTATGAAGACTTTGTTTTTGTTTTGTTTTTTTGCTTGATCCTGGCTTATGAAAAGCTTTAAAGGGCCAGTGTGTAAAATTTTGCACGATATCTGATTTTTTAATTGGTAAAAGCTTAACATCCTGCCCATAAATATATTATCAAAAGTGTATACTCGCAGTGCAATAAAAGTAATTTGGTTTTCCTACCCTTAGAACGGTGTTCATATAAATAAGAATATCCATAGAGCAAGAAGAGTCTTGCTACTTATTAGCTGCTATCTTGCGCCAACCTTTTCTTTTTAAAGAGACACGGTAATTAAGATGTGACAGTGCCCTAAATACACAACGTGCTCTCAGGCGGGCTTCCTAAATACCGGGTTTGTCTCTCACTGTCTCGATCTCCTTCCGACCCCTCAGCCGTGCAGTGTGGCAACCCCGGCACTCCCAGTAACGGCCGAGTGTTTCGCCTGGACGGGACCACGTTCTCCCACTCGGTCATTTACTCCTGCATGGACGGCTACCTGCTCACCGGCGCCACCACCAGACAGTGTCAGGCCAATGGGACCTGGTCAGGAGCACAGCCCAACTGCACCAGTAAGTCACCTGTGATTTTTGCAGGGAAAGCATTTTCATACATGGTTGGAGTGAAAATCTGAAAAACATTTCCTACAGTAAGTGAAGAGGAGTAGCAGTGTTGTGTCCAAGGTAACGAAACTGGAGGAATTATTTGTTAGCGAGACAGTGTTTGCATGTGTGAAAGTCATGCTAGGAGGTGGGATTAGCAAGATTAGCTTTACTTTTTAATGGTTGTTACAAATACATGCCTGGCAGTGCAGCTTCATAGTAGGTGCATTTAAATTAGTCAGAAACCCAAATAAAACAAAAACTTTAACGTTATTCTGAGTTGCTCCTCTTTGATTTTAGCATTAGCTGAAATGCTCAAGTTGTCACCATGTCTGCATCTGATTTGCCTGCTTATTATCAATGATTAGAAAAGTATCGTTCGATCCCGGCACCTGACCAGTTGGAGTTTGGACGGTTTGAATTCTGTTTTCTGTGCGGTGACGGCGAGTTAGCGAGCAAGTAGCGGCTTTTGTGGAACGTTACATTCTGTCAAGAGCTTACATAAACAAACTTGCAATTTCCAGGTTTATTCGGCGACAATCACTCAACAGTGTGGTGACGTGTTTAAACCACTAGGGGAGCCAGTGCTCCACTCGCCACTCTGCAGGGCCCCCAGCTGCTTCAGTGCCAACAGGGTCGGACAGACAGTGGTTCCTAAATGGGGGAAAGGGAGAGACTAACCCTGCCTCTGTAAGCATCAGCATCCACAGCTGCACCCTCGAGCGGAGCGGGGCGCTGCCTGCTGAAGAGGGCCTCGCACCGTTTCACAGCCTTTGCATTTGGCAGTATTTCTCCTCAACCAGCACTGTGATCAGTGCCGTATGTTTACTGCATCGAAAGAGGCAACAAAATACGTCTCGTCCTTCCCTTTTTTCTCACTCTGAACTCGAGCCCAATTGAAGCTGAAGAGCCAACTCTCAGCTTTATGGATTGCATTCAATCTGTATAGTCAGAGCCACTAAATGGCTGATTTGCAGTGACGTCGAGTCTGCATCCCATAAACATCTCCCTGCCGCCGCTGTGTTTTCCTGCCAGCGCTTTGCCGTCCTGCTTTATGTCCACTTTTAAATGATTCCCAGACAGTTTAGGGTTAAGTCATAAAATCCGCCCCGAGTCTTCAAGGTCCTAAACTTTACTTGACGTTGCGAATAACCTTGATGATTTATTTATTTATTCATTTATTTTACTTTGGCTAATTTACTTTTTGAGGTCCGTCGGGGGAGACGGGGTGGGAGGAACAGCCCATAACGATTTATCATCGTCAGGTTTGGCATTATTTCATTTCACGTAAAACGTGACCAGCTGCACGGTGGAACAGATGCTCCTCTCCACGTAAGGTAGAAAAGCATCTATCTCTGACAATTAGCTTCAACTTTATTAGCGACAACAACGACAACGGCAGCAGCTTTTAAACACGCAGCCTTTTGGGAGCTGGAAAGCCGCCTGCGGGGAGCGCAAGGAGTATTTTAATATGTTCCAATTTTCTGAGACATTCCTCTCTCTACGCTTATGTAAAGAAATAAATTAATTTCTGGCGGGGTCTAACAAAGAGATCGAAGTGCTGAGGAACCATATTTCTTTAAAATGAACTCCCGAAATGAGAAGGGAAGAAAAAAAAGGAATGTTAGAATCCCCCTCGACTTACAGGAAAATAGCTTTTACAGTAGATTACACCACATCTATTATCGGGCATGACAGTATCTGGGGCTGCTTTAAAAGCATTAAAACTGCCTATTAGACTACGAAGGACAGGGCATTATACAGTACACTCTGGGGAATCATAATGTTCCCTGAAAGAGTCTCTGGGCAACCTCCGCCAACTTTAATATCACAGTTTTGCCTCAACTTACATCTAGAGAGAGTTGCAATCTTATCTCACATCCTCTACCTACAGTCATTTTTCACACCCGGAGACATCAAAAATATATGTAACGATCATATCTTCATGCCGTTACACTTCCAGAGTTCATGTCGGAGCATAAATCTTCGCAGAGTTTTGAAAATCAAGTTTCACTTCTCGAAAGTACTCCTCAGTCATCCTTTGAAACGTTTTCGAAATAATTTTGGATTTAATGTCACGTCTCCCTGGATAAACTGTCGGGGAAATGAGGAAGGGGAGAAGCCGAACCGTCTGTCTGTCGCATTCTAGTGGACCGATCTTTGCAGTTCCAGGGCGGAGGCTAACGGCTGATGTTAGCTATAGTTAGCCAGCATTGTTGGAACTCCTGCCAAAGCCAGTCGTGATGGAAACAAGTATGCTGTCAAGATAAGATAAGATCACATTTTGTGTTTTCTGTTGTGCCTTTAATCTAAAAATACCCTGCCGTTCTGTCGTACTAGCTGCTACTTCTTAGGCACTACAACGCTAATCTCTTTTGCAACAGCCGTTGTTTACGACTCCTTTTCGCTTCTTTTCATGGTCTTCCACTGTGTTTATTTTTTTTGCTACAAATTTTGCTTCACGTTTGGCAAACCTTAAACTCAGACCAAAATCCTCTTTATCTAATAAAGAATCTGACTGACTGACTGTTGAACCTATTTTGATTTAAAATGTTTTCTGGCAAACGGTGGCAAGATAAATCAACGGGATTTCTCAGAGCAGTGCAACTGCTGCACGAGGTTAAACTTATCGTAAAGACTTAACGAGTCAACAAGTCTGGGGGCAAATGGTTTTTCTTCTCCATCCCTTGTTTAGAAAAGCACTAACTTGAATGCAAATGAGCTCCTCGGAGGCTGAACCTCCGTCCTCCTCGCTCGTAATCGCGAGTCAAACGGTGTCAAAGGTGAAGCGCAGCAGCGCGAGCGCGCCCGGAGATGGAGGAGGATGCGGCGGCTGTGGCGAGGCGAGAGCAACACTATTATTAAGCGGGTGACAAAGCAGGAAAATTGTTAGCATGGCAGGTAATAAGGAGGGAAGCTCCGAGATGCATTCCTGCCATTAGGCAGCTTGACAGAGGCAAGTTCATCCGCGCGCCACCGCTCGTAAATCATTTTCTGGGGACTTGAGACCGAGAAACGACACAGAAACACAAATCTCCCGCACATCACGGCGGCGCGTTGACCTCTTCGACCCCCCCCCCCCTGCAGTGATAAACTGCGGGGACCCGGCCGTGCCCGCCAACGGCCTCCGCTACGGGGAAGACTTCACCATCGGCCAGAACATCAGCTTCCAGTGCCAGCCGGGCTACAGGATGGAGGAGGACGGCTCCCCCGTCAGGACGTGCACCCAGAACGGGACCTGGAGCGGCAACATGCCCGTGTGCACAGGTGAGGTTCAAAAAAAATAAATAAAATAAAATTAGTGGTGAGGGACACAGTGGTATGACAAAAGTATAAGTCTGTTATGTCAGCGTTGTTCACCTGTTGGTTCGCAACCCAAAACTGGGTCGTAAAGCTGCTTTGATTGGGTTGCAGCTTTTCTTTGAAGGGATTATAAAATATATATGTTGATAGAGAAATTGTTGGGCATTTATTTTGCAAGACACACAATTCAGTTCAATAATTTCAATAATTTATTTCATAGAAATGATAGAAAGTGGGCTCATGTTTTTATTTTTGTAAAAAATAAAGTGATGGAATAGATTTGGGTCGCGACTTCATAAGGAAAAAAACTGCTGTAGTGCTTCATCAGTTGAGAAGCACTGCTTTGTATCATTGCCGAGACATCCATCCATTTTCAATAGCCGCTTCTCCCTGAGCTCAGGGTCACGGAGCCTGCTGGAGCCTCTCCCAGCTGTCAGAGTGCGAAGGCAGGGTGACACCCTGGACGAGTTGCCAGTTCAGCGCAGGGCCACATGAGACAAACAACCATTCGCACTCACAGACACCGACAATTTAGTTTCTGTTTTTGGAGTGTGGGAGGAAGCCAGGGAACCCGGACAGAACCCACGCAGAAAGGCCCCAGGCCCGGAATCAAACCAGCGACCGTCCTGCTGTGGGGCGGCAGCGCTAACTACTGCGCCACCGTGTCGCCCATAGCTGGAAAGTAAAAATCTATGGTTACGTTACAATCTGGGCCAAAAAAACACCTTTCCTCTGTCTTTATTGTGTGGGGGGGGTGCTCCAATCCAGTCTCCTCACATAATTTGTCACTCAATCCTGCGCCGCCGCCGCCACTGATGGCGTCTGCCACTTTCGCTCCGCTAGCGCAAAGGATGATGGGCACTCGTGGGCTGATGGTAATTCCCATATCGCTTTGCTCTGGCTGCACTGCAGCTGTTCATACTTCACTCTGTGGCTGGAAGGCCCTCTGTTTCAAAACGAGACATTTCCACAATGGAGATTTTTTTATGTATTTATTTTTAGTTGCCTACCGCAGTGCTACGATATCGATGTTGACTGTTGACTGATTCGCAAATTCTGTCACAATTTACGGAAAACTTTTCGCATTAGGTTTTCAGCTTGACACTGAATACCGAAGAGACATGCAAACTCTCACACCTGTTTCTTCCGTTGCAGCGGTGACCTGCCAGGCGCCCTCTACCATCAGTAATGGGGTACTGCAGGGCAGTGACTTTGAGTGGGGCAGCAGCGTGAGCTACACCTGCTCACCCGGATACGAGCTCTCCTTTCCCGCCGTCCTGACCTGCGTGGCCAACGGCAGCTGGAGCGGCATGCTGCCGCAGTGCTTACGTAAGGACGTGCACGCACGCAGGCGCATGTACATACACACACACACACACACGCACACAGTAAATAGGTAAATATGCCTGTCTGAAGCACCAACAGGCTAGTTTGTATACCGTATTTTCTATAGGCCACATAGACCTGAGACCTGTACGAACTGCAAATCTACAATCTTTTGTGCCGCGCAACACCCGCACACACACACACACACACACACACACACACACACACACGCCGCCGCGCAGGGATCCTAATATTCTATATAGCAGCCATTTGTTACAACTGAAAGCCAAATCTACATTTGTCCTTGAGCGTGTGCTTTTTCAACAGTGGCAATAGCCCACAACTGAAATGGGATTGTGTGTGTGTGTGTGTGTGTGTGTGTGTGTGTGTGTGTGTGTGTGTGTGTGTGTGTGTGTGTGTGTGTGTGTGTGTGTGTGTGTGTCTCGCTCTGTGTGTGTGTGTGTGTGCAGCAAAGTTCTGCGGCGACCCTGGAACTCCGGTCGGCGGTTTCAGAGAGGGTCGAAGTTTCATCTACCAATCAGAAGTGTCCTTCGGCTGCGCCCCGCCCCTCATCCTGGTGGGCACGGCCACCAGGCGGTGCGAGAGCGACGGCTCGTGGAGCGGCACGCAGCCGCGCTGCATCGGTGAGCGCCGCCGTGTCCTTTGTGTTGACAGGATGTCCGTTACTGCAGCGCCCCCCCCACCCCTTCAATCTCATTGGTCAGCCGCCAGCGGCCGCAATCGCCGTCATCTCAGAAAAAAATCTCATAAAACCACTCAGACTCTCTTTAAGACCAGTTACATTTTTTTCCATGTTCCAGTTTGTCGGTTTTTTCTGTTGTCTTTAAGTGATGTCAACGCGTACATTCCATGCTGGTATGTTAAAAAAAATGAGGTTAGGATGCCAACGCCATGCATTATTTATTCATTTATTTATATATTTATTTATGTATTCATTTAGCTGCATCCTAATGAGGCGCACTCTTCTCTCGACTGTTAAAACATCTCGATCCGTGCGGCCAAACCAGAACTGTAGCGGAGGATGATGATTCAATTTCATTTGTGATTGATTCGATTCGCACATCAAATCTCAAGGGCGGTTGCCAGTTTTTCTTGCTTTTTTCCCCCCAAAATCCTGCCGTCTCATCCCCCTAATACCTCCACCACCACCATCAACACCTGGCATCGATCGGCGAGCAAGCTGATTACTCTTTAAAAATCCCGACTTTATCCTCTATCATTTATCCCCCCCCCCCGGCGGATGTGCTGCATCCCACTTCAGAAGCCGGAGTCAAAATGAAAAGGTGGCCGGCGTTCCGATGGAGATCTTTCCTCCCACACATTTAGTAATAAGTATGGACTTTGTGGAAAGTTCCCGGCTGGATGTCTGGAATCTCCCTCCGTCACGCTTCCCTGGTGAATGTGATCTGCTTGCTCCTTGTTTCGGGAGAAGCGCTCTCCGAGTGTCTCTTTGAGGTGTGTGACTCATGAAAGATGTTATTGAGCCGATGCCGCCTGCAGCTCCATCACCACGGCTTTGTGCCTCGGCGGGGAGCCCGGCCCGGCCCGTCTGATTTTCCTGCGCCTAATGGCCGCTGCAATTAATGAGCCAGTGTTAGCCGGTTGACAGCTGCGTTTCGGCTCTGCTCATTGGGCTGCTGTGCAGCGAGAGAGTGAGTGAGATAGCAAGCCGGTGAGAGAGCGAGAGAGCTAGTCGGCTCAAACTGCGGCTCCAAAAGGCTTAATTCCGACATAATGTGTCGTTTAATGGAGGTTCTTCTCAGATGGTCTTATAACATTTAAACGAACGTTTAAAGAGGAGTTTATAGATGTTGTAAATGAAAAGCAGCGTAAGAACTCATCAAGACTCTGCTTCTCTTTTTTTGATCAGTTAGGATTAAATGATTTGATTTTTCTCTGCGTCGCACGCATTCAGAACTACACTCGCATTCTGCAACAGCGGGTTGAAATACGGCAGGCCTCTGTTTTTCAGCTCCGGTGTAATTTTACAACTATTATAGTAAATTGGCATAAATTGTACGTCATTTTCAACGTTCCCACATTTTGCTCATTTAAAGCTTAAAGGCTTGAAAGTTTTTTTTTTTCCTCGACTCCAATGGTGAAGCTTCACGTGACTAAACCCCATAGTAACAGCGTATTTAGCCCTCTGTTTGCAGCCTGCTGCAATAAAAAACTCAAGGTTTTTAGTTTTACTGGTAAATTGATACTTTGTTGGACCCCGACAGGTCCGGAAGGAGACAAAAACGAGGTGGGTAAAGAGGGTGGAGCCAACACCTGGCTAGGGGCGTGGTCACGAAACTTGGGAGAGTCGTCAGAGCACTTTGTGACATCATAAAGAGCTGATTTCCAAAACAAGGTGTTTTAGTACCGTTTTTTTGTTTTTTTTTTCTGAAGAGTGGAGCCTGCAGATCACTGAAAGGGTGGAGGAGGAGAAACATCATTGCTTTGCGAGGTCAATTCCAGACAGTCTGGTCAAATTCCCGCTTAATGCTGATGTCTTTTCATCCGTACCAGTGTGCCTTCGACTTTCAAGGCGTTTGCTTATCTGGAAAACCCTCCACGGCAGCTGAGGAGCTCTGTGAGTGAAGGAAAAGAGTCAAGGCGGGAGCCTTCCATCTGGAAAAGCTTTCATTACAATTCATTGGCGACCCGCATGTGTGTGTGTGTGTGTGTGTGTGTGCACCTGCTGGGAGATCAGCCGCGTACAGTCGGCGCTCTGTGAGCGCCAGGCGGGACGACGCTCCGGCCCTGCCGGGGCCTTTTGTCAAGCGTTGCCGGATATCCCGGCTTGTTCGCGCCTAAATCCCCCAGGCAGCGGCGGCGGCGGCGGCGACAGTGGCGGCTCGTTTGAAGTGGGAACCCGGACGCTCGTCTTCTGGAAGCCTGCGACTAAACGTCTACGCTAAATTTGTGGGTTGTCGTTGCCACGAGTTGTGAGCAATTGGTGTGGTTTTCCAGGAAGGGATTTCCAGTGTGGTATCCCTCCTGTCCGTCCTCAGAAGCTGAACCCAAAGTGTTGCCACAGTGCAGCAACCTGCTCGCACGGACAGCAGGGCGTCCGTCTCCACCAACATGTCGCCTAGCTTAGCACGACGGCTAAAATCACTGCCGGTAAACACGGAGAACCGTCCGAACTGCTCCTTATAAACAAACAGGCCTTTATTTTAGAAATAATCTGCTCTGTCTGTCTAATGATAGAAGTGTTGCCGCATAAAGACTCAGATATAGAAATGTGAAAATATGAAAATTGGTTTCGCTGTGTTTTTGCTGTGTTTGCTGCCAGCTGCTGATACCTTAGAATACAATATTGATGTTGAAGCTCCACAGTTACACAGCTGCCTCTCTGTCCTGCCAGTCACTGGCCTCCTTTGCCTGCCGTAGCTTTTTCTTTTTCAGGATGAACCTGGAGGATCCTGACAAAGTCATGGGTTTTCAGCAGCAAGCTGTAAACAGAGGGCTAAACGTGTTCTTGTGTTCTGGAAATCTGGGGAATCGCGAACGTCTGGGCGTCATTTAAGACGAGTCGCCGCTCCGGATTTTGATAGAAGACTTTTTAATGGGACTGCAAGATAGCAACGCAAACGCGTGGCGGCCATTAGCACGGCTGCCTTATTTTCCCCTCTGTGATGGGAGTGAAATAAGGCCTCCGAGCATGTTCTGTGAATTGGGTCGATTTATTAGTGAGCCACATTGCATGTGAGGAGTCTTTCTTCTTCTTTCTTCTTTTTTTTTTCTTCTCGTGACTGAAACAGAGCCCCGAACAGCTTGTTCTTTTACATAAGACCAGACGGGGTTCTGGTGTCGGTAAGGGAGAGTTAGCTGTTAGCGAGGGGAAGGCCGGGGGGGGGGGCAGTTAAAGGGTACAGGAAGAGAGGGAGGGATGGTGGGGAGAGGTGAGAAGTGAATCTGTCATTTTGGAAGCTGTATTGAATGGAGCTCTGCGTCAGGATGTGCTCTACATGCTGATGTTCCTCGCAACCGCACACGCACACACACACACACACACACACACACACATCGGCCCAAAGCTGGCGTCTGCTTCGTTTTCTCATGAAGCGCTACTGCCCCCTGCTGCCCACGCTGCAGTATTGTGACGTTACCATGACAACAGAAGAGCAGGAGCCAGCGCTGCTTCTAATTCTTTCCTCTGTTTCTGGTTCTTTTATTTTGTGTCCGTGTGTGTATGTGTGTGTGTGACTTGTGCTGCTTTTTTTGTTGTTGTCCAGAACCAACCAAGACCAGTTGTGACAACCCGGGGACGCCTCGCTACGGCTCATTAAATCGGACCTTCGGTTTCAAGGTAACTTGCCAAACTCAACAAAACAAATGGAATTTTTTAAGGGCTAAAACCAAAACGTGTTTATCGTTGATGCTGATAAAGAAAAAACACAATTGGGAGCTATGTGTCAAATAGGTTAAAAATAAAAAAAAAGGACACAAAACTATGCAAGACAAACCAAGTGACTTGAGCTCTTGAATTTCGTAAATTGCATTTTTCAAATCGGTACGATAATCTCATCTGTAATTGTGTGCAATGGTTCTTCAATTCCATTCTAATGCGATTCATATTCTATGATACGTTGCCTTTCCCCAAGTCACCAAACTCAGAGCTCGCAGCTGCTTTCTGGCAGTTCGGCCGCACAGCCGCAATGCTGTTTCAGCTCTTTTAAACTCAATCAGGCGTCTCTGCCCAGCGAGAGGCACTTTTTTCTTTCTTTTTTTTATCCCTGCCCGCTGTGTCCAGGCAACACAACCTGCGTGCGGCTACCAGGAAGTCGCCCCCCCCGCTGCTTCGGTTTCGTAGGAAAACTCTGGCGTCAAAGTGAGAATTAAAAGATCCCGCAGAGGTCTGCCGTCACCTTTCGCCTCGTGAAATGTCACCCTCACCTTCGCCTTAACTTGAATATACAAGCTGGTTTATTTTTAAGTGTTGGTGTTCGCTACGTAGCTTGAACTTTAAATGAAGTAATTATGTCGCTCGACAGTAGTGACTCTTCATACCACGGCTTCATGAAGCCCTGGGCGTTTTGGAAGAATTGGATGAGAACATTTATGGAAAGATGTTTGCTAATTTGCAAAATAATAAATAAATGTACAATATGTATGTTGGATGAAAGCAGGCGTCTCACTGGACGAATCAGATGTTTCCGCTGTTCCCATCTCTCCATCGCGAGGCTACATGAACAGCTGCAATTGACAGTAATTCCTGTAATCCTCTCCCCACTTTTCCGCTGCTTCCTGTGGCCACCTAGTAACTTCCTGTGATGCAACTACACCTTTTGCAGCTTTGAGTGCAAATGTTGCACTTGGCGACCTTTCACTACAATTTGCTCTGACATTTTGTCCACTTGTTGGATGTTTTTTTTTTGTTTTTTTGTCTTGCTTTTACCTTTCACGAGTGTTGCTGCCTGTCCTCCTCTCGGTGCAGGTGGGCAGCGTTGTGTCCTTTCAGTGCCAGCCGGGACACTTGATCCAGGGCTCCTCCTCCAGGACCTGCCAGCCCGACCTGACCTGGAGCGGAACGCAGCCCGAGTGCATTCGTACGCAGAGCCGCACCTCACCGCCGCCACGTTAGGCTCCGCCTCTTTCTTCCGGCGGTCCAATCAGTCCCTTCTCCTCCTTGCTCCCCCTGCAGCCCACGCCTGCAAACAGCCGGAGAACCCGCTGCATGTGGACGTGGTGGGGATGGACCTGCCGGGCTTTGGCTACACCCTGGTGTACGGCTGTCAGCACGGCTACTTCCTGGCCGGAGGGTCCGAGCACCGAGTCTGCAAGAGCGACGGCACCTGGACGGGGAAGATGCCGATATGTCGGGGTAACAAAATAAAACAAAACAACACAAGAAGGAAATGCTGCGTGTGTGCTGTTTGAACAGCGGACAGTCTGTCTGTTCATTCATGATGCAAATACTTCAACTTCTTACTTGTTGTTGCTATGTGTCAGACCCCGTGAGATAGAATTTCATTCAACTGCATTTCCTGCAGTTTCTGGTCTTGTAGCAATTTATAGAATAAAATAAAAATTAGTAGAATTCAAAGTCTTACAATTTTAGATAATTTTTGCTACTTCAATAATGGGAGTGGTCATAAATTCTTGGCTTACAAACATGAAATATGTTTAATCATGACAAAAAGCTTCTGTACACACATTGAGTTTTATTCTTTTTCTCTAATTATTTTTATTTTTATTTTTGAGAGAGATTCCAACCGCCCACCACAGTTTCTTCAAACACACACACACACATGGAACATTTTCTCAGCTTTTCACCATGTTTGCATCACTCCACTGCTTGTCACACACCAGAAATGTCAGTTTTCAACATTTTAAGATGCGGGTCACAGCAATGGAGGGGGAGCTTGCAGGAAATCACTCTGTGTGGCTGACACCTGCTCTTTTTTGCCCTCAAGTGGGACTTTAAAATTGGAGCACTCTGATCCAATTTGAGATTCCGGGGACAAAAACCATTTCCTGCGCTGGTCTCTATTTGTCCATCCCGGAATGCTTCTGGAAGCTGCTCGGAATCTTTCCACAGACCTCTGCCAGAGCCAAAGTGTTTTAAAGCCACTTTTCACTCCTAAAGGCAACATTTATCTCTCACTCGCTCCACTTGGACGCCTCTGCTAATAATAATGATTGTGATTGTGTGCTCTTTTTCTTTGTTTGGCTAATAGCGGTTTGCACTGCCTGCTAATTTAGGTTGGGAGAGGAAGTGCGGCACCATCACATGGAAGTGTTCATTCATTCATCTTCTATGCCCGCTTATTCCAATTCAGGGTCACGGGGTTCTGCTGGAGCCTATCCCAGCTGTCTTAGGGCGAAGGCAGGGTACACCCTGGACAAGTCGCCAGTTCATCGCAGACATGGAAGTGTTTTCATTTTATTGTTTTTACTTGAATATTACAACGCTGTCCCCTCTGTGTCTCCTGCCTGCTGCTAGCCGGGGAGAAGAAGAAGCCAGTGAAGCCGGCGACAGGGACCCCCAGTCCCAAAGTCAATGGTCAGTTTCTGCTGCAGCTCCGTCGTCTCCTCTGCCCAATTCCCCACTCGGGGTGTTTTTGCTTCTAATGAGTCCAGCTCTCCTGTCTCGCTGCAATAGCTTCAATTTTGTTGTGAATCATTTATTTTTAAGGGTCAGTTAACTGATGTGATGCTCTTTATGTTGGCCTCCAGCAGCCATTTTGTTTGTTTGTTTGTTTGTTTGTTTGTTTGTTTGTTTGTTTGTTTGTTTGTTTGTTTTAATTTGTTTTGTCGCTCAGACGTGATTATTATTAGTTACTCCTTCTCGCCCACATATCCAAGAGTTGTTATAGCTACCGGCCGCTGCGAGTGGCCTTAACGCTAGGGGCAGGAAGGAAGCAGAAGGATTTCCGCTGGACGCCAGTCACTGCATCCACCGTCACTGAGCTGCGAACGAAGACGGCAGAGGCTCCCCTTCTCCCCTTGCAGCTTATTTCCTGTTGGTTGTAACATGAGCGAGGAGTTTCGTGTTTAACTACAACTTTGTTGTGAAAGAAACGACCCAATTTTTGGATTTTGGATAAACTAATTGATTAAATTCCGACTTTTGGATGATTGATAGCTAAAATTGTTGTTTTTTTATTTCACCGGTTTTCTTCTCGATCATACCACCCTCCCGCCACCCCCCCACAACACTCCCACATCTGCTCCCTTCTCCTTTTGCTGTGTTCATATTGCACCTCTCTCTCTCTCTCTCTAACCTTTTCCCACTGCTGCTGTTATGCCCTGTTCTCCTCTAATCTGCTGCCGCTGCTGTCCATCTTCTTAATGTTTCTCTTCTCTCTCTCTTCTCTCTCTCTCTCTCTCTCTCTCTCTCTCTCTCTCTCTCTCTCTCTCTCTCTCTCTCTCTCTCTCTCTCTCTCTCTCTCTCTCTCTCTCTCTCTCTCTCTCTCTCTCTCTCTCTCTCTCTCTCTCTCTCTCTCTCTCTCTCTCTCTCTCTCTCTCTCTCTCTCTCTCTCTCTCTCTCTCTCTCTCTCTCTCTCTCTCTCTCTCTCTCTCTCTCTCTCTCTCTCTCTCTCTCTCTCTCTGTCTCTCTCTCTCTCTCTCTCTCTCTCTTCTCTCTCTCTCTCTCTCTCTCTCTCTCTCTCTCTCTCTCTCTCTCTCTCCTCTCTCTCTCTCTCTCTCTCTCCTCTCTCTCTCTCTCTCTCTCTCTCTCTCTCTCTCTCTCTCTCTCTCCTCTCTCTCTCTCTCTCTCTCTCTCTCCTCTCTCTCTTCTCTCTCTCTCTCTCTCTCTCTCTCTTCTCTCTCTCTCTCTCTCTCTCTCTCTCTCTCTCTCTCTCTCTCTCTCTCTCTCTCTCTCTCTCTCTCTCTCTCTCTCTCTCTCTCTCTCTTTCTGTCTCTCTCTCTCTTCTCTCTCTCTCTCTCTCTCTCTCTCTCTCTCTCTCTCCCTCTCTCTCTCCCCGCCCCGGCCGCCTCTCCGCAGTCCCCGACGACGTCTTTGCCCCCAACTACGTGTGGAAAGGCTCCTATAATTACCGTGGCAGGAAGCAGCCCATGACACTGAGCATCACCAGCTTCAACTCCACCACGGGGAGAGTCAATGTCTCCCTTAGCAACGGCAACATGGAGCTGCTGCTGTCAGGCACGTTCTTCCCCTTTGTGTTCACCCCCCCAAGATGATGATGACGACCTCACTGTCATCCTGTGTGTGTGTGTGTGTGTGTGTGTGTCTACGTGGAAGGTCACGGTGGTGCTGCGGGTTGTGTTTCTATATGCGTGTCATTATGATGATCAGTGAAGAGCTGGAAAAACATGAAAGGCTGCGACTTAATGGGATGATGAGCCGTGCAAGAGCCTTCATATAGAGGAAGCGCCTACCAGAGGCTGGCCTCTATCTCTAATTACACTTCTTTAAGGGAGCTAAAATAGCTTATGTTCTTTTCCCTCATGTAACAGTTGATGTATTTCAACATTTTCAACGGGCACCTTCACATCTGACTGTGAAAAAAACAGGACAAATGTTTCTATTAAATACGAGTTGTCCTCTAACTTTATTTTCCATCATGGATTTTTGTTTGTGTCATCCTCTATTTGACTTTTTTGACTAATTATCCAGCCATTGATGGAGCCATGACTTGTAACTGACCTTTTTCTTTTTTATTTAAGTAATGTGGGCAAATGTCAATTTCAAAAAAAAAAAGCTTTTGTATTTCAGTACAAAAATGACTGTACTTTGGGGTAATATTGTGACACAATATTACCCCTAATCATTGTGTTTCCATGTGGGCGCACGGACACGCACACACATACACTTACTTCCAGCTGCGTTTACAACACTGTCAGCACATGGGGGGGGGAGTCGATAACATATTAAAACATGAATCTTGTTTAAGCTGCAACCGGCTTTTTCTTTTTACCCCCAGCAAATTAAAGGTCAATTAGGACTGCTCGTGTAAAGGCTGAATTTTTCATTTTTCTTAATCAAACAGTTTTTCTTCTTTTTCACGGCCGCTGCAGGAGTGTACAAGGCCGCCGAGGCCCGGCTGCTGCTGCTCATGTACAAGGTGAACTACGTGAGCCAGGGAAACCAGCCCAAAGACGCGGCCGTCACTCCGGCCAAAATCATCGAGGACTCCTGGACCATGGACGGATTTGTAAGTTGCACCAGAAGAAAAGATGTAGGGGGCAGTGCTGTCAGTCAGAAGCTGCATTTCCAGCCTAAATATTGCGTATAATATTACACTATCATGAGGTGCTTTTTCAGATGTATTGATATATCGCAAAAGTGTCGTGGAAACACTTTTTTTTGCATTTACACGTCACCGAACGTGACGTACGAGGTCACGTGACCAGTTCACTGACCAGTGAAAATGGCGAGTTTTGTTTAGACGGAGGGGAAGACAAGTAATCAAAGGGAAAAACAGAACCATTCTTGACGTAAACAAACAAAAGCAAACGCAATTACGACTTATGTGCTTCTCACCATGCAATGGAAACACCTGCAAATTGCAATTGTGCTTTGTTGAAATTTTAGAATTTTTTTTCGCTTTTATTTTGCTACAGTTGCAGTTCGTTTCCTCTGTCACATTCCTCTGCTGTATTTGCACAGATAATTATAAGGCCCGAAAAAACCAACAGAAATCTCACTGTTCCTTTTCTCTCCCCTCCTCCACTCCAGGTTTCTGCGGAGCCGGACGGTTCCAGCTACGTGTTCCAGGGTTTCATTCAGGGAAAAGACTACGGCCAGTTCGGCTTGCAAAGACTCGGTAACTCTCGTCTGAGCCAAGCGACGTGCGAGATAAATAGACGTGCGTCTCGGGAAGTCAGTGCGCGTGACGGATTATTGTTTAGGGGGAGCCTGATGAAGCGTCGGCCATCAGGAAGCGCCTCCTCTTGCCGGCGAACAGCGAGCTCGTCGCTGGTGCTGAGTCAGCACGGCGGTGAATCGCTACCGGCCGTCCCTGCAACAAATATCACACACACACGCAGCACAAAGCGCAGCACTCCCACTAACGGTGAGAAAGTAACCTTGCGCAGCAGCAGCTGGATGAGTCATATTTCAATTTCTGCAAATCTGACTCATCCATCTGGCCAAACTCAGCCGCCGACTCGCTGTGGCCAAACCAGAGCAGCAGCAGCTGCTGGACGCTCTGGGAAAAACACCAGAGGAAATCAAACAGGAAGTGATTCTGGGCCTTGCTAGTGCTAAAGAGATTAGCATCGAGGATGCAGTTGAGGCAATCTATAATTATGGAAGTGGTTCGTGGTTGAACTCGGGACAGTGGCAGTGAGCATCTTTCATCCAACAGGCAACACTGTTTGGTCACCAGATGCATGAGTCAGTTGAATTGACGTTCCTTTTTGGCTCGCTCTGCTCTGCGCAGCTTCAGGAATGATGATATACACAACAGGAAACCCAAAAAACGCGTAAAGCCGGGCCAGCCGGTCCAATCCTCCAGACAATAATGATGTTTTGTCCTTTCTGCAACAGGTCTGAACATGTCAGAGAGTCAGAACTCGCCGCCTCCTCAGCTCGGTACCAACAGCAGCTCTGTGGCCATCGCCATTCTGGTGCCTTTCTTCGCTCTCATCTTCACCGGCTTTGGCTTCTATCTCTACAAGCAAAGGTGCGTGTCTGACCTTTTATTTTGTAGGGATTAGTGTCTTCAGGTTTTTTTTCCTCATCTTTTCACTTTTCACATCAGAGGCATTGTCAATGCTAGAGGAAGCTGTCTGAGTCACAGCAGACACCTGGTTGTTCTGTTTTGAGAGGTGGCGATGGCTGCTAGATTTTAACAGCAATCAGCGGCTGTCTGTGTTGCTAAATAGATGCAAATAGGATGCAAATAACTCGGCTGTTAAGATATTACAAGGTAAAATAAAAGAGGCCTGAAGAAGGGATCAGTTTTGGATGGGCTGATCAAGACCTCACTTGCAAAAGCTCCCTAATCACCTCCTTGAACTTGTTTGCTGCGCCTCCTGGTGCGAGTTTTTTTTATTGTCTGATGTCTCAAGATTGTCCTTGTTCTGTTCTGTCCTTTTGCACAGAACCACACCAAAAACCCAGTACACGGGCTGCTCGGTGCACGAGAACAACAACGGCCAGGCTGCCTTCGAGAACCCCATGTACAACACCAACACCAAGGCCGTGGAGGGCAAAGCCGTGCGCTTCGACCCCAACCTGAACACGGTCTGCACCATGGTCTGATGACCCGTCGTCCTCGCTGGAAAAGAACTCATGACTCGGACGCCTGGCGGGACCACACTTTGAAGGAGGGAGCGCTGCGGACGCTTCCGGCTTCCGGACGCAGTCTGCAGCGAGGTCCGAGGTCTCCGATGCCGATTAGCTGGAGATCTTCACCTCCCACCGCCTCCTACCACAGTTGAGAAAAAACAACAACACAGATCTTCCCAAGCCGCTGCAGGAGAGAAAGCGTCCTCCCAATGACCAAACTGCAGCGCCTGGGCGAAAAACAACGATTCAGCCTCAAGTCAGAGTGAAAGGACCTGACTGGTGTAGCCTCATACTGGCTTTTATTCTCCCTGCGACCTCAAGCCTTAGACTGGATGGGTTGAAATCTCTAAACTTAAAAAAATGAAGAAAAAAAAAAAGAATTTGTGCCAAGTCATCGGCACGGCATGACCTTCGTGTCCGGTACGCTGACATGCCACTGTGTTCCAGTGCCAATTTTTTTTATTATTATAATTATTACTCCTTGTTTTGCGTCCTGCAGGCCTTTGTTGTCTGTGTTACCAACGTCGGCTGGCCAGCAGGGGGCGAGAGTGCGCCATGGAGAAAAACTGCAGGAGCTTCAGGAATTTTTATCGGCTTCATTCGGACGCCGCGGCTGCGCAGATGCTGATCCTCCACGTTGCGTGTCGGGAAAATGATTGAAAAGTGAGACGCGGAGGGGGAAAAAAAAAAAAGGTTGTTGTCTCTACGAGGCAAAAAGAAGAAGAATAAAAAAAAAACACTCCACCGTGGCACGCAGTGTCAGCAGCAAGACAGCCGTCTGTGAAGCAGGATATGAAATGGAGGTGCTTTTTTTGAGGGGGGGAATTAACATGGATTAGTAGCCACTTTGTTTTTGGTTTTTGGTTTTTCACTCGCAGACAGCAGCGACCTCTGCTCTGAAAACTCGCAAACAAAAGCAAAGTTTAGAGAAGTGGCTGTAATCCCCAAACTGAACCGGGATTACAGCAGCGCTAAACAGGAAGCGGTCTCCGGAGGGGAGGGAGGAGGGGGCGGGGCCTGCAGACTGACGGACTGCCCACTCGCAGGAACGAAGCAGTGGACTGAGGCAGATCTGGAAGCAGATTTTAATGATCATGGCCACGCGCTTTAAATCCTCAGCGGCAGCCATTCAGAGACTGCAGGAGTGGACCAGAGTTTGAAATGGCCTTGTGGAAATATTGAAGGGTCGGGAGGGAAACGGGGGGTGCCTCTGATGATGAAGTGATATTTACGAGGGAAAAAAAACCCTGGCCTAATGGATGGATGGATGCAGAGGTCTCTGGTGGACTTACTAAGACTTTTACGGGAACAGAGGAAGCTCTGGCACTAAAGCACATCTTACTACCAGTACTACTACTACCCGTCCAGCCGGACAGAGACAGACAGACCGATGGATGGAGGACAAGGACAAGCAGAAACACACTGTCCAGCGCAAGCTGACAGGGATGATGACTGAGTGACACTACAGACGGACGGACGGATGGCTGACAGGGTCTGAAGCGTGTCGCAGACCCACCTCAGAACCATCTCTGCTCGGCTCTGGCAGAGATTAACAAACCGACAGACGGGTTGTGACAGAGAACACAGACGGGAGAGGAGGCTGCGGCGTCGGTGGACTGCGGCTCCACTGTAATCCTGCACTCTGTGAGTGCTTCACCGGTTTCTTTGTTACTGCTGCAGAATCTTCTGATCTGTAAATCTATTGCATATATATATATATTCAGGAGCGGTCGCCACCTATATTTTTGTGCTATATATTTACCACAAAGGAAGGGGGGAGAAAAAACAAAGGGGGGCCAGGAAAGGGGAGAGAGAATGCAATGGATTGTAGCGGCGTTTTTTTGTTTGTTTTTTTTAGAAAACGTTTAAACAAATAAAAAAAAATAGGAAAAGAAGAAACGGAAAAAGAAAAAGAAAAACAATCGGTGGAAACAAAAGGAAACGTGACCACGGCAGAAGTCGCACAGTGTTTTTGGTTGCTTGATTTATATGGTTTATCTTCCTTGTGCGGTGTAAAGTTCCTCTTGCCATCAACATCCCCCCCACTGGGCCAATCATTTGTTTGTGGGTTGTTTTTTTGTCGCTGCTCAAATTGTTCAGAATTAAGACAAACGATGACGAGATAAGATGGAGTTGGTGCTCACGCCTGGGGTTTCAATACATCATCCAGAACAGGAGAAGTGATTCCTCCTGTTTTCATTTACACAAGAGAAAAACATATGTTTTAATCCGCAGACATTCATCAGCATTTCTTGCCAGGAAATTATATTGTTCGATCAACCTTCTGATGCTCCTCCTTAATATGTTCAAACCCATGGCCAACATTTGAATTTCAGCTTGGAGATTTCACTGACCCAGTGTGGGAAATTTAGCAGCATCTAGTGGGAAGGAAGCGTACTGCAACCAATGTAAATGTCTGTTTTCCAATGTCCTGTAGATTCACTCTCATTTCTGATACCAGCCGTGATGTCAGGGTAAAAATCTCAAAGACCCTGATCTGATCCACGTTCTGAACCGCCAGAGACTCGTGGTGGTACAGTGTGACCGCCTGCCTATGAGTGTGCATATAAACGTTTCCTGTTGAGGGGTGATAATTATTATATATATTACATGTCATTCCAGTAGATCTATTTGAAATGTGAGACATGGCTTTTAAATGTCAGATTTCCATCATTTGCCAGATGGTGGACATTGCCAATGGAGCTCTGATTTTAACATTTTTGAGGAGTTTCTTCTATATTTTTTTTAATATATTTGTCAGTGGTCACTCATTCACTGGGATTTTAATGAAACGCATCATTTGTGCCACATTCAAAACACTGGCTGGCCCTGAATGTGGTTCGCACTGAAAACCTTGGAGAAAAGATACTTGAACTTTCACGTAAAAAAAAAGAAGAAGCAAAAAGCAAAACACAAAACCCAGAGGCAGCTGAGGTTCGCCAAGTCTCCAGACGCCTGCTTCGTATTTGTACCTTGCAGTTGCAGCACGGTGCTCTAATCACCAGTCGATGTTCTTTGGCCCGTAGCTATCGTTTCTCATCTCATTTGCCACCTGTTCAGCCGCGCTCGGTGCAGCTGGCGCCCCCTCGCTGGTGCCGTGAGTCCGAAGGCGTTTTGTTGCACACGTCAAGTGTCGCCAACGGCCTTTCTGACGGTACCAAACGTCCGCACCATCAAAGAACCTCTAACGAGGACAAGATGTTTGTTTTGTTTTTTTGTTTTTTTAGGGATAACCTGAGGTATACATTTCACGCAGAGGTGTGGAATCTTGTATGTGGGGGGGCAGTTTTAGAAAGAAAAAAAATGTCGGATGCAGCACACAAGGCAAGCACGAGTCATTGTTTCGCACCTTCGCTGGCCATTTTGAAACAAGTCTTGGGGTTTAAAAAAAAGAGTGGGTTGGGATGTAAAGAGTTGTTTTGGAGTCTGGGAGCCTCAGACTGAGACCAGCTGACGGAAAGAAACGAAAAGGGGGAGAAAAAACTCCTTTTAACATTATTATTGATTTGAGAGCAACAGTTTGTCAATGCTGCGACTCTCCTGCACCGTGTCGCTTTGGTGAAAATTGTTTCCTATTACAGTTCGTATCGATTGTCGCTGCTGTTAGCTGTTATCGTCGTCCTTGCTGTTGTTGTTGTTGTTGTTCCTTTTTTTTTCTTTTCTTCCGCCCCCCAGTATGGATCTGACACAGTGCCTACCGAGAACCATGGGACACGCACACGCACGCACGCACACACACACACACACACACACACACACACACACACATATTTTATACACGCTTCTGCTCCCCCGATCCCTCCAGCCAGTCTCCATCAGAGGTCATTCTTTTCTAAGCTTTCAGTCTATTTTGCCACAAGCTTTTCCTACTGACTGAGCGCAATAAGACTGCTTGTGATTTGAAGGAAGGATCAAAGGTTGTTCCTGCCCCAGGGGATGTTGGGAATATTCACCATTTGAAGATACAGGAAAAAAACAACAACAACTAACAAACAAAAAACAAACCCAAGATGAAATATAGAATAAAAAAGTGTTTTGTACAGAAATCTATTTTTATGATGAAATTATTTGTAAAATGTATGAATCTATTATGTAAATTTTCAATGCAATGTAAGATTAAAAAAAAGGCTAATTGCTTTTGTATAAAAACAAGTTTCCCTTGCTGTCTTGTTATTTATTAATGTGGCTTGATTTATGTTAACTTTTCTGCCAAGTAACATATCACCATTTATCAAAGAAGACACAGCAACACTGGCTAAACAATATTATAAACACATCAAGACTTGAACACAAAATTGTCAGAGTGGTAAATTAGCACAGATAAACAAATAATACTTTTGGTGATGGTCATTTTTGTCACTTCATACGCTTGAAAGGTTCTTCCAGATAATGGAGACTTTAGCCAGTCTGTACATTCTGACCTCTGACCCTGACATCAAGAAGGTATTGTCCACCACACAACTGGATAATCTCTCCTTTTGATGAAGGCCCTGAGGTGAGTAAACTCATTACATTTAAGGGATGGAGGAGTGCAGAATACATGACTACTGAAACTAGAAGTTAGTTTATGACAGTAACTACATCTTGTTTTTGTAACATTAACATTTTAACATGAGTAGCTTTGTGTGCTCTCCACATTAGTAATTAACTTATTTATTTATTTTATTTTTTTGTAAATTGTTAAAGCCATTCCAATGTTGTTGTTTTACAATTTATATTTAATGTCATAAATATTGCTAAACTTTGTAACATTCGATGCCTTTTTTCTCATTAGTCAACAACTAATTCCGCTTAACTCTGAGAGCCATTATGTAATTTCATATGGAAACATCGCAAATAAACGTCGCCACGAGCTTTTTGATGAGCGCAGGTGTGCTCGCTGAAAAATGCGGAAGCGCATCATTATCATTATTATTATTATTATTTTAGGAAGTGTTTTGAATGGGGTTAGAATTTTTTTGTCCGCAAAGCTGAGCCAATGAGCAAAACCACTAAGTCTGGTGGATCTACTGAAAACAGCAGCGACCATCTGTGAGTAATGCCAGAAAACACTGTGAGTAATAACAAAAAAAAAGGGAAGCGCGACGAACTTGTCACACTTTTTAACAAGCCGCTTTATCCACCGCAACGTCTTATTCCCCTTTCAACATTTCGGCTTCCGATTACATTTCATGTCAAAAATCCGATTTAATGTCCAAATGTGAGAACACGGTCTTTTTGCCCGGACTTGATGGACAGACTAGCTTAGATGCTACTACACTGTCTAGTAAGTGCAGCTCTCAATCAATGGATTTTAGTGCATAATGCATTTTACAAGTGGGAATTTAAATAGATGCGTGTTTAACAAGACCAACTCACTCAATGCGAGAAAGTTTAATACGCGAGATAAAGGTGACGAGTTTGCAGTTGCCGTTTTAAATACTTCTATTTTATTTAGTGATTTGGAGCAGCTGATAGCGTATATTTCTGAATGTCGCTTTCTGTCGTATTTCATTTTCTTCTTACGGCCACCAGATGGCGGCATCGCACAATCTTAAAATGCAATCTCAAAATGTCTCCACAGCCGCCGAAATCTGCAAACTGGGGCCTCCTCGGTGAAACAATGACTCGACATCAACTTCACGTCTCGAAGTAAGAAAACAACATTTAATTAACATTAGTTAAAGCGCTCACTGTAATTTAGACACATGATTTTCTCTATTTTAAATTAGTCGAGTTTTTGTTTTGGGCTATGACTTCACAACTTAATAAAGTAACCTATGTTTTCGCTGCTCATGGCCTAAAAACCTGTCGCTCACAAGGGGTTGATGTGTTAGTCAGGCATACAATTATATTCAGTGAAATTTCTTTTATAGAACTCTTCGGTGTATTTATATATTTATTTATTTATCGCCAGCGCTGAATGTTTCCTCCTAGTGCGGTTACAATTGGGTGTACTGTTTATAGTTGACCAGCAGATGGAGCGAGCGAGCCTCTGAACTTCGTTGTCGGCTTCAAGCCGTTTGGCTCGTTGCAGGAGATGAGTTGCTGTGTGAAAGAATCGTCTCAATGTTGAAGTGAGTCTGAATGACAAACCAGTTCCACACAAATGACACACAACATACTTTATGAAAAGCACACACAGTCAGATAAAAACCACAGTGTATTTGTTTTGGTTTTGTTTGTTTTCTTTTTTTAAAACATTCCTATTGTATAATTAAAATTAGATTATAAATAGATTTATTTTATTATAGCTTATCATGATTTAACAGTTTCACAACTGTAGCACAATTGCATGGGATAATTTTACTAAATGTTTTATTTTCTATTCTGTTTCATTTTCATTTTGTGTTCCTGCAGTGAACAAAAAACACACTTATTTTGTGTTACGATATCTGGCTTTGCATTTGGTCTATTATGGAACATAAGCAGTAAGTCGATGGAGCCTATTCACTCTGTGTGGTTTTGTCGTGCTGTCAGGACGATCTCTCTGTTGCGTTATTTGTTTGTTTTTAAATAAATACCTTCCAAATAGAGAAAGAAAAAAATAGTTTGGCTGACAATTTTTCATGACTGTTGTACTGTTAATTTCAATATAGTGATGCTTCTTAAAATGCACTTGAACATGCACGTCCCCCTAGTAGTCGACAGTCAATGGGTGTGTATTGTTCATATCGGACTTCAGTATTTTGATCTGCTTTGCTGTTGACAGTAAGTAGGAAAATGAGGAGAGAATATCTAGTGTGTGTGTGTGTGTGTGTGTGTGTGTGTGTGTGTGTGTGTCAAACTGGGACACGCTGAGGCTCCGAGGCACTGGAGGAGCGACTCGGTGCAGCTCCTCCAGAAGTCCTCTGGCCGCCGTGCCACAGCAGAGGAGAGGAACTGCGTCCGGCGGGTAATGGTGGCCGAGGCGGAGGTCATAAATTGCCCCGCCCCACACAACACTAATGGAGAGGAAAGGTGTTCGGAGATCAGGCCAGCGGATTCACAGGACGTGGATGATGTTCCGTGTGGGAGGACGGAGCTTAACGCTCTCACGCAGCTTCTGTTAGTTCTGAAAAGAGAGATCCCACCCACACACACACACACACACACACACACACACACACACCTCCTTTGCTTGGCTTCCGTGCTCTCGCTTCAAAACAGGCCGTGCATTTTATGTGTGACACGGAAAGCAGAATAGAAAACGTGTTGTTTCAGGGTTTTTTTTCTTACTAGTTTTTCTTCTGTAGTTTTGTTCGCAGAGAGACTCCCTCCTCCCTCTTTTCTCTGCCTACACCCTTCCTGCTGGGCTTTTACAGCTGCAGTAGTACAAGAGGATTTTATTTTTGTAATTGTATTCGGAAAACAAAAAAGACACAAGCACGGATCAGGACATTTCAAGAAGTAGCAGTATTGACAGCATCAGCTGCGAAAATCTTTGCGAATAAGTGATATTATAAGTCAGTGAGTAGCTTAACTGGCGTCACTCTCTGCAAGTGTCCTTTTCTCCGGATTAGCCAGGTTCCTACTGCTTTTCCCTCAGAGTTCCCATCTTCTGTTTTCCCTCCCCAGCTTTGACCCGCTCGCTCTCGGATCAATCTGGGATTAGGCCCGATTACACGCCGAGCCCTCTGGGATGCTTTATTTCAATGAATTTAGTTGAGCGAATGAACAGAAACTGCAACAGAACGGCATTTTGTACCAGCCACATAAATTATGCATAGTCCACCGATATCAACCGGCCTTGATCATCTTTTTTTTTTTTTTTTTTCTGTACGGCTTGGATTGCGAGTGAGTGAAATTGTTAATTGCCAGGCGTGTCACATGTAATCCTGGCTGTGTTTGATGTACAATCCTATGAGTTGCTTATTTATTTATGTGGTCGTGGCGATGCTGCACGTGATGAAATGGAGCGCCGGATAATTGTTTGTGCAGCTTCTTTCTTCCTTTTTTCTTTTTTTTTTTCTTTGCGCTCTATATGGTTATTGCTGGATTCTCGCCATGCGGCGTAACTGAGAAAATTCATTGACGGCACTCAAAGCAGGGCGTGTTGCCACTTTGTCTTGCATTAATAGTCGGGGCGGCGCATATTTATTTCATGTTTATCTTCCCTGTTTCACTCCAATTCTATACCTCATCATCTTTACGGCTCTGGTGATGCAGATTGAGAAATAATAATTCTGCAGTGTGGCAGTTAAACGGCAACTTCCCATCACAAACAATCAAAAACGATTTTAAAGTCAAATGTGTGTGTGTGTGTGTGTGTGTGTGTGTGTGTGTGTGTGTGTGTGTGTGTGTGTGTGTGTGTGTGTGTGTGTGTAATCATTTTTAATTTATTCCTGAAATACATAAATAATGTGCAAAACTGCGTGCATACCGCATAATTTAAGGCTGGAAATATAAAAAAGGAAACTGAATGCAGTTATTTGTCTTTAACGGTATTTTAAAATCTCTTTTTTGTGCAGTGCAGAATGCCACACAAGACATGAAAAGTAAAGTGTTTTTGCACAGCCACCTTATTATTTAGCCACCTGTGGTCCAGCTTCAGTCACAGCAACCGTTTCGATGAGCGGGGCATTTGTGTGATGTGGCCAAAAGAATAATATGACCATCTGATGCAGCATCTCTGCAGTTCTGGCTGCTTCTCCTTGCAAAAAGACAAAAAAAAAAAGAAAAAAAAAAAAATCTAATCCTTTTTAAATTCAGGATAGTGGAGCCAGTGGCAATTAGGGCCAGGACAAAATTGGATAGATCATATTTTTCACCAGTAAAAAGACAGACAAACTGGGGAAAGCGACACTTTTGCTTGTAATATTCTGCATCACAAAACAATAAGAAAAACAACAAGAGTAAAAAAAAAAAAAAAACATGTCCCATCAGCAGAGTTCAGTGAAGACGGGAACCAGTGAGCAGAACTGGGCCGGCTGGACTGGTTTCCTGGAGGAACTGGTGTGTCTTCCTCCTCCACTCCTGCTCTTTTGGAGAAATTAAAGAACTTTGTTTATGTCGTCCTTGTTTTAACTCGCTGGCCAAGCTTGCAGCCGAAATCTGGCATAGTTACCATCTCGAGCGTAGGATTGGACAGTGATGGTGTAGGGGAGGGGCTTATCATCAAAGTCAATGATAAATCATTCTTTCATTTTTTTTTAATTGTTTTATATTTACTTCATTTCCAATGAGTTTTTACACTACTAGAAATATTGAATTGTGAATTTGCCCTGTCGGTGTCCAACATAACTTTATAACTGCAGTGAATCTAAATGATGGCAGGAAGGAATTCCAATGCAGGCCACATGCAATGCAATGGATTTTCAGTGAGAAACGAGGAAGTCAGCGTTTCAGTCGGACAGGACGGCAGTCATTAACTCCTCGTCTTTCTTTCTTTTTTGCTGTAATTCACGCTGACACCACTTTTTTTTTTTTCTTTAAATGTACAGTATGTATCTACACATTTACAGTGTTTTTTCTTTTTCTTTTTTCTGTGACCCGGCTGATGCAGTAAATAGACGCTTCTCATCAACGGAAAGCAATCGATTAGCGTGACATGCTCAGCCGTGTCCTACAGCCAGGGGACTACAGCGTTAGATTAAATGCTGGCCAGATCCTCATCAGGAGAAAAATCAATGGTTGTTGTTCAGGGCAAACAGTGTCTGAGGGAGAGGAGCTGCTGCTGCTGCTGCTGCTGCTGCTGCTGCTGCTGCTGCTGCTGCTGCTGCTGCTGGAGGTGGGGGAGGCGGTGGGGGAGAGGGAGGCTGTAGAGTCACTTTACACCCTGCGTCCTGTCCTGTTAGCACTGTGGCGCCTGCCGGTATTGACCCGGATGAGAAGCCGGGGGTGAGAAGTGGAGCTGCAGGATTTGTCGCCGCGTGTGATTTCTTTTCAGCGTCGTGTCTCCTCACTGCGACCGATGAGTCGCACAACGTTAAACTGCAGCCAAACGCTCGTGAAACAAAATATGTGGCGATAAGAAAAGGAAGCCTCTTGATTTCTAGAATCTAGGACTGAAAATCAGGCATCCACGCTATACTTTCTCCATTCCGTTCCGTTTTATGATCATATTGATGCAATAATCCCCTGCCTGGAGACTGACCAGTGAGGCTCCAACAGTGCGAGTATTGCAGAAATTCTAGGAGTCCCTCTCAAAACACGCAAAAAACAGCCTTTTTGACATTGCAGCATTTAAACATGTGATCATAACTGTTCAAGTATTTTTTGTCTAAATACAGCAAACTAAATGATGTGATGAGACGAATAGAGCAATGAGAGCCAATCACCTTGAAGGTTTTTTTCTACATGAAAACACTAACACACTTGTCTCTTTAATAAAACAAAATATTTAGTGCAGTAAATTTTGAGCTGCTCTTTTGCAGTTTGAACAGTAAGAGAACAGGGGGCACTGCAGCAGAAGTGGGAGAGTATGAGAGGGAATCATGTTTAACGCAGTTTCTTTTTTTTCTTTTTTCGCTCTACTGTCCTTGAGCAAAACACTGAACCCCAACTTGCCTGAGACGGGCCGGCGGAGCGGTGCATGGTAGCAATTAGTGTAAAGGAGCATTTACACCAATATTTGGACAGAACGTAACTCAGCAGAGCGTCGCTGCCTCCTCCTGACGCTCGCTGCTTCGTCCGTGACATCCTTTCATCTGATGACCTCCGCACTGCAGGTCGTGACCTTGGCAATGTAGCCGCTCGACTCCGGAATGAAAACCAGTCTGAAAGACGGATGTTCACCGAAATCTCTCTTCCAGATTCTTCACCACGAGATCAGACCTTCCAGTAATAATCATTTTTTTGTAGTCGCTGACGTTCACGCTCTGCCGTGCGTTTGAGCAAACTCTCAGGCAGCTGCAGGGTTCTGGACGTGTGTAGTCGCTGCACCCGTTGCTGCCTGTCACAATGTTGTGTCACTTCACAAATGAAAGGAAGGAAGTAAGAAAAAAAAAGGAAAAGCCGAAATGCCGAGAAGCATTAATTAGGAAGCAGTAAAACTCAATAAGCAGGGTAAAAAACAACAACACGGCGGTTTTATTGGGTGGCTGCAGCAGCTTTGAAGGTGTTTGTTACACACCAGGAGATTTTGTTGGGAAAATTCATGTTTAAAGCATGTTTTGTTTTTTGGACTTTTTTTATACCCCATGTTAAAAGATAAATAAATTAGAAACGTCTGGCAGTGCAGCGGCTGGCAGAACAAAATGAATATCAGTGGAGGGAGAACAAAGACGGATGCAAATGAAAAGACGCTTTTTTTTATTTATTTTTTCCGTTGTTGTTGATGCCATCACAAAGTATTGTTACCGCAGGCGTCTTTTTAAAGAGGGGATTACACAGACTTCTGTAGACGTGCTAATTTCTTGGCTTCTAAAGACATTCAAAGAAAAGAAGGGGAAAAAAGAAGCTTTTTGTGCACGAAACACGTCACACAAACTGGAAAATCCACTTGGACTGAGGGAGATGGAAAAGATTTTCCAAAACGGTGCTAAAAAAAAACCCAGAAAACTTAAAAGTCCTTCTGTCCGGAGGTGACATGATGAGCAGTTAGCCCCAGTGCCAGTGGCCATTAAAGGAACAGTCCCCGTTTTAATGAAAGTGTGAATAGTTGCGACCTCCGGTGATAGTTCAGGGTCGTTCGGCTCGTAAGGACGGCTGAGAAATAACCGGGTACAGTTCAGTTAGCGAGGGCTGTTTTCTCCACTTCTCAACCAGATGACTCTCAAGGACGAAGGCGGAGAGACTGAGCTGTTGTGCCGTAGTGTGTCTGGTGTTTCTGGGGCAACGACTGGATCATTATTATTGTTATTATTACGGCACCAAGAGCCCTGGGTGCCACCACTGCTGCTGCCAGATAGTTCTACAAAAAAACAAAAAAATGAGTTGAAAAACCATGTACAGGTGAAATGTTGATATATTTTTAAACACAAGTTTAAAACCTCCACTGCTGTTCTTACATCTGCATAAATGTAAGTGGATAATTTTGCTAAAGCGCACACGCGTGAACTTCCACAATTTTTCAAGTCGTCATTAGCTGCGTTTCCATGACCCCCAGAATTGCACAAGGCCTAAATATTGCAATAAAAAACAGGTGATGGAAACATCTAAAGTTCGAAAAGCCTCTGAAATATGGCTGAAGGAATTTTACTCTCTCATGAAGTGGTTTTTCAGACGTATCGATACAGAGCTATATCACAAAAGTGTAATGGAAACACTTTTTTCGCATTTACACATCACTGGACGTGGCGTATGGGGTCACATGACCAGTTCACTTCACTTGAAAATGGCGCGTTATACTTGTATTTTTTACCAGTAATCAAAGAGAAAATTATAACAACCATTCTTGGCAGCAAACGACACTGAGATGCAGATTTATCGCAAAATGTTTTCTACCTCCGTCCTCCTCAAAGTGGGGTCTTATGCGCTTCACACCATTCAGTGGAAACACCTGCAGTTTGCAACTGTACTTTGTGGAAATTTTAAAAATGTTATTTTTATTTTGCGAAAAACTAATGGAAACGCAGCTGTTGAAACCTGCAGTATTCATGCCATCAAACAACATATTGTGCACATTACCTGTATGCTTCATGTACACTGTGCGTGTGTGTGTGTGTGTGTGTGTGTGTGTGTGTGTGTGTGTGTGTGTGTGTGTGTGGTGGGGGGGGTTGCTCTTAAATCTGACTGAATCTGCTAATCGCTGCTGGTTAAGTGATGTATGGCTCTGGCTAATTACTGGAAGCTTCCACTGACTGTGGAGGATACTGGACATCTGTTTTCCACAGGTTTTTTTTCCTTTTTTTAAGAGAGTTTTTTTATAATTTTTTTATATATATATATATATATATATATATATATATATATATATATATATATATATATATATATATATATATATATATATATATATATATATATATATATATAAAATTATCAGATCTCAGCTGGGATGAAGGGCTCGTCTCAGGTCCACACTGGTAGTTTCCTCAGCACTGAAACACCCCCAAAAGGAAAACCCTCTCTAAGGGAGGCAATCATCCCCGCGCTGTCAGTTTGTTCCCTTCAATTTCCCTTAGCGTGTGCCGGCTTTTGTCCGGAAGAACTCTTCCTCTTCATCGCAGCACGGCGGCGGCGGCGGGAAAAGAATCTCCCGATGAAACCAAACGAGGGGGCTGCGGCGGCGGAAGCGGTGGGGGAAGGGAGTCCAAAAAAAAGGAACCCGCTGGGGTGTGGGATTGCTCCTCGCAGGGCGGAGCGGCCGAGCGCTCGGCGGCGTGGGACGTGTTTGACTGGGGTAATTGAAAGTGTTTTAAACTATTATAGCAAGCGGAGAGCTTGTTTAACTGTCGAGCTGCCAGTCAAGCGGCCGGGCCGAAAGCCGGAGCCCGTCAAGGCCTGTCAGTCAGGGGAAACCAGAGGCGTCGGCTTAATGGATTTCTCCGGCACGCCGCTCGGTCTGCGCTGCCGGAGGAGCTGTGAGGAGGGTGGGGGGGATCGATGCATTGTCACCGTGTGTGTGTGTGTGTGCGCGAGCCATCAAACTACCAGGTGGTTTGGATCAGCGATGCTGGAATGCCGCTGTGCTGTATCTGTAACACCACGAGTGGGCAAACACATGTTTGTGTGTCTAGTGTGTGTGTGTGTGTGTGTGTGTGTGTGTGTGCTGTTTCTTCTTCGCGGGACAGACAGACACAGTCCCGCCGGGCTTTTGTTGTGATTGGAGGTGTAAGAGGGGTCACGTCACCTCGGCGGGGGGAAAAAAGATGCTCGTTCTGTCCTGGAGTTTTTTGGGGTTTTTTTCTCCCTATCTTTGATTTTCCGCCCTACACCATCCAGAATACATGTTGACATGAGCTCCGAAACATTCCTAGGAGTTGCACGTGTTTTGCTTTTGAGCAGGGTTAAATTGAAAAATTAAAAAAGAGATAGACGGTCATCTGGCAACGATGGAAAAACAAAAATTTTGCCGATTGGAGAAAAAAGCCAGCGGGTGATGACGTTAATCCTCGAAGCATTAACAACACTGTAATTCACTGTTACTGTTGTTGTTGAGGGGGAGGCGGGGCTATGATGTCATTGTTTCAGAGAAGAAGCACAATGCTTGCAAACATGAAAGAAAGAAATGAACCAAAAAGCAGCATATTCAGGTTTGTAAATATAAAATCTCGATATGATTTAAAAATAACTAATGAAAAAAAATTAATTGTGGGCTGCTGCTAAACTTGTGTCGACGTTGATGTGGCTTTAGTCACAACAAAGTTACTTAAAGGGAACAGCACTTAGAATCGCCGTTTAACTTTTTCTTTTTTTTTGTTGTCATTTTTCCCTCTTAATTTCAAAACGTTGATGAAAACTCTCCTGCTGTTCTGTGAAAACTCAACTGGTGCAGGTTCCCAAAAGGGAGTGGACGGCTGACGCTGGCCTGTCCAGCGCTGGAAACAGCGTCCCGTCGCCGGCAGCGTTTTTTTTTTTTTTTTCTTAGTTTAGTTTATCATTTCCAGTCGGTGCGGCGGCGGGAGGCTCGCTGCTTCGCTCCGTCTCACTAGCACCACCTATGTGTGATTTATGGCTCCTCCCGCCGTCTTCTATCTGCTCCAAGTGATTGTGTTCGCCAGCGGCTCCAACCCGAGGCCGGAGGTGGGAGGAGGAGGTCGTCCACGCTGAGCCAAACCAGACGTGCGTCTGAAAAGCTTCAAAATCACTCCACCATGTTGAGAGCGAGAGGTGGTAATTACTGGTAATTGGGGCCCCGAGTATTTTTTGTTTTATTTTGTTTTTTTGGGGTTGTTTTTTTTTCCCTCCTGCTTGTCTCCTCTTCAGCGAAATTGGATGATTTTCTTTTACATTTTTTTTTTGGTCTGCAGGAGTGATGGATACCTCGCAGGCTTTGAAGAGGGTGCGGCCAAATTGGAAACAGTTTTCGCGGCGTTTGAAATGTATCTGTTGAGAGCGGCGAGCGCACACTTCTCGCACATGCTTGGTGTGCATGCGTGTGTGCGTCATTTGTTGCTTTTGTGCGTGTTTTTGAAGCCCCCCCCAACCGGCGTGCAAGTGTCCAACCATCATTGGTTAAACTCAGCTCATAATTTGTTCAGTCTGACCTCACAGACGATGCTCTGTGACTAAACGCTCTAGTTTTGGAACTTTTTGAAAAAGTTCCTTCACTTTTTTTTGTGTCAAATTTTTCAATTTATCCAACTTGTTTTCATTCTTTCACCTTTTACTCAACGTAAAGCAGAAGTGAGCGCGTGTGGCTGGATGTCTGCCTCAGTTTTGTCCTGGAATGTGCACTGCACTTGGTCTCCGGTTGCATCGGCACGTTTCCCCTCACCGTCATTTGAGCGAATTTTGCAGAGTTTGTCCTGGACAGGAAAAAAACCCAGCTTAGCTGTTTATTGGGCAAGCGAGGAATTCTTTTACTTCACTAATATTTGCTTCGGTTTCCGGCACGCTTGAATTGTCTTGGAGCGGAGTGGGAGTGTCTCCGAAGTGACACGCACACCTGAGCGATTCCCCCAGTTTAAAAAAAAGAGAAAGAAAAAGACAGAAATGTTCTCCCCCCCGATGAGAGGAAGTCATGTGATATTCTGTCTTTCAGAGGAGACTGCATGTTCAATCAGCACGGCTAGGTCAGAAATTGGTCAACCTGCTTAAAAACATCCATGACACGATTTCTGTGTTTCTCTCTCACTCACACACAGGCATGCACGCACACACACACACACATGCACTTAAAAAAAGAAGAAGGGAATGCGAGCTCTCGCTCCATGCGCTCCTTCTCACTTTCCCCTCGCCCTGTTGCGCCTCCTTTGCTGTGAGTGGAGGTCTCACTTGCGTTCTGCCAACGTAGGGGACATCAAAAGGTGGCGTTTTGGCAGGATTGTGGGTGGGAGCGAGGGGGAGAGCGGGAGGGGGGTGGAGTCAGGGGAGGGGGGCAGGGGAGGGGCCTCTGAGCGCACAGGAATAACACGGGGTGAGATGTTTTTATTAGCAGGACTGTAATGGAGAAGGTGTGTGTGTGTGTGTCTGTGTGGGGAGTTTGCATACACGCACACATACAGACACCCACACACACACACACACACACCCACTCACTCACCACAGCCAGAAAATCCACATACAGACAGACACATGTTGTTGCAAAGAGCTTTGCAGCAGCAGTGGTGGTGGAGGGGGAGGAAGAGGAGGAGGAGGAGGAGAAGCTGAACCGCGGCTGCGGCTCCTGGAGGGTGATCCAGTCGTACACCCGCACGGGGGGGGGCGCGGGTTTGTGTGATGGCGGCCGAATCTCGTGTGACGGCGCGGAAACGGCGGCGAGGTGCGGCCTCTGACACGGTGTGATGGGCCGCGCCCCGACGCATTAGCGTCCACGCTGCGGCCTCGTGCACGTCCCGGCGTGTGGGTGCGCACGTGTCAGGTTGGTGCGCGTGCGTGCGTACACACACGGGCCCGCGTTTCCATCTGGGCTCCTCTTTACTGCGATGTTGCGAGCAGCCAATCATTTCTTCCACTCTAATTAGCAGCACACACGTAGATCCTGGGGAAGCGTGCGCCTCAGCCACTGACATGGCAACTGCTCACAACAGGGTCGAGTGTCTGTGTGTGTGTGTGGTTGCACAAGATATACATACAAGTGTAGGACTGATGTCCGCTGTTACGGTGTTGCTTGTGGCGCCGTCAGCAGATTTCACACGTCAGTACTTCAAGCTGCACTCAGAACAAGAGGCTGTGTGGTGCTTCAGTGGGATTATGATGTATTTTAACTGAAAAAATTAAGCTAATGGAGAAAATGAAGCTGCGTTCCATCTGCAAGTCTGGCATTTTAATTATCTTTTTTGGTAAAAAAGAATAAAAAATATTATTATTATTATTATTATCAGTATCATAATTATTATTATTATCATTATTATTATTATCATTATTATCATTATTATCATTATTATTATTATTATTATTATTATTATTATTATTATTATCATTATTATTATTATTATTATTATTATCATTATTATTATTATTATTATTATTATTATTATTATTATCATTAGTATTATTATTATTATCATTATTATTATTATTATTATTATTATTATTATTATTATTATTATTATTCAGCGTGCCTCTCACGTTGAGGACACACTGGCAGGTGGGGAGAGTGTGTGTGTGTGTGTGTGTGTGTGTGTGTGTGTGTGTGTGTGTGTGTGTGTGTGTGTGTGTGTGTGTGTGTGTGTGTGTGTGTGTTGGAAGGAGATTGTGGGGGTGGACATATCACACCTGATGTAATAAGACAGTGTTTCCTCGTTGCTACCTGGGGGGAGGGGCGAGGGAGGGATGAGAGGAAGGTGGAGGGGGGGCACGGCAGGAAAGAGGGGCACATGAATAAATAACAGGAAAAGGCAAATACGGCGGCGCCATCAGTCCGATTTGGTCGAGCCCTGTCGCTCCCCGCTGAAACAAATCAGAAGGAAAAGAGGAAAGTGTCTGGGTAGCCTGCGCTGGGCTCCGAGACGCCGCTCCATCCTCGTGGCAGATTGTCAGAGTTTATTCTCCCTGAAACAGTCTGAAGCTGAAGAGGGAGCTTTGAATTTTATTGACAGTTTTGGTTGCAGTTAAAGAGCAAGAAGAGTTTTGTTGTTTTATTTTGTCTTTCACATTTACAAAACGTGAAATTCAAATTTGTCAGCTCTCTCTCCTTTTTTTTTTACAAATCTTATTTTGCATGAATTTAGAGGGAACGAGGCAGAGCCATTGTTTTCCATCCGTCTTGTTTTTGTTTGTTGCACAAATTCTCGCCGCGTCTGAAATTTGCGATTAACCTTTTGAGTGTCGCTAATTTGACCTTAATGACAGTGCACAGCGCCGCTGCTGCAAGGAGCTGCAGAGTGCACGCGCCCTCTCCGCGTTTGTTCACGGTGCAAATTACACACAAGGCGCAGAAGGTTGCGACCAGGACGAGGTTTCCTCTCTTTAATTGTTGCAACCAGAGGCCACGAGGTCACAGGACGACGAGTCAGGCTCATATTCAAACCCCCAACATAAGATAGTGTGTGTGTGTGTGTGTGTGTGTGTGTGTGTGTGTGTGTGTGTGTGTCATACTGTGTTCATGTTAAAGAATTCACTCGCTAGTTGGTCGAAAACAAGTTTTTTTGTGTGTGTTTTTTTTTTCATTTTCAGGATCTACCCGACTGAGTTCATGCTCTTGGAAGTGATTCCCAGAGGAGCAGCTATAGGGCTCTCTCTCTCTCTCTCTCTCTCTCTCTCTCTCTCTCTCTCTCTCTCTCTCTCTCTCTCCTCTCTCTCTCTCTCTCTCTCTCTCTCTCTCTCTCTCTCTCTCTCTCTCTCTCTCTCTCTCTCTCTCTCTCTCTCTCTCTCCCTCCCTGCACATAAGCAATGATAAATACACATCGTGTGTGTGTGTGCACACGCGGGCAGGCGTGTGTGTGTGTGTGTGTGTGTGTGTGTGTGACTGCGTGGCTGACTCAAACCCCCCTTTGAAGTGAAATAACGATGAGGGGAAGTTAATTACGTCCCATTCTGCAGGCCGGGCGCGACCGTGCACCAGTTAAGGCCGTGTTTTTCCCTTTAATTAACTAGAAAGCCGAGCGCTCGCCTGTCAGGGAGCCACTAAAAGAGCATTTCAGAGGGAGGAAACCCTGGGGGTGCTGATGAGAGGGCGCGAGGACCGGCCACATGTTAATGGCGAGGTGTTAGCGTCTTAAACCGCGCTAGCGCTCGCCCCGCTAGAAGTGTGCAAAGGGAATTCTGGAGGACGGTCTCCCAGGGGGAAGAACTAGCGGGGGACTCCTTGACTTTGAGAGCCGACGCTGCGGCAACTACAAAGCCGTTCAGGACTCGGGCAAGTCGAGGAACTTTTTTTTTTACAGCCTAAAAAAATAAAAAATAAAAAAATAAGCCAAAGTGGCGGAACGGTCCTTAATTAGGAAGTCTCTGGGACGGCTTGAGGATAAACTCTTTAACTTTGGAACATTGATTATCATCTCCTGCCTAAAATAGATGCTGAGCGCGACAAACTATCAGGTACAAGGGGGGAAAATATCCCCGACCAAAGCTGCAGGCAGGGAAAGTTCTTAGACGATGGAAGTAAACACACTTAAAAAGTTTTGAGTCTTGAAATTATTTCCCAAACTACAAACTTGATATTGTTTATTTTTCCAAGGAACTTTTCTTTGGAAGTAAACATTGAAATAAACAAAGTAACAAAGCAAAAAATTCAAAAAGTTCAAGATGTTGTACGTGAGCAGAAAAGTATTTTTTTATTTTTGATTTTACAAAACTTGGTGATTTTAAACTATTTATCCAAGAGGCTGCCAAGTTTGGATAGACAAAACTTCACCGTGCAGCATTATGCAGTTTCAGTAATTATATAGTACAGTAATAAAACGCCAACTTTCCTAACTGAGTGTAAAAATATAGCTGGTCGTGTGAATTGTTTTTTATATTTTTTATTTTCTCTATCATATTAATATTTTGGCATCTTAGTTTCCGCCCAGCTGTGTGCTGTGACAATAAAGTTCTTGATTATTTATTTATTTATTTATCAAAGGTTGATTTTGACCGTAGACAAGAGAGAAAACGACACTTCCTGTCCGTGGTGACACCCTTAGTTGAGGGGTGTTAGAGGAGGTTGATAAAACTAGAACCACACATCTTTTTTTCCCTTTAAATCAGTGTCTGTCTGAGAGCTGGCCGGGAATCCTTCTTGCAAGCCGAGCAATTACACAGTGACAGCATGAAATATGGCCATTACCGTTGTAACAAAAGCCACATTAAGAAAATGAGACGATCACTGATAACGGCTTTTTATCTCAGTTTGGTGGTCACTTCAGTTTACTTTATTATTTTTCCAAATCTCTATCTCAGCTGCGTCACTCTCCACATACTGTATCCATCTGGGAATTTTGAAGGATTATTAGCTGCATAACACCCTGTGATGACGGCTTCCCGCAAATACCGTGGTCTGTCTTCAGCTCAGACTGTGAAGATTTTTCCTTTTTCCTCCGATAAAGATTGGAAGGAATATGAAACATGCATGTAATGTGTAGAATACACAACCCTGCGCACTGCCAAAGGGTGGCGCTAGCTGCAAACCGCATCCTCCCTCCTGCGTAACACACATTAAACTGTGAAAATTTCTCTCCGTCTTACGCATTTTATGACTAATGCCTCATATTTATGTGAGTTTTTTTTTTTTTTTCCCTCATACCATTACACACACACACACACACACACACGCAGTCGCTCTCCGCGTATTGACCAGTCTAGGGCAGGGACGGTGGGGGTCAGTGACCGCTGCACGGGTGACAGCTGAGTTGTTATTAATGGCGGCGGCGTTCCGATATATCCGTATCTGTGCTGGGAAAACGGCCGTCATCGGGCTCCAGCTGTCTGGCTCCAGCCTGCGTGTAAAAAGATCCAGCTTTTCTTTTTCTTTTTTTCCCCTCCCTCATCCTCTCTTGACCTCTTAAAACCAAGAAAAGGCAGCAGAAATCGATTTAAGAGAGAGAGAGAGAGAGAGAGAGAGAGAGAGAGAGAGAGAGAGAGAGAGAGAGAGAGCAAAGTCAGAGTTTACAGCTAATTCATAAACGTTATAGGAAATCGTTGCAATGCAGCAGATGTATTAATTGTCCTTAGAGCCGCAGCTGGCAAAATAGGGGGAGGGCAAAAAACAAAAGGCAGTTTAGTGGAGTCGCATGTTGTGGTTGATAGCATGTGGATGTTTCCATCTCAGTGTCTTTTCCTGGTGAGATTCCCAGTCAAAGCCTCATCCTGGTTCTGCTGGAGTGTCAGTGCAGCTCTGCTCCGCCTCCTCTTCATCATCCTCCTTGTCAAGACACACCGTGTTGTTCCAGTCGCTGCCCCGCGTCTCCTCTTGGTGGCGCTGTAACGGAGGTCACCGCCGCCGGCCACATTATTAGCTGCACCTTGCCAGACAGCACAGCTGGTGGAGCTGGTGGGAGGTTCTGTGCGTTCAGGAACGTTGTTCTGTAGCCGCTGGTTCTCTGAGGGCGCTGATTTTTCTTGTCTGTGGTTTCCGACCAGTCGGCCCACTGTGACCTCTGACCCCTGACATTAACATGGCGTTTCCCTGCCCGTCACTGAAGATATTTGTTATTCTCTTATTTTTTTGGTGGGGGGAAACAGTCAAGCCCAACCGCCACATCAGTCGCCTTCACCACGTCGACACCTCTGAATGCACCGAGTCGCTGCCTGCCGTGTGATTGGCTGATTGGTTGACACTGAACATTTTTGACCCAGTAAAGCGACTGCTGAGTGCAGAGGCCTACAGTTGCAGATTTTTGCAGACAGATTTTCTCCGATGTATTTCGAAATGTTTTCTTACGGCCGACACCTCGTCCTCTACTTTTAAACATTATACTTGGATTCATTTATTTTTGGCCCTCAGTTAAAAATGCAGACGCAGAAGTGAACACTGTCAGTTTTTTCACAATCTTTGTTTTGGTTTCATATTCCCATGTTATGATTCCAAATACAGGATGTTTCTCTTTCTCTTTCTCTTCAGTGTCAGATTCTCTTTCTTCCCCTCTACTCACTCTTCACTTCAACTCTCCATTTTGCCCCCCCGCCCCATTTCCATTCTTCCGCTCGCTCACTCTCGGTCTGCTTCACCCCCCCTCGCTCCCACCCTCTCGCCCTCCCTCTCTCTCCGGGATGGGTTCCGGCTGTTGGGCTGGTGGCGCTGGTGGCCGGCGTGACGGCTCGGCTGTCTGGTGTCGCCGGTGATCAGGGCGGCCGTCTCGCGGCGAGGACGATGGGAGCTGAGCGCCTCCGCCTCACCGCGGGTCACCTTTCACGGGCAATTAGTGTCGGAGCGGAGGCGCGCTCGCCGCTTGTCGGCCCCGCTTATTGTGAAGATCAGCGGCAATCAGTCTCTCTCTCTCTCTTTCTCTCTCTCTCTCTCTCTCTCTCTCTCTCTCTCTCTGTCTCCTTTGCTCTTCCCTCTTCTTCACATCTGCCTCTCTCTCTCTCTCTCTCTCTCTCTCTCTCTCTCTCTCTCTCTGTCTCCTTTGCCTCTTCTTCCACACATCTGCCTCCAAACCCTCTCTCTCTCTCTCTCTCTCTCTCTGTCTCTCTCTCTCTCTCTGTCTCCTTTGCCTCTTCTTCCACACATCTGCCCTCCACACCCTCTCTCTCTCTCTCCCTCTCTCTCTCTCTCTGCCCCCCACCCCTCTGTCTCTGTCTGTTGCCTCTCTATCAATCCGAGTCTCCCCCCTCGACGTGCTCTTGCAGCTCTCCGGCTAACGGCTAACGGCATCCTGCAATATGTTCTCTGACTGCTCAGTTCGCTGCCACTCAGACTTGTTGTCTTCCTCTCTTTCTCCTTAAGGGTAAAATGTGTAATATTTAGAGATTTTGAAAGAAGAAACGGCAACATCAAATGGTTACATCTTAGATAGCCGCGCCTGCCCCTCCTCCTCCTGAGCTTACCGGTGAACTACAGTGGTCTATGCACCCAAACCTGGATATGTTGTCCACCTTCTTCTCGTTGGTTTACTTGAAGACGCGAGAAGTCAGCCTAAATACGAAACACGCGGTCAGGCAACCTGGATTGTCCACACCAGGCTTCCGTAGAAATATGGCGATGCAAGATGGCAGCTATCTGGGAGCAAGACCCGTGCTCTATGTATATTCTTATGTATATTCTACCATTTTAATGGTAGGAAAACCAAATTACTTTTATTGTCTTGTTAGTATACGCTTTTATTTATGTATTAATGGGCAGTATATTAATATTTTACCAATATAAAAATCATAAATCAAGCCAACCTTGAAGTTGAACCTTGAAGTCATTATTTCATCCACTCCTCCACTCATTAATTTCTCTTCCTGTCCTTCTCACAGCGACTTTGCTCCATTTTTCGTGTTTTCTTACCGTCAGTCTTGGAGGCAACCAAAGTTCAAGTCAGCCAGAACCGAGCCATAAAAAAAAAACCTTGGCATATTAAATTTTAATGACAACTGTGGCATTCGGAAAACAGATATTTTTAGGCATGGCTTCCCGTGGAACGTCGAGCAAATTTGCGAGCAAACTTTTGAAGAAGCAGAGGTCAACAAAAACCAGCCTTCAGGAAGTGTTAGACTGGTGTAAGTCAATGTTAATTTGCCAAACCTGATTCATTAAACAATTAGCACAATAGCCGTGATTCGGAAAAGACATGAAAAGAAAAACCACGTACAAACTTTATTGCAAATTGGAAGAAGTCTTTCCGAATTTGGCCATTTCTATAAAATTTCCAAATTTCTTCTCGATGGGCAAACAAAGATTTTATAGAAACGCACCAAGATCATCTTCCTCTTTTTACTTCTGCTGTTCCTGTCAGGGGTGGCACACGGACAATCGTCCGCCTCCATCCAACGCCCGTCCTCTGCGTCCTCTTCAGCTTCACGCCACCTCCCAAACTTCAAAACTGTAAAAAGTGCAGCGTAAATACATGGAGTCAGTCAACGGTCGCATCTCCGGTGTTTCCTCTCCGGTCCCCGTCGTGCACCCGGTCATGCAGAAATGCACTTGTTTCCTTTGTGTGTGTGAGGTGTGTGTGTGTGTGTGTGTGTCGATGTGCACGTGTGTGTGCTGTGCACCCACATTGCCTGCAGTTGACTTTGTGCAAAAGCCACAGTGGAAATCCTGGGTGACACGCTGGTGTGGCACTGTCAGCTCCAATGGAGACTCCTGATCTGGGAATGACCTTTTCACCGTCGTGAGGGCATATTTGTTTGAATAATGAGTTGTTGTTTTCATCTTTCTCTCCAACGCCTTCAGTCCATCACACACACCACAGACGTTATTAACCATCTGCAAGAATCACTTCACCAAATTGTTCTTATTTATAAAAAAAAAAAAATCAGCTCCTTTTGCAGACAGATTTGCTCAGATTTATTTCAAAATGTTTTCTTGCGAACAACACTTTATCCTCTACTTTTGAACATGATGCAAAGATTTGATTTTTCATTTGCCCCTTTAGTTAAAATCTAGCTAGAAGTGAATCACTGTCAGTTTTTCCAATCTTTGTTTTCTTTCAAATTTTCATGCTATGATACCAAATACACAATGTTTGTCTTTCTCTTCAGTGTCAAATTCTTTCTTCCCCTCCACTCACTCTTCACTTTAACTCTCTTTTTTGCCTTGCATCCATCACTTACACCACCAACGTTATTCCTTGTGTGTAAGAATCACTTCACCAAATTGCTCTTATTTTTAAAAAATCAGCTCCATATCTTGATTTCAAACTCTCCTCTTCATCCTGCTGCTTTTTCTGCTTCTGCTTCCTCCTGCAGCCACATGACGCCGTCCTGTGATGTTGCTGGACTTTGAAAAACGTGGCATTAGCATTTCATTCCATTTTTTTCACACGCAGTCAGCTAACAATTAGCTAAGGCCTTTCTAGAAGTTCTCTTCTTCTCACTGAAAAGCTTGAAGAAACAAACAAAAAAAAGCTTTGCGCGCACACAACAAAACACAACAAACAACGACTGCAAAAAAAAAAAAGCGGGGCTCCTCTTCCAGCACCGTGGCCTCCATACATACATTATGTTTCAAGTGTTTGCACCGTAATGTTGTGACACCCACTTGGAGGGGAATGAAGAAGAAGGGAAAAAAAACAGGGTGGAAAAGGGCCGTTGCTCATTTGCATGAGGGGCTTCATTAGACGAGGCGAAGGACAGTGAGGAGAGCGTCATCAGCCGCCGTGATGAATAGCTGCCGCCTCAAAGTAGCCTTGTTGTGTCCCTCATTTGCATCTTTGCCTATTTTTATTATGTATTTATTAACTCGACGGCCCTCTAAAGAGAAAAAGAGCAAACCTCCAGCAGTTGTTCCACATTTTTATTATTTTCACCTTAGTTAACATTAAAGAGAGCTGTAATTTTAAAAAGGAAAAAAAGAAAAAACCAGGCAATCAGAAATAATGATAATGATGATCAAGACCTTAAATGTGCAGAATAGCTGTTAATTGCGTAATCTTTTTTTTTTTCCTTTTTTTAATGAAGAGCCAGTAGGGCATAAATTATAAGCCTTTAAGTCTTTGATCACGAGAGACATTAACAGGGAAAAGGTTTTGCACATGCACACACACACACATGCAGCGCACACACACACTTACGTAAATTCTAATCTCAAGGTCACACAAGAAATTTCTCAATGCCTGAACATTTAAATTTCAACACAAATTGCGTCAGGTTGAACTAATTATTAAGATAAATAAATAAATCCTAATCCAAAGTACCGCAGCGTTCGCCAAGGTTCCCTTTAACCTGCGACACACGTTGCTGATTAGACAGTTGAAGATGCACCGAACTCTGGCTTATCTGACCGGCTGTGCTGTTGTAACCGGGGGACACAGAAGCTTCGGGTCGCTGACTTCCCTTTCGCCCACAGACGACAGGACGATAAATCAGCTGAAGAGAATCGTGTAACTCTGACATCAATTAGACTAGACTATTTATTTAATCCAAAGTCACATGTTTAATGTTGTTTTAACACAAAATACGGCCTCAAATGGTGCGACGGTTTGATGGTAAAGCTGTTTTTTATTTTCAAAAATAATTAGATAAATCCAGGAAACGTCATTTTAAAGGTGAGAAAAAAATCAAAGTCTGTCTCGCAAACTGTAATCGGCGCTGAAGTCAAATTCCAGGGGAGACTAAAGTTCATACATTTGGGATTCATGTGTCTTTTTTCAACCTCTAAGAAAAAGTAAACAGTAAACATGCTAAATAAATAATATCACTTTTTTTTAAATAAAAGAAAAAATCCTAGCCGCTATTTTTTTTCCCTACTCAAAAATCTCTTTATAATTTTTTCTTTTTTTCAAATAAATGGACCCAGGGGCAGCTGCGTCTCCCAGGCCCTCACGCTGCGCTTGTCTTTTGAACGCAAACTTATGTGGAAGGGCCTCGAACAGCTGTTTCATCTCGTCGCGCGCCACCTGACGAGATCTGACTGGTCCAGTCCCAAGTGAGTCCTGCACCGCGGCGGCTAGCCATCGCCCCCCATAAACAAACTGAGCCGGAACAATGTCAGATGTTGACTCGCGTTTATTCCGGGAGGTGGGTGGAAAACGATGGAGAAGCACAAACACACACAAAAAAGGCATGTGGAGATCACGAACTGAAGCTAAAAAAATATAGATTTATATCTATGTGTCAGAGGATTTTCTTTCAAAAGTCAGATTCTTGATAAGGGTTTAAACTGAAGCCGAATCTTTCTCCTGTCTCTCTGTCTTAACTGATACATTCCAGCAGCAGCATACTAGTAAAAAGCCCTTTATTTATTATTTAGGTACATTTCACTCCATTCACTGGGTGAATTACCAAATAAGTACCTGAAATCTTTTCTCTACGGACATAAACTTTAAAAGTGGGGAACGTATCTTGGCTCCGTTGTGAAGTTGATGTGTTGTTTTTTGTTTGGTTTTATTTTTTTTCCAGGGAGGTCATCAGTTCTGCTTGATTTGCGTCGCCCATTTGCGAGAAAAAGCAAACAAAAGAAAACAAAGCAAAGCAAAATGAAAGCGTAAGTCACATTTGGTGGAAAAGGGCCATTTGATGTTGCTGAGGTGTTGCGCTGCTCCTCGGAGAGCTGCTGGCCGAGCGATGATCTCCCTCTGGCCGCTACTCTATTACTCTTCAAATCCTCCACTGGCCATTAAATTTTTGATTATTTGCGAATTTGGCACAGTTGCACCCAGATGACATGAAACCACTTTAGGATGAAACGCCTCTGTGGAAATATAACTTTTGATGAGAAGTTTTTAATGTCGATTTCTAACAATAAATTTTAATGACGCAATTTCCCATCAAAGTACAACTAAAAAGGCGGCGATATAAAGTGACTTGCACTCAGATTAATACACTCAGTCCACCTTCTAGTGCTTTCATTGGTTTGTGTTTGTATGATTTAAGTCATTTCAAGTGTGCAGAAGCCCACATTAGCACACAAGCTCCACCCACTCCCAATAGTGACCCGTTGTCTGTTTGATGCGTTTAGCGAGCGAGCGATAGCCAGCATTGTCTATAGATTCACGCAGATCAGTAAAATGAGTTTTGAAGGATTTGTCCAGGCCCTGCACAAGTATTTAATTGTAACTAATTATACAAGTGACTGCACATTCTGCCTATTTTTATTTGTCTTGTTTTTTTGTTTTTGTTTTTGTTTTTTTACATATAGGCCATTGTAGCGTGTTGTAACAATTCTTAGCAAACATTAACTGAGATGTTTGGTCAGCTACAAGCTAACGTCACCGGTGCAGCATTTTTCGTATTATTTATTTATTTATTTTTTTGATTGCAAGTGGATTTGCTCATCTTGTAAATATAAACTTTGACCCCTAACAAGTGTAGCGGAAGGAGGATCGGGGCTCATGTTTATTCAGGGGTGCGCAACAACCCCTGGGACAAATCACGCTCCAGAGTGGCTGTCGCCCCTGGAGACGGAGACAACCACCTATGGGTGCGGAGCTAAATATGGAAATTGCCAGGCGCGTCGCAATATGCATATCTGGCGACGCACGCTTCATCAAGAAAACAATAGCTGGCTCCTCGTTCAAGGTGTTTGCAAGACAGACAGACAGACTGAGGGACCTCTGTCGTTTGCAGTTAGCGCCGTGAAAACTCAAAGTCCTCTGACCATTTTCTTTTCTTCATTGAAATAAAGTCGCAGAGTCTTCATGTTGCCGTTTTCGTGTGCTGCTTCCTCGCTCAGGTTCTGTTTTTTTTTCCCACCGCCGGCGCCGCCGCCTGAAGTTGTCAGTCTCGATACGGCCTCGCCTTCAATCATCCTGTCGGCTTCTGAGAGGCTCGTGAGTGACGGATGTAAGAGGCGGCGCGACGGCGGGGCTAAACTCGGCGAGGGCGACTCCTGCTTCCTGCCGCCGTCAGATCTCCCGCAGACGGCGGCCGAGTGACTGCTGGAAGTGAGACGACGGCGTCGGGTCCAGTGAAGGAGTTGACAGTGATCCGCAAAGAGAAGTCTCTTCTCTTGCTTTTTCATTTCTTTTCTTTTCAAGAAAAAGAAAGAAACATTTTATTCCGCCGGTCTCAAAGATCAACTGCTCATCTGCTTTTCTTTTCGACAGCGGTGCGTCAAACGTTGACTGACTTTTTTTTGGTCTGGTGCGTAAAGCTGTTTAAGTAAATGGCATTTCCCAGAGTGCTCCGCTCACAGCAGAGCGCTCGGAGTGATATTGACATGTTGTCAAGCCGCCTCCTCTCTTTCCCAGGACGACTCAGGTTGTGGTGATGGGCCTGAGCTGTGATCACGTCTTTTTTTCCTCCTTCTTCTTCTGGTTCTCACCGTTTGTCGAGTCATTTCAACTCGCGATCCGCTGCTCCTATTTTTAGTCAGAGCTCCGGCAGCTCAGTCGGAGGTTGTGTGCAGAACACCTGCTGTGGGAGGTTTCCTCGGAGATGGACTGTCTGAGCTGCGGCCGGCGGTGGAGTTCCTGATTGAGCTGGCAGTGATGATCGTGACGGGGAGATCCGGGGGAAACAACAACAGCGGAGGAGGAGGAGGAGGCTGAAAGATGCTTTGGTGCTGCTGCTGCTGCTGCTGCTGAGTTGTTTCAGCCCTAACCCCTCCTCCTCCTCCTGTCTTCCTGCTGTAAGAGTGACAGCTTTTCTTCCGCAGTGGTCCCGCTGCAAATAAAGCCGACAGGTTTTTACAGCTGCTGAGAGCAGAAACAGAGTGCGACGGGATTCTTTTAGACTTGGCTTGAAATGCTCTCATGTAAAATTACACCTGGCCTCAAGGGGACTTGGTGTCGTTTGATATTAGTGGCGCCACCTGGCTGCCGCTAGTCGCAGTGCCTGTCCACGTCTCTCGTTTGTTTCAATGAGCTAAAACTTTACAGTAGCAACAAAGCAAATACACAAATGAATCGTTATTGACCTGGTTTTATTTGTCCTGTGATTCAAGCGGAACGGCTGTAAACGAGTTTGGAGGAAGCATCCGGAACGTCACTTGGCCTCTTCTTAGCCCCTCCCCTATACGGTTACTGTCCAATAGTACGTTGGGAACCATGACCATGTGGGAGAAGATGTTTGCTCCATTTCCAACGGTTTACTTAGCTAGCAGACCTTTCACCTGGTGTAGCATTAGCACTAAAACAACTAGTATTATTATTATTATTTCATCATAGTTATATTATATATATTATATTCTAAACATTCGAACCTCGTATTCACCACTCACCAAAAAATAATGCTTGTGTTTGTACGCAGAGGTGGCTCTGTAGCTTATATTTCAAAAACAAACAGAAAAAGAAAACCCCAAGATGTTTGAGATGACACGCCCGGGGCGGCTTATACCGAGTTTGTGGCAGACCTTTATGGGAATAATGTGATAACAAAGCAGGAGCGCTCCTCGCCGTGAAGGAGACGTATGGCTCCGGCGCCGCGGCTGCCCTCAGGGACCGAGATGCACAATAAGAGCCCTGCAAGGTTGGATGGTCGAGGTCATCAGGCAGCTGGGTGACATATTGCCCCGGTGTCTTGCAGTCTGGGCACATCGTGGGCCTCCTGCGCCCGCCATCCACTTATTCCCCACTTCTGCCTTCTCCGAGCACACGCAGGCCGACCGCCTCAGATTAGGAGCTTGTGGCTGCAGACCATAAAAAGCACATCAGGGCAATGATCCACGGAAGAAGCAGAAAGAGAAAGAGGGAGAGAGACGATTTGAGGAGAGTTGAGGAAAAGCTCCAGCCGAACAATTAGAAGTTGTAAAAAAAAGAAACGGTGGAAAAGGAAAAGAGAACCAAGAGGGACATCGAACAGAATGAGGTGCGAAGAGACGGAGAAGCGGTGATAGAACGTGTGCTGTCGGCCAAATGGGAGCAGCGCCGCTCCAGCTGCGACCATAAAACAGCAGGTGGACGCCGTCATCAGGCCCTGCAGACGCCGGCGGATGCCACTGCTCCGCATGTGGCGTTCAGGGCACCAAACACTCCGGTATGAATCACTGACGCCATGGGAAAGTCCCTTGCAAAGGGTTGATGGGTGGAGCTTCCTTTTTCAAAAAGGAGCCCTACGAAGAAGTGGTCAAAAACCTGCACTCTATGGTTTGGTCAGCAGGGGCCGCCAAATATGGTTGCAAAAAGACTAAAGATTGCTGGCTGTCAGTATGGAAAAGAGCCCTAAATTTATACCGTTACAAACCAGTTCAAATGTTTTGCTTGGCGTGAATCCACACACAAACTCCTGTGGTGTCAGAATAAACTGGAGATTCAAGATTGCGCTGACCGTGAAACCAACCTCGAGGCTTCCGAACCAGTGGGTGGTGTCACGATGGCTCTGCCAATGGCTGAAACTTGCAGCTCTTGAAATATCGGGCCTTTTTGTGACATCACAAAGGGACGGCTGACAGCTCGCTTCCAGGGTCATGACGACACACCCAGACTTGACTGTGTTCCCTTTCCAAAACATCCATAGGAAGAGGCTGTAAACAGAGGGCTAAATGTGTTAGTTTTTCTGGACACAGGACTTGGGACTATGAATCATGCAGTGGAGTGAGAGAGGAATAAGACACTCAAACAGTGTAATGATACAATACTGGAACTTCTTCAGTATCCCTCCACCTCCTCCTCCTCCTGTTTTCCTATTTAGTGTCTGCCGTGTCGTCTGCCATCTCGCTGCCAGTGCAACCTAAGAGCCGTCACCCAGGATGATGGTGTGACGGCAGATGAGAGCTGCCACCGCATCACCCCGCAGGTGCCCTTGGGGCTGAACGCTTGGCTGCATGGCGGTGGCGGCGGCGGCGGCGTTGGAGGATCTCCGAGTCGTCTCCGCCCGCCAACATAGCGGGTGAGCTCCTCTCAATCAGCCTCACCGCGATAATACTTTCATTCCCACTCGCAGGGAGCACTTCAGGCCCGGTGTATTTAAGTGTTTCTGAAGAGGCTTCTTAAAGTTCCGCTTCCCTTGTCGTCATTTAAAAAAAAAAAAAAAACAACAAACAAAAGAAGTGAAATCGGTGAACTCCTCATTCGGAGCTAAATCCGACATGGTTTCCTTCTTTGTTTGCCGGCTTGTTTTTCCCTCTTTCGCGCAATATATTCATTTAATTAAGTCGCAGAGGAGAAACTGGCTAAATTGAAACGTACTCAATCAGCGCTAACAAGCGCTCGCTGCGCGGCGCTGTGATGTGGATATCCTCCTGATTCTGTTGTTTTGGCTCTGGCAGCTCCCGACGCATCTTTTGAGTTTTTTGATTGGTCTTTCGGCAGAGTTGAGTCTTTTTTTTTTCCTCTCCACCTCTCCCCTCTCTCCCCTCCCTCCCCTCCGCGGGCCCCAGCAGGGAGCGAAGTGGTGCGCGGAAAGCATGTCATCCCCCTGATTTCCTTTTAAAAAGCCGACCCTGATGCTTTTAAATGCATCATCAAGGCAATGGGCTGTCCAAGTCGGTTACAAGTTAACCAAATAAACACTGACAATGAAATTAATAATGCATATTGTTTGCGAATGCCTCGGCTGGATGATTTGACTGATGTATGCAAGGATGGTAATTTATTGAAAGTAAATTCATGTAATTGTGCAGCAGAACTTGATGAAGCAAAAGAAGGTGTCAGCACGGCTTCCATCATCATCAGAAGAAAGAAATCATTAAAGAGAGAGAAAGAGAGAGAGGGAAAAAACACCACATCCCACTTCAAAGGGACGGTGCAGAACAAACACTTATTTTATGGATGTGTTTCATTTAGACCAAAGTTCAGAACGGCTGTTATGGTAAATATGTCAGACTGGCGTTTGGCTGTTTGCGGATGTGGCCGGTTTTTTTTTTTTTTTTTCCGGTTTATTTCCACCCCCTCCTACCCGTCCTCCCCTCCATGGTCTGCTGGGATGTAAACACTCACTCTGCTCAAATCAAAGTCGTCAGTGTAGATTTAATTTGAAGATGAGGAGGAACACGGAGCCAAAATGTACTTGTCACTGTTGAGACACGTTGCCGGGACGAGCAGCCGGGCTGACAGGACCATCCCAGTGCCCGACTTGGTAAAAATAGTTTACAACTTAAACTGTCTCTCTGGAAGTTGTGTCAGCCAAGTGACGTGATGTTAAAAATAAATAAATAAATTAAAAAAAAATAATGCTTTCATCCCGCTGCTGTCTGGGAGCAGGAGCGACACACTGACTCGCAGGCTTGTTCTATCGTCAAGACAAGCGGTGGGCGGCTTCCGTTCCTCTGCCGCTACGATTCCTGACCATTCGTTGTTTTTTTTTCCTTTTTTTAAACTGTAACATAACCGTTTCAAAAAATTTCCTGCACTGTAACGCTGTTTCACGGCAAACCTGTTGAGTCTTATTGATAGGGCCAAAGACTCCGGAGCGGGCAACCCCAGAGCTGCATTTCCCTCTAATTTAGGTCAAGATGTTCAATTATTTCTCAAAGATGACCCTACATACGTCTTTTTACTCTTTTTTTTAACATTTGTTATATTCTATACATTTATTTTTTTATAGGTTGTAAAATCTATCTATCTATCTGTCTGTCTGTCTTTCTGTCTGTCTGTCTGTCTGTGGTCCTGAATGATCATGTAGCTGATGTTTTTGGGTTTTTTTTAGTGCTCCCCCACCCTCTGGCTCGCAGCTCTACTCCCTGTGCTGGACTATAAATTCTTTAAACATGGTCACATTACAAACTTACAAGCGGCTCACAAGACAACTTTTTCCCCCCGTCCATATCCTCAAATCAAACATCAAAAACAGTCTATTTTTGAAAGGAGCCTGTCGAAGAGGAGAGATTGATGCAGAATATTAATCAAGAGCGCCAGCAGCGTCGCGGCTATTAGCCGTGATTGGCCGTGTCAGCCGTTCATTAAAGCTCGTTAAGGCACTTTAGAAGAACGAGATGTCGGACACGATGAGAGAAATTGAAGTTTTGCTGTAAACACACCCGAAATCGCACGAAGGCTTGATGAGATGAGAGGGAATAAATGGTTGCCAGTGAGTGTCTTTTTTTCCACTCCTCTTTGACGAGGCTGCGCTGAGGTTGTGATTGATGCCGGGGGTCTCTGCAGTGGCACTCGCCCCTTCCTCGCTGCACCAGAGCTGCATGTCAGACTGTGTTTGGTGTTTTATTTACAGATGGCCCTCAGGTCCGACTCAGCGGGCCGGAGTCCGTCTTTGCTTCCAGCTCCCGGATCATTTCAAGACGGAGGTCTTTGGCAGGAGGCAGTTCAGACTGTCAAAAGCGCTTAAAGAGCAGTAACTTCCAGAGCATGTTACAGTCTGTGGTTATTTTCAAGGGAAACAGAGCAAACGGATGGGCAGACAGATCTCAGTGTGAGATGTTTGGCGTTTTATTGCGGAATCGCCAAAGTTGAAGTCCTCGCTGAACATCAAAGAACTTCTCGCTGGCTCTCCGGATCGGCTGGATTTCTATCATGTGCTCGTGCCTGCCCATCAATCATCGCCAGTCAGATACACCAAGAGTCCACTGCGTCTAATCCACAGTCCACACTAGGAGATGCCCTGGCTTGTGTTTTAACCAACAGCCTTCTGCCCATCCAAAAGAAGAGAGGAGGCCCTTGAGTTTCCATGAAATGTTGGCACATCAAACATCAACATCAGCTGAACGTTTCGCTGTTCTGCAAAACTGTTTCTTCAAAAAAAAAACACTGTTTCCACAAACTGTTGGGGAAAATGCTAATTAGAGGAAATGCTAAATAGTTGTTATTTTCCATTTTAATGAATTTTCTAAGGCAGTATTCTCCTAAATGTGTGTTTAAAAGACTGTAAGGAAACTCAAAGCTCTCAGGACCTCAACGTCAGAGAGGGTGAAACGCAAGACAAGCGGTGGCTCTGTTTTCTGTTTGTTTCACCGTCGTATCGAGCCGATTAATCAGCGCTCGAAGCAGATTTGATATGATTTTGCTGCAGTAATTTGGAAAACTTTGTGCAGAAAGTTGGCGATACCTGCAGGTGTGATCCTCACCAATTGGCACGAACGTACCTGAGAAGATTTAAAATGTGCTTAAAGTTAATGTTCCAATCTCTATCTAATGGGTGGGAATAATATTAATGCTAAGCCTGCCAGTCTGTCAACAGTGCAGCAGTTCTCTCAGCACGGTGAAGGAATGACTACCTATGTAAATTTGTTCCACTTGGTCAAAGTGTCTGATTTACATTTTGTGAAAATACACAGCTGCAACTTGCCCGTGCGGCATGTTGTCAGCCTCATTCCGAAGGACACGCTGACAATTTAAAAACAGCAGCCGAGGCGAAATTTACCAACCCAGCACTTAATTGAATGATAGGAGCCATCTGTGAGTGAGCCACCCGCAGACGGCCTCTCCTGATGACGGCAGCCACTATAATATGGGTTCGCGACTGGCGTCGAAAGAAATTCTAAAGTTAAAGAAAGGCTTTAAAAACTGTGAAGCTGAAGACCACTGCTGTAACTTGACCACAATATTTCCAGGAAGGCCAATCATTCATTCATCACAGAAGTTAAGAGTCGGAATAGCTTGTTCATTTAACACTTGCCAGTCAGTTGGCTCCAGAGGCGGAGGGAGAGATTATATTGTGAGTGGGCCAGGACAAAATTAGATCGATCATCTTTTCCCAGAAGTCTGAAGGTCTAAAGTGGAACAAATTAGAAGGGAAACATAAACAAACGGAGTAAAGAGACACTTTAACTCGCAACTTTCAGCCAGGGACCAGTGTTTTAGCCCACTAGCTAAGCTAACGGTAAAAAGTGAAGCAACCTACCTCTCCTGCATAGTTGGCGTTGCTGATGTAGCATTGGATGGCAACCCTCTCAGGAAGGGGCTTAACTTTTAATGTGACTTTTCAACTGTGACTCTTTTGCTCTTTTTTGTAGCCCAGTCACAGTCTATACGTCTACAGCAGTGGTTCTTAACCAGGGATGCCTAGTGGTTCGTGGTGTAATTGCCCAGGGTCAATGAAATAAAGTTCGTACTTATAAACACCAACATCTTTATTGACATAAAGAACACAAATGAACAGGACATTTTGTCTCTAATTCCATTCCATTTCAAAAGTTTATTCTTTCATTCATTCATTCATTCATTCATTTGGGGGTTTGATCTAAAACATGCAAGGGGGTCCAGGATCCTGAAAAGGTTGAGCACTGCTGATCTATAGGACCCCAAAACAGTAATTAGTCCGTAACACAATCTAGAATCAGTTCAGAGCCACGTCACACTTTGACAAACCCCCCTGATCAGACTTCCCGACACTTTAGAAGTTTAACTCATCGGCTTGGAGGCAAAGCGAAAAATCATCATCAACATCATCACCATCACCGCATATCACAGCTCTCACTCGACAACACAACCTAGTTCCAACTAGAGTGGTTTGTTTCCCAATCCAGATCCATGTTTACCGTCTCATTCTCTAAGAGCCAGAACGGGGGGGAGTTGATCACCAATCAGTTTCTCTTATCTGTCTTTTGGCGTGTTAATTTGATTTCAAACCGCCAAACATGGTGTCACGGTTTTCTGACGGGGCCTTGGGAGAGCGCGAGAGGGAGAGAGTTTATCTCATCATTAATTAAGTATCGTATTTCCCTACATGCCGCCTGCGCTTAATTAGGTAGAGGGGGTCAGTTTTGGAGGGCTTATTAACTGGAACAAATTTGTTAAAAGCGAGTGAGAGACAGATAAAGGAGAGAGGGAGAGAGAGGCGCCGCCGGCTGCCGCCGTCCCTGACAAGGCTCCGCCTCTCCTGATTGATGGCTGAGTCAAACTGGGGGAGAAGGAAGGAGTGAACCGGGTGGGAATGTGGGAGGAAGGAGGACGAGGCGGCGGGCGGGTAGGAAGTGATGGCAGGCATATGCTCTCGCTCTCAGGGAGAGACGGGCTCAGATGGCGAGGAGGAAGGAGGAAGCGTAGGACGGGGAGAGGGAGCCAAGAGACGGCCCCACGTGACACAAACAACAGAGAACACAGAGAGGGTGATAGTGGGGAGAGGGTGGGGTGTGATTCCAGCGCTGGGCCACAGCACGCCTTATTTATTGCATGCCAACCTAGTTCTTTTGTTTTGTTTTGTTTTGCTTTTTTTTTTATAACAGATATAATTCCAGCTCAGGAAACTGGCCACTTTATCAGGAAAAATGCTCAATATTTTCAAATAAACTGTGTTAGCACAAATAGCTAATCAGCCAATCACATGGCTGATTAGCTGCTGTGATTTTCACCAAATCGCAAACATGTCAGAGGAAGGTCCCCAAAAACCTCCTGTAGTTGGTGTGGGTCAAAGGTCAGAATAGGCAGACCGGTAGGAGACCAGCACAAAGAACCACTGGCTCCAACAACAGTTTGCAGAGCAGCATCTCTGAAGGCACCTTGAAGCAGTGGCCACTTTATGAGGTAGCCACTGTTGCTTGCAGGGATGCAACTGGTGAAGTGGCAGGTTGGTGTCCGCGTTGGTTACAGTGCCTACGCTGAGGCCTGGTTTTACCATTCAAATGAAATTGATATTTTTTGCAGAATTGTTGTTCTGTGCGACACGTGTGGTTAAAAAAAAGCCTTCTTTTTTCCAGTCTGTACCATAGAGTCCTGATTACTGTTTCACCAAAACACACGTTGACAGTGGGCTTGTCTGCTCAACTACAGAGCGGAGCGGCAGGGAGCAGTTGTGGCAAAGTGCTCGGCAGACAAGAGGCTGAAGTCAGTGAAGGTCAAAGCCTCGACGCTCTTTTGGTTCTGAAACACGTGGCTCCACGTTGCACCACATGAATCTGTTTTCAGGCCGAGTCCCTGAAAACAAGAAAATGTTCCTCTTTTGTCAGTCCGATAGTTTTCCTGGGAGAAAAAAAGAAACATGTTTTGCCGCCAACCTGTCTCTTTATGAGTTCATCAAGAGTAAAACTGCCTTTATTAGTCCGAGCGGCGGCGTCACTTCGCTGCTGCGCAAACTTCTGAGAGCCATTAAGTCTTGAGTGGGCCATGTTTGAAGGTGTGGAGGGGGAGGAGGGAGGGAGGGAAGAGAGGGAGGGGAGAGAGAGCTCCCTGTTGATTGACAGGGTTGGCCTCGCCTTAATAGAAGATAATTGGGCAATTTTGAAGGGTCTCTGAGAAATGACCGAATAATAACACATGACTTATCTGGAGTCTTGTTTTCATAGATAATTGTGCCAAAAAAAAAGCATCTGGCACACCATTAGTTCCATTTTCACATTAGAATAACAATCCTTTCCAACTAATAAACTCGCTCAAAATGTCCATGCAGGGCTGCCGGGCACCGTCAAAGGGTCGACATTGGAACTTCCACACACGAAAATTGTAGTTTGTGAGGTGGGGAAATAAGACATTTAGATTTAAAAAAATAAAAAAACTTTACAGCTGTTTGATCCACTGTCTCACTCTTTTTAGAATTGAAGGAATCAACATGATTGAAGTTTTTATTTTAAGCAAAGTTGTGAAGGTGAGAGCATCATGTTAGAAAAAAAAAAACGGTTAGAAATTAGAAAAAGGCAAGACATTTAGGGTAAGAAATCCATTTTTTTTTTCTTTTAAATATTGGTTATTCACGGTAAATGGGCCGCACTGGATTCCACCCCCAGCACCAACGTGTCTTCATGAAGAAACAGGTTTTCTGCTCTCACTTTAGTCTTAATAGCGGTGGTGGCGACGATCCCGAGGGGGAGTCGTTGTTTAGGTCTTTTTTCTTCCAAGAGTGATTGCACCAATATCGGGCCTCAAATTGAAGGATAATTAAAAAATGTTATTTCAAAGTTATTGCCGCCCATAAAACTTTGATTAGGGGAAACATTAGCCGCATTAGGGCTTAATGGCCGTTGCCCCTGTGATTACAACAACAATTTTATGTACTACACAAAGCATATGAAGAAATGAATAATTAAGGAAGGAGAGGGGGAGGGGTTTAAAGTGCCATAACGTATCTAATGGCGCGATGTTATTTTGAGAACTGGTTGTAGTGGGCGGAATGTGTTTGTGCGACGCGAACAGCAACAATAATAATGATAATGATAATAATAATAACATTCGCCTGCATGGTATAATGTTAAAGTTTACGCTACATGCTGCAGAGCATTTAGAGATTCAAGAGGTGGGAAAAAAAGCATATTTTCAAACTGATATGCACGCTGAGAGGTCAAACCACTGTGAGAAGTTTTTATACATTGCTGTTGAAAGAAAAAGATGAAACAATTAGAGGCTTTTGCTCAGTTTTCCACAGCAAACACATGCAGACGCAGCCTACAGTCAGGCTTTTCTCTTTTCAGTTCATGCAAACAAGTACTGTAGATACCAGTGGCTTAGGTAGAAATTGTATTCTGGGTGGGCCAGAAAAATCCCCCAAAACGTTTAAACACTATATCTGACTTGTTGAGACAATGCAACTAATAACAAGTCAACACTAAATCAGTTTTGTATTTACTTCTTCTTTTTTAAATTTTGAATTCATTAATTCAAGTAACAACAATCATGTATTTTGCTCAAACAGGGCCGCTGGTAAATGAGTTGATTCATCATTCGAAGAAAACTTACTGAATTCTGCGACTCGACTGTGTTCGTCCTTAGAATGTTTAAAACTGCTACCAAGTGGAGCTGAACTATCGATTTGTGTTGATTCCGGGCAGTGTGGAAGGCGAAAAGTTTGCAGGCGTCGCAGTTTCAAGCGGTTTGGCCTCCCCCGACAGCGGCAAGTCATCACTTTCCGTCCGCAAAATTATTAATTGCGCTTTCATGTTCCCCCACAATGCTAATAAAGCAACGACGCTCCTCTGAATCACCTGAAAAATGAGTGCAAGGACACCGGGCATGGCGTGGAGAAGGCGTGGCGGTCCACTTTGAGGAACGACGGCGCGAAGCAACCAAGATTAATGGAACTCAGATGGCTTTTAATTAGTGCAGCTGTGCTCATTAATTATCTGCCCGCAACACAAATGTTTTTATATTTGGGCGAAAGTGTTGATTTATTCGATTTTGTTTGCCGGTCGACCGAGATGGATGGCTCTGCACGTCGGAATATTTTTTATTTTTTGTTGGCCAGCACTTAAAGGAAGAGGTGGTGAGAGAGAGAGAGTCGTCCCGATCTTTGTCATTGTCTCTCCACCATCATGTCATATTGTAGCGGTGCGCAACATGACGGCTAGTGTTACACTAAAAGAGCATTCAGCACTTTTGTTGGTGGAAACATGTTGCCGTTTGTCCAGACGTCCTGGTTTTGTCCGTGCACTATTTTCAAGGTGTGACCTTTGACCTTTGACTTTTTAGAAACTCCAGTTGAAGTTGGAACCACACAAATCTTTGAAAATATATAAATAAACTTGCTGCTTTCAAGGTTGTAAGGCGCACAAACATTGATTTTTGTGTGTTGGGATTAATGATGATCTCAGTTCTAGAGGCTGTGGAAAGTCTTTGTTTTGGAAGCAGGCAAGGCAAGAACATAAGTAGGTTACCTGCAAAATTAAAAATTTGAAGGAGGTTAAGCTGCCGCCACTTAATAAATATCGTCACCTTGAACATTTCCGCTGGTGGTTTCAAGATCAATGTTAAGTGCCGTTTTTCGTTTTTGCGTCATTCCCTCCATTTCCAAACCTTTTGTGTGTCAATCGTGTTGGTGAACAGATATTATTTCCTTTCACTCTTCCCTCCACTTTGATTTTTTTTCTCCTCTTCATAGCAGAAAGGCATTCCTTTGAAACACTCACCCAAACATAAATGAGGGAAGAAATGAAAGCCATCGCAAGAGCCAGAAATTAAAATGTCATTATTTACCGTGCCCGAGCTTCGCAACGCAATTAGTATCTCCAGCGTGTGGCCCGGGGATATTTACTGCTGCGGCCGTCTCCGTACTCCACTCTGCTGCTCCTTTCATCAGATCTAACAGTGCGCTGATGCTATCAGTCCCTCGTCGCCCCCGGCAGTCGCACAAACGCTGGACAAATTGCGCTCCTTCCACAGGCGTCCAGCGTGTGGATGGAGGTGACGCATTGTGCAACGGTTGCGTTTTGAAGGAGCGCTGCGACGTGGAGTCGTAGCTGCTGATTCCTTTGAAAAAATGTTTCAAGAGTTGCTTATGTGTCTTTTTTGTCTATCAGTGCTGAGCTTTAAGTGTAAATGTAGAAGTCAAAGTGAGCTGTACGTCTTAAAAAGAAGACTTCTGTGGATTTGGTGGTGGTGGAGAGGGGGAGGGGCGGGGGGAGGGAACAGCCGAGTCTCCATCACTTCTCCATCACTGCGGAGTCAAACAGCATCCAGACTTTGACATCGAGAAATCATAAAGATAGTCTCATAAGTTTTACGGACACAGTTAACGATGGAACTTGCAGCTTCTTAGTCAACTGTCAACATTTAAGAGGCGAATATGGTTTAAAGGGGCTCTAACATGGCGCTAGTTTTGAAGTGGACTTAAATAATATTGACGAGCAACCTCGATGTTTCCCAGTGGCCACTCGAGGTACTGCAGCAAAAAAAAATCCCATGGGCCCAAAAAGCATTTTTCCCATAGACTGCAATACGAAAATAAACGCCTTTAAAATGGCTGACAGGACGACTGTGAGCTGAAACGGGATTCATAACAATTCTTTCTATTGTAGATTTTTCACTTATGGTCTTTTAGTTGTTTAAAAAAACTGATAAAGGCCAGAAAATCAGCAGAAAGAGTTTATTCCCAGCGTGACGTCACAACGTCGTGCGTGCTGCTGTGTCTCAGCTCGTTCTGATTGGCTGCCGTCGTGTCTGTAAGCGACCTTCTGCAGAATCGTTCTGATTGGCCAAATTGATCACGTGAGTCACAGAGGCATGATGGGAAGTGACACGACTCTGCATGCTCTACGGGCCCATTAATGCGGAAGTCAAAAACTTTTTTGCCGTATGCGCTGGGTGAGCAACTTCATTGAAATGACTGGGCCGCCATCTTGGACTCTGGGGTCCTGCATTCTGCGCATTTCCGGTATGAGTTTTGTAGTTTCCTGTGGTCATGTGACTCTAGTAGTTTGCTCCAGGACTGTCCCACTGCCTAACTTGCACAGAAGACAAGGCTACGGATTGGCCACAGATTCTTTGCATTTGTACATTTGAACATACAACTGAACAGCAGAACTGAACAAACGCTGTTGTTTGGTTGCTTTTAAATTAAATATGCTAATCGATTCCTTGTTGGGAGCGGCTGAAATTTTTAAAACCTCATAAATGTTTTGCTACTGGTGGGTTTAATATTATGAAATTTGGTGTGGAGGGAGGAAATACCCGCTTTTGTTTTTGTTTTTGTCGTTGCTTGTTTTTTTTTTTATTATTTAATGACGGAGCACCAACAGTGAAGAAAACAAAATAAAACCTTATTTACATAAAACGTCCCCTCAGCCGCTGCTTTTCTCATATGCACAATTAAGGACAAGGAAAAAAAAAAAAAAAAAAAAACATGCGCGCGTTAATTTGCTTGATGTGCACTTTCCCTCCTGAACAAAACACCTTCAGCAAGAACAATAAGAACTGCACTTAAAAAAAAAAAAAAAAAAAAAAACTAATTCCCGCTTAACGAACGCCTTCTTGAAAACAGGGGCGCTGCTGTTTCCCACCCACCCTCGCGTACCCCCAACCCCCCACCACCTCCAAGTCCCGCTGTTCTTTTGTGTGTTTTGTTTTTTTTTTTTCCCATTCCTAGACAATAAGCAGCAGGAACGTCGGGATGCAGCAGATCAGACGCGGCGCAGCGGGATGAAAGCAGCGCCGTGTGATCCCTTAAAACAACATGAAAGCCTCCGCCACCGCCCCACCGCCTCGCCCCGCGCACTGATCACAGCCGAGACGGGCACGAGTGTTTTCGCTGCTGAAGAAGAAGAAGAAGAAGAAGAAGAAGAAGAAGAAGAAGAAGGGGGAAACACTGTTATGACGATACGGGAAGGCGGCTGGTGGAACCTGCACGCGCCGATGCGGGGGTCATTAAAATTGCATGGCGCCGCTCGACGTCGTGCACGCTCGCGACAAGAGGCGACGCTTGACTCCGGGGCAGAGGAGGGCAGGACAACAAAGAAGCGCGCGCGTGTGTGTGTGTGTGTGTGTGTGTGTTGGTATTAACTTCTTACGCCCCGCCCCCTCCAGATTTGAACCCCACCCCCCATCAGGAATAAAAAAAAAAAAAAAAAAACTTTTTCTGACACAATAAAGCGAACAGCTCGCTGTAGCGCGCCAGTAAAAATAACCGTGCTGTCAGGGTCGCAGGACTGTTTTTTTTTTTTTTTTTCCCCTGCCCCCCTTTGCGTCCGCATCGCCGCTGCGCGCGCAGAGTGATTTGATTGCAGCGTGCGGGTGGCGCCGTTGTTACCCAGTTTGACTAATAAGTACGTTTCAAAGCTGCCCCCTCTCCTCCCCGTCCTGCAGGGTTCCTCAGGAGTTAACCTCCGCACGCTATCATTACTGTCACTCTGCGCCCAAACTTCGCTGCACGTCTCTCTCTCTCTCTCTCTCTCTCTCTCTCTCTCTCTCTCTCTCTCTCTCTCTCTCTCTCTCTCTCTCTCTCTCCTCTCTCTCTCTCTCTCTCTCTCTCTCTCTCTCTCTCTCTCTCTCTCTCTCTCTCTCTCTCTCTCTCTCTCTCTCTCTCTCTCTCTCTCTCTCTCTCTCTCTCTCTCTCTCACTCTCTCTCTCTCTCTCACTCTCTCTCTCTCTCTCTCTCTCTCTCTCTCTCTCTCTCTCTCTCTCTCTCTCTCTCTCTCTCTCTCTCTCTCTCTCTCTCTCTCTCTCTCTCTCTCTCTCTCTCTCTCTCTCTCTCTCTCTCTCTCTCTCTCTCTCTCTCTCTCTCTCTCTCTCTCTCTCTCTCTCTCTCTCTCTCTCTCTCTTTCTCTCTCTCTCTCTCTCTCTCTCTCTCTCTCTCTCTCTCTCTCTCTCTCTCTCTCTCTCTCTCTCTCTCTCTCTCTCCTCTCTCTCTCTCTCTGCTGTCTGTGCATGTGTTTTGCTTCCTCCGCTTTAATTCTACTCCTGACAGATTCACCCAATGTCATCCCGTTTCTGCTTTTTAACGTTTCAGCCTTTAAAAGTATATATATGTGTGTTTGTGTTTGTGTGTGTGCACACTGGGCTCCTTAAATATGCCAACTGATCAATCCATCCACGTTTCATGATGTACAGCCAAGCTCTCCGTCAAAACACTTTGCCGGAGTCAGATATTCTTTTTGATTCCATCGCGGCAGTTCTAATGTTCAGTGTTGCTTCCTCGACATTAATATACATAAACTGATGATGTATCAGCAGCGTTTAGATAGTTGCAAATACATAGCACAGCTAGAGTGGCAAGACACAAGCGGGAAAAAATACTGTCTTCCATCGGTATTGCCCTAGAACAAATAGAACTGAGGGAGAGCACACTCATTCATTCAGGGAATCATCTGTTACAATGTTACAGCACTAGCAGGCCTGAATGCAGAGGGGCTGGAGATCGTAGCCGTGCTCTGTTGGTTAGCTTAGCTAGCAGCACTGTTGCTATGGCTAACCAAAGTTCCTCCGTGCGTCAACTGACACTGTGCGACACCAGCAGTGCCCCCCAGCCCAGTGCTACACACTCAGATGTGTTGCCTCTTCTTCACCTCTCTGCCACTTCATCACTGACTCCACAGTGCAGAGCCACGTTAGCCTCCAACGCAGCCAAAACCTTTGCCGTGCAGTCATTGCGTTCTTCGTTCATCCCACTGTTGCAGAGATGCTCCTGTTTTTCTCTTTTCTTCTGCAATTTTAATCATTTTTCTTTCCTGCAACCCCCCCCCCCCCAATCCACCGCCCTCCCAACTCCTCCCCAACACCTCTCACTGTGCGTGTCATTATCCATCCATTGCGACTCCAGCCACCGCTGCCCTCTGGTGACACGGCCGTGCCCTTGTTAAGTGGCTCCAGTCCGCTCGCCTCGTTTACAGGTGAAATCTATTCTCACACACAGGCCTCCAGGGCCTAACGGGACTGTAACAGAATTTCTTGCAGCCCCCCCGCCACCCGACCACCGGGCTGAGAATAAATGGCTGAGGTGCCAGGAGTGGACAGAAAAATCAATGCCTGTTTATACAGACATGACAGTCTCGGCGCCCGAGCAATTCTCCCGCTTGCTTTTTCCTAGACGCTCCGCTGTGCTGTGATTATATATTTTTTTGCTCTTTCCGTTCGCCCTCTGGAGAGGATGGAGCGGGCGGCCGATACGCCCGTGCCCATTTTGTCCTCAATTTGTTCTCTCTGGGTCGGGCTGTGTGGGGCGCAACCGAATGTGCCGCCGACTGTCACGCAAAAAAGCCTGTCTCGTCTGGTCTGGTCTGGTCTGGTTCTGGGAATAGCAGATGCTTTGCAGACAGGCGAGGTCACAGGCCCACGGGTAGGACACTTTTCTCAGCTGGGGGAGGGGGTGGGGTTACAGGCGGGGATTGACGGGGGTCACGCAGTAGCAGCAGCAGCTGCTAGCATGTTGTGCGTCAGGACTCGGCCTGTGTTGTGTTAGGCAGGGATCAGGAGTGAATTGTGATGCATTCAGAAGGTTTATTTTGGGGAGAAGATGTTTTTAAATTGATTCTGTTTGATTAAGAATATTTTTGAAATACTCAGATTTTAAAGGGTTTAGATATTGACCTGTTCATCACTTGGTTAAATACATAATTCAATCTGTGCAGCGCAAGAAATGTTCAGAAAGAAAACAAAACATATTTCACATGGAACTGATACACCTTTCAGCCCATAAACTCTTTATTGTAAAATAAGAAAATTGACCTGCATTTGTTATTTTATTGACCTAAAAACAGGTACTTTACCTGCATTCCCTCCAACACACAAAGAGCAAATAAACAAACAAATGCAGAAAACTACTAACAAACATCCATTTCCTCCACTGAACACTTTTCCTTTTAAATGAACCTGGATTACATACATGTCACTATGTCAGCATGGCAGCACAAACCGCAACAGCTAATGTAGCACATCTATCCACAATGTATCCACAAAGTGTTTTCTTACACTTTTCCTTGCACTCAGTTTCTTTACAGCTCTACTTATATTGAGTTGCTGCTGAGGCTGTCGCACAACACGCGCTTGTGTGTCTTTGTGCAAACTTGCATGTGTTGCACTCACTGCAGATGGCGATCGAGCAACTCTCCAAGGAGGGTTGTTGGAAGGTTGGGGGGCTGGGGGGGGGCGGCACTGCACTTCTAACTCATTCTGATTTATGCTCCCCGTCTAAATAAAAACATAACTCACCGCACCTGCCACAGAAGTCACTCTCGCAGCGGTCTAGCTTGTCCGGCTCTGCTCCGGGTTGCACCCCCCTCCTCCCTCCCTCCCACACACACACACTCGCACACACACACACACACACACACCAGTGACAGAAGCACAATTGATTCCCCTCGTTGCATCAATTTGTCCCCTAATCTGGTGATACGTTGATAAATTTTACTGCTTTGTCAATTAATTTTGCTGAAAAATGGCGCCCAGTCGTGCCGGACACATCGATACCAGGCCTGCAGAAATATCGGTGACAAAATTAAGTGATAAAATTAATCGCCCCCCTCTCCCCTCCCTTCCCCATTCCCCGTCCCGTCTTGTGAAAACATAACTAATGAGTGAGGCAATTATAGTTGCATGCGGTCCCCTTCGGGAAAGATGGAGGGGGTGTTTGACAAAGGACTTGTATGGTAATTAGACAAGTGGGAGTCGAGGGATCCGCAGGAAATGGTCATCTGAAGCGGAGGGTGACTGGAGGAATACGACGCGTACAAGCAGCGTAACGCGCAACCAGAGGCAGACGTGTCTTAAAAAAAGGATATAAATTGGACACAACAATGTTTACTCCGCTCGCAGCGTGACAAACGAATGTCAGGCGCGTCGGCGTCGCCGAGCTTGTTCGCCACTAAAGCTGCTGTCAGTTGTCGGCAACACCTAGTTGACTCGGACGGGCGACAATATTGATACTGTATCACTGCGGAATAAATTAGCGACGGCCCTGTTGTTGTTGTTGTTGTCGGGAGGAATAACGGAGGGTTAGTTAGTTAGTCGGGAGCCGTTATTCCCCCAAGAGTAACGCACAAGTTGTGCGTCGGGGAGCCTGTCAGCTGCGCGACACTGACAGTCTGAGGTGGCAGCGACGAAGGATGTTCAATTCTGGATCAAGTCCAAAGAGTCTGCTTTTATTTATTTATTTAGTTACTTATTTATTTATTTGTTGCTCTAATATAGTCCATCGTCCCAGCGGGAAATGCAAGTGACAGCCTCGGCGGTTCCTCGGCCGGTCGTCAAGGTGTCGAGGTTTTTCAGATCAGGCGGCGTATAAATAACAGCAGTGCTGGAAACATCACACGCAGGTGGATTGATTGTCACAGTGAGAGAGTCCACATTCTGCAGCCTCTCCGTGGACTTTTAGAGGAGGGACAATTAGAAACAGATTTTTTTTGTTCTTGTTTAAATTTGACGTGTTGCAGTGAATTAAGTTAATTAAAAAAAAGTTACAATGTGTTGTTGTATTTATTGCTGTTAGTTGTTACATATGTAGAATAGAATTAAATATCTGTATATATATTTGTCATTGTCATTGTACAACAAAATTTCTATTGAAATGTTCAATATTTTCTTTATTCCAAGGGAAATGATTTGAATGTAATTGTATTTTTAAGTGTACTTTCTATCTAGCCTACTGACAGTATATCATTAGACTTAAACGCTAACTCCAATTACACTGATTTATTTCACAGCGGCCAAAACTTCAGTGTGTCATATAAAGTAAATCCCTCCTTCCTCCGTGTGAAAAACTGGCAGAGGAAGGATGGATTTAGAGGATAGTGATCCTACTGTTGATATCGGAATCAGGTCGATACCAGTGGGGTGGCATCGATACTCGGCCACATTTTGTTCATCTCTCTGTCCAGGCAAACAGCGCTCCTTTCACATCTTGCACTGAACAAAGTATTTAAAATATTTTTGTCTTTCTGATATAAAAGTCATTTTTTTTAGTTTTTCTTTTTTTTTTTGCTAAAAAGTATCAGTACAGGTATCGTAATTAGCTGGTATTTGGTTAATAAAGGCATCACGCGCCTCTTTGTAAAATCTGCGGTGGATTTTTGGACTGGTGGCAAACAAACACACACGTCAAGTGGATGAAGCGATCCGCGAGTCGATACTCCTCGAGCCGGGGCCGCCGCTAAAAGTAGGCGTGCGTTTAAAATATGAATCGGCTCCCTCTGGTTCAAGTTGTCGGCTGAATAATTCAGTGACGTGGATGCATTATCGACTTGATGCAAATGTGATACGAGTGGAAATCAGCATGTGTGACTGAGACGATAATTGATATGATAATGGAGACGGAGGAGTAGCAACAAATTATAATGAAAAGCTGAATAAAATATGGGCGTAAAACTGTTAGTGCAGCCGGGTGACACGCCAGAGTGGCTCCGGCTGTGCGTCACTGGGGCGGCGCTAAAGAGGCGGGCAGACAGGAAGTGGGAGGCGGGAGGCAGCAGACCCACCGAGGGGTTTTTTTTGGTGCAGTTGTGTGGCGGTGACAAAATGGGAAGATGCATCAAAGTAAAAACTGAAATAAAAACCCGCTCTCGTCAAAGGGTTAGGCGGCGACTTTAGAGAGCGAACCAGACGGCCGAGTTAATCTTCACCATCCACAACTTTTTGATATGGGTGCGATTAAGCTCACAATAGAGGGCGACGTCGTTAACGAGATCAAAAACGCACGGTTGATGTGTCCCCAAACTCTGCCAGAGTCATCAGCTCCTCTTTCATTTTTTTATATATACCAGCCTGGGAATAAAAGGATGAAACAGATAATCATTTGCGCGCGTGTGTGTATGTAAGTGTGTGTGTGTGTGTGTGTAGGGGTGTGTGTGTGTTGCACCCCTGCCGCATAAAAGCCGCTCGAGTGCAGAGCGCGGCCCCATCTGGAAGACATCGGACCTAAATGAAGTTGTACAAAACCGTCCCGTTGATAATAAAGCTAATTTTTACGGCTCTGACAAGTGTGTAATTATGTGCAGTGGTGCTTTTCAGATTTTATCACAGTCAATAAACTACGGCGCTAATTTCATTCCTGTTTTGACATATTTACATGGAAATATTCGATTTGGGGTGGGTTGGGGGGTGGGGGGGGATTAAAGGGCTTGAAAGCGGCTGATAGATGGCTTTTAATGATCTGTGACCCGCCGGCCTGCGGCCTCATCTGTTTGTCGGCCCATCGATCTTGCGGGAAGATGTGCTCGGTGTTCTGATCTCTTCAGACCGTTTTCTGCCCAATAAGCTCCCGACCGTAGCGGAGCCCCCCCCCCCAGACTCACCCACCCACCCTACCGGCCCGCTGACTGATTTGTCAGAACTGCTGATCCGGAACGATGAGGAGGAAACGGATGTTTGTTAGTAGTTCTATGCAGTTATTTGTTTGTTGGTTTGTTTGCTTCTGCATGGTAGAGAGCTCGTCTCGCTTCCCAATTTAGCAGACGTGAAGCTCTTGCTGCTCTCATGCCAAACTTGGCCCTCACACACACACACACACACACACACACACACACACACACACACTGGGGGATGTCACGGTCCGGTCGACATGGTGGTCAGCCCAGTGGTGCAGATCCACTGCAGCTGCCCTCCGCTGGCTCGGACTCTTCAGGGTGAGAGGACGTCCCTCGGGGGGTCACTAGCGATGACAGCGTCCAGGTTCCAGAAGGTGGGAAAATTGGTGTCGTAAGTTGAGCTCCAGTAATTAGCCGGAAAAATGACGATGAAGCTGGAAAAAAAATGTTTGTGGCCACTGCGACACATGTAACGCATCCACTGCAGGAAGCCCCTTCTGCCGTCTCTGGTCTCAAAGATAATAATCATGGTAATAATGATAGTGGATTTTATTTATATAAGTGAACAACCTTATAGTGCTTAAAGCAGACTGGCTGTTGACCTTTGCCCTCACGGTGGGCATGTTTTTCAATCCTACAGGTTCATGTTTGAGTCGCAAGTTTTTTATACAAGCGGTATACAAGAGTAGTAGTACAAGTTCTGCCTGGGTTCTGCTGCAGGTTCTCCAGCCACAGTCAGCTCTGAACTGTACGTGGATGTGAGCTTGGGGTGCATGGACACCTATATGGGCCCAGCAGGAATGGGGCCCCCAGAGGCTACTCTCATTAATAGGTTTTGTATGGGAGGCGGGGCCAAAAAAAACAATTTTCAGTCGCAGGGCCCAGAATTGCTGGCAGCATACCTGGATGTGAGCAGCATGAGAGTCAGTAGGAGGGATGCGGGATGGAGAAGAGAAACCTGAGGTCAAAGGTCAGGTGCCCAGCCGCTTGCCTACAAGTGGGCCCATTGTTTAAGTAAACATAAATGCTATGAAAACATCAAGAAATGGAAAAAAAACAGGTGATTTGCTTTGCATTGGTGGATCTAACTGAAAAAAACGCACATGCAGTTTCATTCAATTTCTTACTTGCAGATCTTTACACACTCCTTCTAAAAGAGATCAATTCTCTCAATTAGTATATTTTAAATATTTCAAATATGCACAACAATTGCATTGAAGACTTCGGGGATCCTTCAGCCTTCAAAACAAGGTTGTTGGGTTTATTCTTTTTTTTTTGCTCTGGAGGGCCCTTTGTGCTTCAGGCACCCACCACACCCCCCCTCTCCTGCCCCCCACACTCCCGCCCCCCATAGACACCCCCCCCCATCCCAATCCAGGCGCCCCGACAAAGACGAAACAAGGCACATAAGTACATTATGATGCAGGTTGTCAATAGTAATGAAAGTCCGACGCGCTCAAGAACGGCCATGCGCGAGGAGGCGCCGTGTCGTCGCCCTGATTTTAACGCCAATCTCCATAATCAAGATGAAACGGCAGCACTGGCAGCACCGGCGCGGCACCAGCGCTCGCCGATGAGTGATTGATTGAATATGAAATAATGAGGGTTTTTTGCCCGCCGCTCAGCCCGGTCATCTAAAATTCTGAATACAAATCAAATGGAAATTTTATGCAACGAGACGTATTAATGGGATCCTGGCAGCGTTTTTAAAGGTCTTAATGTACAGCAATGGCGGCGGCGGCGGCCGTCTCGGGAAGACGGACGGTTGTTGCTGTTGATAGGCCATTTTAGTGCATTACTGTCAAAATAATGCATGTGTGTGTGCGCGCGCGCTTGTGTGTTTGTGCATACATTCCAGGGCCGCAGAGCTCAACTTTGGGTAATTACACGACTGCGGCCTGCTTTCGTTTGGTCGCAGCTGAAGTAGTTGGAGCAGAATTGAGCCTTTGTCCAGTCTGAGTGGATTCAGAATGAAAACTTTCTATTTTTGTAATTGTATGATATTCATCTGTTTGCGCTGTATTTTATTTATTTTTGTCGTCGCTATTATTACTCGTTAGTTTGTAATGTCCCTTTGTCAATGTGTGCAGACGTTGTAATGTGGGGTGATTTTTGGGAATGGGCCCATTCTAAATAACACTTTAATTTATTCAAATCCAAAATTCCACTAAAATTATACTGGGGGAAAAAAGCGGCTTTGTCCTTTTTGTTTGTTTGTTTGTTTGTTTGTTTATTAACACCCACAATCCTCCCCTGCCCTCCCCCTGTGTAATGACCACAAGGATCAACCTCCTGTTAGTAACGTGAGGGGTTTAGATGTCACCCTGCTTGCTTTTTTCCGTTGATGTTAAGTGATATTTACAGATTATGGCCAGCAAAACTGCATATTAGATGGCCAATTAACATTTTTGTTGCCTCTGGCGGCTGGTCGCTGCTTGGCCGCTGTCGGCCTCCCGTCTTGTGTCGCCTGGTTTCTGTAACGTGGTTTGAAAGGACAACCCCCACCCCTACCACCAGCACCACACCCCACAAACCACGCCCCCCCCCCTTCCTCGCCCACCCTTCCCAGTCATGTGATTAGTGTCCCTATTAATGGGCCTTGCGTTCGTGATTTAAATGTGCGAGCAATTAAATCGATTTAAGTGGAATAATGTTGTTGTGATTGCAAAACGGAAGGTCATGTGTGTGTTCGCTCGCATCTCCGATGCGGCCTTTGATTTGTCGGCGGCGTCGCCTCAGGACTGTCATTGGTCGGAGGAAAAGAAGAGGGTTGGACGGGGGATTTGGAGCGCGACTCCTTTTATGAGAAATTGGGTCAACAGGTCGAAGAATAAAGGACAATTTATTCTTCTGTAATCAGACAGTAAGAAACGCGGCTCGTGTTTTTTTTCTTGGGCATAAAATATATCTACCCAGAATGCAAAGCTCTACGCTGTGAGAAGTTTTTGCACGTGGGAGCAGTAAAAAGTCCCTTCAACATTCTGTGAAGCAACTGGAGGAATCACTTCGCAGAATGTTGAGTTTCATTTATTCATGTATGTATTTTGAAGATGTATGTTGACATGTTTTACACTCTTATTAAGCCTGTTTGCAAATCGCAGTGAGATGACGGCGACGACCACAGACTTGCGGTCTCTCTCTCTCTCTCTCTCTCTCTCTCTCTCTCTCTCTCTCTCTCTCTCTCTCTCTCTTTTGTTCCTGTGACGTGTTAAGACTCGGCGTAAACAGTAAACACTAATTAATGCATAAACTCACATCTCCACCGTGTGCCGGTAACATTTCACTAGCGGAGAACCGTGCGCGTGCTTTGTGCAGGATTGGATTTTTTTTCTTTCGACTCCCAACTTCATCATGTAACTACAGATTAAATCAAATCCTCTCTATCAAATGTGGCTATTTGAAGCTTTTCTTTTAAAAATTTTGTCATGTTTCCTGAGCTGTAAGCGAGGCGCACTGGCTTGACCTGGATAGTATTTCTTTCTCTTTATGATACTGACGTAGACTGACTCTTAAATACTCTTTAATGCATGTTTTATGAGTGTGACGATATCAGCCGCAGCACCGTCCCAGCCACTCCTGTGTGTGTGTGTGTGTGTGTGTGTGTGTGTGTGTGTGTGTGTGTGTCAGTGATCTCAATGGATGTTTCCTATGCCGAGACTTTACCTCAGCGTGACACTGTGAGTCAGACATTAAAAAAAAAGAAGACTTAAATCACTTTGCTGGTCTTTGATTTGATTATGCCGACTGTGCAGACTGGGGCCTTATGATTCCCTCAATTTGACTTGACATGTGACTAAAGTGATGATTGATTGATGGAACATGGAAAATGAAAGAATAGACTTTTTCTTGACTGAAACCCTGGTTTTTGTTTTACCAGCGTTCTTGATTGATCTCAAATGCATGTGACCACTTGTGTGTGTTTGTTAAAACTTGTTTTAGAAAATATTTTTAAAATATTTGTTTATTCGAATTCAGGAGGAACAGTACGGGTTCCTTCCGGGTCGCGGAACACTGGACCAGCTCCACGCTCTCCGCCGGGTGCTCGAGGGTTCATGGAGTTCGCCCAACTCGTCCACGTGTTTTGTGGATTTGGAGAAGGCGTTCGACCGTTTCCCTCCACGCGTCTTGTGGGGGGTGCTCCAGGAGGTTGGGGTCCGGGGCCCTCTGCCGTGCGGTCCCTGTATGATCGGAGCCAGTCAGTCAGAGTCAGTCAGACTTGGTCCCAGTGCATGTTGGACTCCGGCAGAACTGTCCTTTGTCAGCGGTTCTGTTCATCACTTTCATGGACAGAATTTTAGGCGCAGCCAGGGGCCAGAGGCGGTCCGGTTAGGGAACCACGTGATTGCGTCTCTGCTTTTTGCAGATGATGTTGTCATCTTGGCTTCATTGAGGCAGGACCTCCAATGTGCGCTGGGGCAGTTTGCAGCCGAGTGTGAAGCGGCTGGGATGAGAATCAGCACCTCCAAGTCCGAGGCCATGGTTCTTGACCGGAAAAAGGCAGCTTGCCCTCTCCGGGTCAGTGGAGAGACCCTGCCTCAGGTGGAGGAGTTCAAATATCTTGGGGTCTTGTTCACGAGTGAGGGAAAGATGGGGCGCGAGATCAACAGGCGGGTGGGTGCAGCGTCTGCAGTGATGCGGTCGCTGTACGGATCTGTCGTGGTGAAGAAGGAGCTGAGCCGAAAGGCTAAGCTCTCAATTTACCGATCGATCTACGTTCCCACCCTCACCTGTGGTCATGAGCTTTCGGTAGTGAGCGACAGAACGAGATTGCGGATACAAGCGCCCTGAGGTACAGGGTGAGAAGCTCAGTCATCCGGGAATAGCTTGGAGTAGAGCCGCTGCTCCTCCGCATCAAGAGGAGCCAGTTGAGGTGGCTCGGGCATCTATGTCTGATGCCTCCTGGAAGCCTTCCTGGAGAGGAGTTCCATGCATGTCCCACCGGGAGGAGACCCCGAGGAAGACCCAGGACACCCTGGGGGGACTTCATCTGCTTCTATTGACTATTTTGCACTGGCTCACCCAAAAACAGATGTCCTACCTCAGACTGGAGCTTCTCTACTGTTTAAAAAGGAGCAGCACAACATCTCGCTCATCTGCGGTTGTTGCTCACGCTCCCAGAACACCAAACTGAATCAAACTTCCACGAGAAACTAACTCTTTCACTCGACTTTTCATTTTTTCATTCTTTTTGCCAGCAAAAGTTATGGAACAACTTATGACTGATTTCTTCTTTTTTTTCTTTTTTTTTTTTAAAAAAAAGCTGTGATCGTAAAAAGAGGATTATTGTGATAGAGCCACGTGTGACGGTGTCCTGTCAGGGTGGCACTTGAGTGTCCTGATGGGAAGCTAATGATTTCTGATGGCCATCCAGGCTCCCTCCTCTTTGAAAAGCCCAGATCAAATAGGCTCACTCCCGTCAGCGTGGAAGCGCAGTGCCCTACCACACGAACAAACGATTGATTGACAGGTACACATAGGCTGGCTTTTTTAATTTCCGCGCCTCGCCTCGAATTAAACCGCCACCTGGGATGAAAGCGCTGGCCTTCCTGCGTCGAGAACTCCCAAATGATAGGAAATGGAAATTCTGATTAGCAAAGGATGACTTTTTTTTTTTTCATTCATCCCCTCCCCAATAGTGCTGATGGTTGACACTTTTTTCCCCAAAGCAGATAAAATAGTGATGACAATTGTCTTTTTAGGGATTTGGTCAGTATTAGTCAAACTGATAAAATGCCTTTGGTTTGGATTGAAGCTGCACCGTTATTAAATTGCAGTGATCTTGAAAAAGATGTAACTGCTTTTATGAAAGGCGCCAAATGAAAAGGTAAAAGTGAGGAAAATGACGAGCAAACTGCTAGAGAAATGGAATATAAAGCGGATGTATGACAGTTTAATGTATGTAATACATATATATATTTATTTATGTAATGTATGAAGAGCAAACAGCTCTTTGTTTTGTGGACGTCTGTTTGTTTGAAAAGACGGAAGAATCACCAGAGAGTTAACGGTTAACGCTGTGCTTCTTTTATGGTATATTTTATGAGACAACCTACATTAAATCCGCTGTAGCTGCAGTAAATTAAGAGTGCTGTAAAAAAAAAAAAAAAAAAGTGTTTGTGAAAGAGCTTGTAAACATAAACAGCCTGAATGAGGGCCACATCAGAGTAATTTTAACACGGCACCGGCAATAAAACACGAGTCGGAGCTTCCGAGCGAATCTGCAGAGGCGTCATCCAATCAGGGGTTTGCACGGGCGGAGACGCGTGACGGCCTCCAAACCTGTGCATGTGTCACCACGCTGATCAACAGATGGTCACCGCTTAAATTTGGCTTCACCGTTTCATTCCAACACAGAGTCAAAGGTGCACAAAGCAGTTTGCTGCACTGTGAAACTGTAAAAATGTTCAGTTCAGTTCATTTTTTTCCTATTTTCTTTTTTTTATTAATACAGCAAAATAGAATTGACAAAAAAGAAAATTCTAAAAAAAAAAAAAAAGGTAATACATTATGGGTTCCAATTAAAATTCTGTTGACACATCACACACCGATAAAATTCATGAAAAAACAGCTGAGGTTTTTTTCACTTTGCACTATATTTTGTTTTCATTTGTAATCGTTACATTTGACGTCACATGACCCACTGCCTTTTTACCGATGCCTGATTGTCACGCTACTGTGCAGTGACGACAGACAGAAGCATAGATACAATCTTTATTAGCAATCTGAGCTGCTGAATTTCTTTTTTTCATTTTATTTTAGTCTTAACAATTTTTTTTTACTTTCAAAACCATCAAGTCCCCCAAAAAATTCCCTCTGGTAAGCAAAAGGCTGATACAAATTAAAACCTATTGATGAAGGGTTTAAAGTCAGAATGCATTTAGCCGGGCAGGCCAAAAGTTAAAGAGTAACTAACCCTTTATGAATTTTTAAAAAATGGTTTGATTTGTAGCTGCTTCCTTAAAGTCAATTCAGCGAGACGGAGATGACAGCCTCTCACTGAGGCTTCTCTCACTGATCACGTTTCATTATATTTGGCAAAATAAAAAAAGAGGAAGAGATAGAGAGCCCCTCTCCCCATCCCCTGAGCCATTAGCACAAGTAATATCATAAGTTATGAATGAGGCCAATGGCACAACGCATCAACACTCGGGGCGTCAGAGCTCGTCAGGAGCTGCTTCTTCTCAACGTGACTCGCTCTCCTTCAGAGCGGGACACCGACACTCTGCTTCGTGACGAGCTGTTTTGCGAGACTTTCTCTCTCTCTCTCTCTCTCTCTCTCTCTCTCTCTCTCTCTCTCTCTCTCTCTCTCTCTCCCTCCCTCCTTCTTCTCAAACACGCAGGGCGAGTTGACTCGGCCCCGTCAGCATCAGATGTTTTCTTTCTTTCAAGCCGTGTTGTGAGGATTAGCACATAAAAGGAAGCAAAAGGGCCGCGTTCTGTCATCAGCACTGTCGGGGGGGATTTGCGGATCATTAGACAAGCTGCTCGCTAACACCAGCAGGCTTTTTTTTTTCTACGTAACCCTCCCCAACACTCAACACCCCCTATCCTCACCCGCCTGGGGAACTCGGTCAAGGCGCTGAGAAAGTTTTGTCATTTGATGTGTTATTTTTTTTTTTTACTTTTTATTTTTTTCACATTTTGTCATTAGCAGCCGTCGTGTGTGATTAGCAGGCAAGGCCCTGAAGTTTGACCCCCTTTTTTTCTCCCCCCGCTTGGTTTCACTTTCTCTCTTTCTGCTGCACTCCAGTCACTCCAGATGTCGGTTTATCCCTCAGAGCGCGGGGAAAAAAAAGAAAAGAAAAATGGATTAGAGAGATGCAGGAAGAGAGCTGCTTTTGGATAAAAGAAAAAAAATCTGATAATTGGCTTGTGTTCCGCTGGTCCAAAGTTCATCATATGATGGAGGGAAAACCTGCAGGCTGACGGACGTCGAGACGGTCGGAACTCTTTGAAAGCTTTTTTGTCCTTCATTAATCAGAGCGTTTCTGTTTGCAAAAACAGTTTTTTCCCTTCCATCCATTTTCCATTCATTGATTGTGAATATTTTTTTCAATCTGATGGGACGGTGATTTTAGTCGGACGGTTGTCTCATCTTGATAAATCGCTTTGAACACAGGCAAACACAAAGTCGCCCTTATTTATTTATTTGCTGGAACATGTGTCCTTCGACCGTGTTGTCTGCCGCCACATTGTCACGAGCTCAGCAAAGCTGTTCATTAGCGATCGTGCGGGGATCATTATCAAAGTGACACTATTGGACCTTGTTGTTAACGCCGGCCGTCCAAGGTGAACCTGCTGCTGCTGCTGTTGTTGCTGCTGCTGCACACCACTCGATTTCAATTAATACGTGAGCCCGGTCGGATTTGGATTTGGATTTAGAGCTTGGGCACGAGGTGCACGGGTTCAGGCAGATGCCGCCGTGAGACGGATGGGCTCGTCAATGCATCGAATTCCACCACAGCTGCACTTTGTTTGTGTGACTTTTGAACCTTTACTGCAAAGCAAACTGTTTGGCAATAAAGGTCCAGTGTGTAAAATTTGGCCTGATTTATGATTTTTATAATGGTAGAAGCTTAATATACTGCCTTTAAAAAACATTCATCAAAGTGTCCTCACAGTACAATGAAAGTCATTTGGTTTTCCTACCCTTAGAACTGTTCTTATTTTTAAATAAGAATATACATATAGCAAGGGTCTTGCTCCCAGTTAGCTGCCATTTTGCGCCACCATATTTCTAAGGAAGCCTGGTGTGGACAATCCAGGTCGTCCGACAGCGCGTTTCGTATTTTGGGTGAAAGCTCACGTCCTCAAATTAACCAATGAGGCTTGTGTGTGCAGGCCACCGTAGTTCACTGGCAAGCTCCGTAGAGGGTTGGTGAGTGAGCACTGCAATATAAATGTAACCACTCGATGTCGCTGTTTCTGTTCAAAATCTCCAAATATTACACACTTGACCTTTGAGTTACTTTTTCGTTGCTTGCCAAAGCGGTCATGAAATTATGTCCAGCGACAGTGTAGTTACTATAGTCAAGATTAACTTTAGTTTTGAAACATTGTAACATAGGGAAGCAATTGTTTTCTGTTTTGTTAAAAAATATATATGTTTGTATTTCAAGTTTAGAGTGAAATATGCATAGTGCATGGTACTTTTCTAAGATAGAAAAGAGGGCCCTCGTGGGAATGTAGATGTATTTTGACAGGGTGTGTGTGTGTGTGTGTGTGTGTGTGTGTGTGTGTGTGTGTGCGTGTGTGTGGTCTTATCCGTCTGAGTGTGAACGCTCTTCCAGTGGCAGGAGAGGACGTTCTTCCGTCTGAGCCGCGGCTCCGCTGGGCTTTATCTCCGCCGGTGTTCAGCGTTATTGATAGCCGCGGTGATATTGACAGGCGGCGGCGGCAGGAAAAGGCGAAATAGGAGTTTGATATGACATATTGTGGCGCTCAGCAGGCGCCATAAATAACCCTGACACGTTTTTGTATGCATGGGAAGGCCTCTGATTCAGCCGCCCATAAAAAATAAACTTCTATTATGGAATGTATTTGTCAAGCGGCGCCGTGATGGATGGACTCGTGTTCGGCCCTTGGCAGGCAGGCAGGCGGGCGGGCGGGCGGGCAGGCGGACGGACGGGGGAACGAGGCCCCCGTGGGGAGGGATTTGCTGGGCGACTGCGGGTGGGACAGCAGAGGGGGTCCGTTGTCGGCGCAATTATTCAACATGAAAGAGGTGAAAGGATGATTTCAGCACCTGCTTTTCTCTTCCTTCACCGTGGATCACCATGGAGGGGATGTTGTCCTGTTGCATGAGATGAGATGAGATGAGATGAGATGAGATGAGATGAGATGAGATGAGAGGCAGGGAAAACATCTGATTAGTCAGCAACCATGAACCTACACTTGACTGCATTTGAAACATTGTTTGTTTGAGTTTATAATTTGTTAAAGAGGTTCACCTAAAGAAAATCAAGTCATTTTCAATTATTTGTCACCTGACGAGTCATGCCATAAACATTCAGAGGGACAAAAAAAGTTCAGTCACCGGCAAATCTCAAAATACTAAAGTAGCCATAATAGACTTTTTATCAACATATTTATTGGTGGACTTTCATGTTTACTTTGGTCCACAATATGTTGCAGCACAGATTGGATTCCAGAAAGATACTTTGCTTTGATCTCAGCAGTAGATTAACAGACCTGCGTTTTGACCCACTGCTTTGCTTGGCATTAAAACCACATTATGGAAATGCACTCAGAGGCTGTAGCTCTGCTATAAAAGACCCTTTAATTGTCTCTCAGCTGCAAACGTTGAGCCTTCCAGAGTCCAACATCTTCCCTGCGTCTGTCCTCAGACTTTCCTCAGGAAACCCTTCTCACACAAACGCTGTCGTCCTTCCATTGCTCCACGTTTACGTTCACGGCAATCAGACGACATAAAATCAGCCAAATCTGTGCGGCGGGACTCCTCCTCCTCCTGCTCCCCTTCCTCCACCTTCCAGCAGTCATCGGTGAACCTGCTGAACCGGAAAGCGTGTGATGGAGAACACTTAGACCCTCTCATCCATTTCACATTTGTCCCAATCAATTATTGAAGTAGACAGCCAATTACAAATGAGGGGATTTTTGAGTGCCTGGCTTTTGGTTTCTCCAAAGGCCTTGCATTAAATGTCTCTCAGCGATGAATAATTGGTGTGATTAATTTACTGTTGTAGGCGCGAGAGGTGTTTTCACCCGTCCGCCGGCGAGCGACCCCTCCCGTATATGATTTAAAGTATTAGGATGGAGCGGAGGTGGTGGAGGGAGGAGGGAGAGAGGGCTCATCAGAGAGTGACACGCAGGTTGAGATGAAGTTTTAATTGTGTTTTGATCCACGCGATTACCCATATCGTCCTTATTTCTAATCTGCAATTACCGACTTCTTTCAAGCCCCAATCAGGATGGAAAGGCGGCACATGGAAACGAGGAGGGTTGGGAATGAGTGCGTTAAAGAGAAACTTAGCCGTCTATCCATCTATCCATCCATCCTGCTAGCCAACCTCGGTTATTGCTTCCCATCACACAGGAAGTACTGGAAATCTATCCTAAGTCTGGGATTGATTCCATTGCGCCGACGAGGGTTGAGTCGTTGTGTTGTATCGTTGTGCAGTTGTGGTCCGTTTGAATTCTTTTTTTTGAAAAAAGTCCTGTTTGTAATGATAAAACAGAAGTGTTTTACTGCAGTTTTACCAGCTTTCCCTTTTTCGACCTGGATACAATCTCATGGGAGAGTAAAAATCCCACTTGCTACTGACTGTTTCAGTTTGGGCAAATTTAATCACATCAATGGAAGCACTCCTACTGATGGTCCACCATTCATCCGACATACGTGCACACTGCATCATAATATATATTTTTTAAAAAAGATTCTATATATCTTCTAGACGAGCCAAACTGTTTCTCCTTGTAACAAATAAAACTCTGTCTGAGGACCAAGCTGGTAGAGGACGGGTGTGGTGTGGGACAGTAGAGTGACCTCCCGCCCCTCACCCTCCAACACGAGGGGGGAAGGCACAGGTGCGGCTGTTTCCTCTGGTGACTCACCTTAAGGGTAAATTTGGCCGTGATAGAGTGGGGCGGCACCGGAACAGACGGGACGAGCGCCGTGAGCCCGCGGCACTCCATCACTCTGAGAGTGCGACTGAGGCAGTGAGTTCTGCTGCTGCTGCTGCTGCTGCTGCTGCTCATTTCATATATATCACATAAAGGTGTTCAGTCTTAATTGTGCCGTTTGTTAGCGGCCGTAAAGAGAGAGAGTTGTAGGTTCAAGACCCAAGCATCCAAGTCATCAAAAAACATTTTTCTGATCAGTTTTGCGTCACTCACGCTTTGACTCCCCACTCTTGTGCGTGAATGTAGGTCTTTTTTTTTCCCCCTCCTTCTTTTTTTGACATAAAAATGAATTGAACTTGTCCCCTTCGGTGCAAACAACAAAAGACAGAGTGGAGAGGCCCCCGCCCGGGGGGGGACAAATGAATGCCCTCCCCCACCCCCTCTTCTCTAGCTGCTGGTGATTGGTCAGGAGTTGTGTGCTGATGAGTCTGAAAGGGCAGAAGAGGAAGACGGCGAGCGCCGGATGTCAGAGTGTCACCCAGGGTTGTTCATTAACATCATCGCCGCGGTGCCCGTTGAACCGTTGCAATAATGTAATTTTATCCCTAATTGTCTCTACTTTAAGTGATGCCAAAGTCGGAGCTCTCAGGGTATTCATTTTAATCAGACTGTGCTGTTAATTTGTAGTCACAGAGGATTCTTTCCATCTTGTTTTTTCTTGTTTTTTAACGTTGAGCTGTGGAATCTTTCGAAGGTCCGTAGCCTTTGGTAGTCGAGACAAAAAGTTCATTTTTTTTTGTCTGTGTGTGTTATTGCAACTCTAGAATCACACAGTTTGATTTGAAGTTGTGCTATTTTTCTCCGCCAACTCCGTCATTTTCCGTGCAGCTTCTCATCGCCGGAAGAAGCGGAGCGCGGATTCATTAATGACGTGCTAACACATGCGGCTCGGCTTTCGGCAGGCGACGATCCGCGTTCACGACATGCAGCGTCCTGCCGGAGACGACGCTCTTTCATGCGGCTGCGCAGAAAAGCGAGGCAGCGGCGCAGCTAATTCTCACCTAACGGCCCCACTGACAACACAGTAATTCAGCGTTAGTGCACGACCAGCAGGCACTCAGACCGCAAGAATATGCCTTTTTATAACCGCCTGTAATTAATTGCAGGGGGTGGGGGAGGGGCAAGAAAGACACCGGGACGAAATGGGCCGGCTTTAATTGGCTTGACTGAACATTTTCATTACGAGAGTATATCTCCCCCGGACAGTTTCAAAGACCAAACTTGGTCCTTTCACAAAATACCGTATTTTATGAGGGTGCTGATGATTTGTTCCCATTTTTATGCCTGAATTAAGTGGAGAAAAGGAATGAGTGGAGGAATACAATCATCCGGCCCGGCAAAGGTTTCCAATTAACTACAGCGGATCTCAAGCTGTTCTTTGTTGCTTTCTAAAATGGAATTTGATCGTTAGCTCCAATTTGAATATTGAGCGCGCATCGTTGTCGTTGCTCTGCGGCCTGTGTTTGTGTTTGAGCAGGTTCTGTAAAACTCATCAGCATCAGTTTTTTTTTTTTTTTTTTGCACCCTACTCTCTATCAGATAGTTTGATTTGATCGTTTTCCCGGGGCCTTTCCAGTTCTGAGCGCTAACATTCCATTAGCGGCTGCCGCGTCATTCAGACTTTACCTGCGCTCCTGGACTCCGGGATGGGGGAGGCAGAGTAAACCGGATGTTGATTCAAATTCAAAGCCGTTCAACGGCCGATTATGATAAGTGTGATAATCTCCTTATCTCATCGCCGTCTTGTCGCTGGTTGAAAAATGCGCCGTGAAATGCATCAACAAACACAGAAACTGAGGCAGAACTGCGACTAATGCCGCCGCCCCCTTCCTTCCCTCCATCCCTCTATGCCTCCCTCCGTCCCACCTTTCCTCGCCTACATAGCGCTTACATCCAGATAGTTGAAGTCGGGCGGTTGTTTACACTGATGAAGTGGGCGGAGTGAAAGAAAAGTGTGTTTCTTGTTCCGCACTTTTTTTAACCAGCCGCCTAATTTTCTGTGCAGCCTTTCGCAGCGACAAACATTTGCACTGATCCATAAAGCATCCCAGTGGTCGCAGCAACTCTAAAAAATACAGTCGAAAAACGCACCACAACAGCCGTTTTCACCGGGTTTCAGTCACACCGTCGGCCTTTTGTCGGTTACGTTCCACCTTTCGGATAACGTTGCCGTCTTCTTGCGAGGTTTCTCTGTCGCCTCAGCCGCTCGGCAGTCAATTCCATCTCCGCCTGGCACTCACTCAGTCACGGCGTGCGACCGGCGACGGCTCCTATCTTTGGTGTTTGCAAGGACACCGGCTAAGGGTAGCCGGCGGAGTGGCAGCCGCCGTAAATATTATTTAAGGAGCCGACGTGTCACCTGTAAATAGCCATAAATGCCATTACCTCACTTCACAGCGTGCAGCCATTAAGCGGTGATGAATAGAGTCCTTACAGTGGCTGCCGAACAACAACAGGTCCTCAAGGAAGCGCATTGATTTTTAATTTCTTTTTTTTTTTTGGTTTGGTGAGGGGTTGTTGAGCGTGTGTGTGTGTGTTTGTGCGTGCGCGTGTGTGTGTAACATTGAGCCCTTCCAGTAACTCACTGACAGTAACGCAAAGACACGTTGGCGACGAACCCCATCAGTGCCTTGTTAATTCTTCTAGCGCCTCTTTGTGCGCGCGACAGGGGTCGCGCACTCTTTGTCGCCATGTCACGTGTTACAAACAGACGCTCCGCCATGTAAAAAAATAAATAAATTGAAAACAAAGTCTTGCTCTTAATTATGTTGCGTAATTCAATTTTGATTAATAATTAATCTCCTTCCCCCTTCACCCCCACCACGTCCTAAATATCTATAATTAATCAACAAGTCGTAGCGAGCGGGCGGGCTAATTGGTTTGAAAACACAAACCCGAATGCTTAATTCATGGAGGAGGGTCGACGTCGCTAATTGCGAGAGTAATCAAAGCTCCGCCCTCCGGGACCCCAGCGAGGAGTTTGGCTAAATGGGTAGCTAGCGTGATCCTCCTCCGTTGCGGCGCGACGCTTGACAGCTCCATTTATAAACGGGACGAATATCGGCCGTGACAAAACAGTAAGTGGCGAAAAAGCCTTTTGTGCGTGGCGGGGCCTTCTCAGAGATTCTCCACTCGCCGCCCGCCCGCCCGCCCGCCCGCCGGCGGACTCGCTGGAGGAGTTTGAGTCCTAGCGTGTAGCCCGAGTGCAGCCGAGTCTCTCGCTTAAGTGTGAAATCAGTGTGATGGCCCTGGTGAATGTCGGCTGCCAACACCTGCGTGCTTCTCAATTAGCGGGCAAGTCGGTTCGGGCTGCAGCGGCTCTGAGCTGCACCGAGGTGAAGGTTAAATGCACCCCAGCGCAGCAAAGCCACGGCGGCAGCGGCAGGAATAAAACTTTCATTTTTTAAAGGCCGAAAATAGCGACAACGATCGGCGCGTTAGCCCGAGACATCGAGCCGCAATTTCAAACTCCTTAACAAGCCGCTGCAGCGCTGGAAGTCATCGTAAGGCCACAGGTGCGACCTCGGTGGGAGGTGAAAAACCACTTTGAAAGTGTGAATCACAGGTCGGCGGATGTGGGAGTGCAGTTTGTCAACAGCGGCAGAGGCGTTGCGACGAGTGAGAGCCGGGATTTTCAGATTGCAGCGATTAGCCTGAAATTCACCTAATGGCTCACATTTGCTGCCTTTCAACGTCTCCTTTTCTTTCCTTAACGTGAAGGTTCACATTTCAGAGTTTGCGTTTTATATAAGAAGAAGAAGAAGAAGAAATTTTAATCAGTTCTTTATTATGTGTAAATATATATATATATATATATATATATATATATATATATATATATATATATATATATATATAGCCCTGCGATGAACTGGTGACTTGTCCAGGGTGTACCCTGCCTTCGCCCTAAGACAGCTGGGATAGGCTCCAGCAGACCCCCGTGACCCTGAACAGGAATAAGCAGGCATAGAAGATGAATGAATGTATATATATATAGAAAGAATAAATAGCAGAATGAAAATTTTGTTCATAAGTACTTGTGCGTGTTCCTGCATGCAGTTTTTCCTTATGTAGTCCGGTTGATGCAGCCATGCACTGGGAGCAGACATACAAGGTACCTAATAAAGTGGCCAGTGAGTCTGTAACCACGCACTGCCACAGCAGGGTGGCAGGGTGGCACTGGCTACTCCTGTAATGCCTCCGGCCACCAGAAGCGCCACCCCTAAAATTCAGCGTTGTTTGTGCTCTGAAATACATTAGCGCACGTAGCCGTCGCAGTGTTGCAGTGTCCCAGCCGTCATAGCAAGGAGTTCAGTCCGACGGAACCCCCTCCCCCACTTCCCCATCCCCCACCCGTCATACAGGTCTGCTGGGTAGCACCCCCTCACTGAGCTTGGCCACCCCAAATGGCTGCTTCCGTCACTCTTTAACTCCGGATTTTTCTCCGCACAATTTTTCTTCTGCGCGCCTCGTGCAACATATCACAGAGAGAGAGAGAGAGAGAGAGACAGAGAGAGACAGCGAGAGACAGAGAGAGAGAGAGAGAGAGAGAGAGAGAGAGAGAGAGAGAGAGAGAGAGAGAGGAGACAGGGAGAGAGAGAGAGAGAGAGAGAGAGAGAGAGAGAGAGAGAGAGAGAGAGAGAGAGAGAGAGAGAGAGAGAGAGAGAGAGGAGAGAGAGAGAGAGAGAGAGAGAGAGAGAGAGAGAGAGAGAGAGAGAGAGAGAGAGAGAGAGAGAGAGAGAGAGAGAGAGAGAGAGCGAGCCGCTGTTGACGGGCATGGACGCGAGGCCTGTTAGAATGAGAAATGCAACACAACCATTAATTTTCCCATTTGTCCGCTGCACACCCTCTCGCTACACTGCTAACCTGCAGGACCGTTTCCCATCAGCGGCGACTCTCCGAGTGTCTGATTGCAAACAAACAAACAAGCCTCGGCCGCACCTGAGCCTCACGCCCCGCCAGGTTGGCAGCCACCCTCCCTCGCCCCCCCTGTCCTCCGCCCCCCACACCCCCCGGGTCGGTGGCGGCCACCACGCTTCCAATGTGTCCCCTCTGATATTTCCCCGTGACCTGATAATGTGAGCCCTCTAATGAAGCTATTGTGTTGCTGTCCGAAGCCATTGTCTTACTCTTCTCTCGGTGGACGTGTGCGAGCCTCGCACCTATAATGGCTGCGTCTTCCTGTCCTTCTCCCTCCATCCTGTCTTTTTTTTTTCTCTGCCGCTGGTTTAAATAGACTATTTGCTTCCCCCGAATCTCCCATTTTCTGTTGCTTGCAAATTAGAATGCGATGAATTTGTGCATTTTCTCCAGAATCCCAGCTGCGACAGGCAAAAATGCATCGAGTGCCTTGCTTCCCTGAGTTTGTGGAGCTGTGGAACTTTTTTTGCTCTAAACGAAACCTACAGTATTAGTTGCTTACAGAACACCTGACTGAGTCTGTCCACTGCTACTTGGTCAAGTCACACATTATATAATAAATCTGATTTTCTTCTGTGTCGATGAGGCGTTGCAAGACTTTGTAGTTTCTATAGTCTTGTAATGCACATTTTCCACAATATTGCATTTGTACATTTCAAGTGAAACCCTCCAATTAGCAAAAAAAGTTTATTTTCCTTTTTAAAAAACTTTAAAAACTGAGTTAATTTCATGAAATAGCAGAGCAAGCACTGAGTTGTTGTAAGCGATGAGCTGCATCTGATTAATGCATCTAGAATAATCACAAGTTGGCCTTTTGATAATAACTCCTCAAGTCATCACGTAGCTGCATAGCTACGTAGCGCTGCCCAGTGTCGTCACTGCGCTTCACGTAGCCTCGTTTATCGGCACCAAAAAAAAATCACTTCCTGGCAGCCCGGCACTCGCATGTATTATCTTGTCATTTTCCGGGAAAAATAACACTGCTGTTCTCTCGGCGTCGTACGGAAGCTCAACTTGTTAGCTTGTCTCTCGTTAGCCCGGTTCAACGAGCTGTGAACCAGAGAGAAAACACACACACACACACACACACACACACACACACACACACACACACAGGTGAAGCTGATTTAGCTCAACACCTGTCACAGACTGAACCCACTGCTGCTCACGCTGCTTTTGGAACGTCGTATTCCTACAAGATTTCCCCCGACGGAAGCGGCAGCGGCAGTGTGTGTGTGTGTGTGTGTGTGAGTGTGTGTCTGTGTGTGTTTTTTCTTCTTCTCCAGTGCAAACAATAACACGGCGGCAGCCCCGGATCGAGCGTCTTGACTGCCTCCTTTCATTTCTCACTTCCTTATGTAAACATTGTCGTGTTTGGCGGAGTATCAGCAGCGTTTCTCCTTTCATGCCCAGCTTTTTTTCTTTTCTTATTGCTGAAACTCGGAGCGGGAGTGACACACTGCAGGCTGGTTGTGCTCGCACCCTGGCAGGCAGGCAGGCAGGCAGGCGGGAGCTGAGCGACGAAGACACCTTTTGATGAAAGTGAAGCTAAAGATCCTTTGATGTGCGGCGGCTCCGCCGGCTGATTTCCGGCGGAGACTTTGTGCTCTTCAAGGCTGTCCTCCCCGGGCCGCCGCCGCCGCCGCCGCCGCCAAATTAGAAATGGCACCGGATTAGAAATTCTCAAACAATCATCCAGAATCGCGTGCGCCTCCTGTTTGTCGACCTTGTAACACATTTGTTCCATTATGTGCGGCTCGCTGAGGTGGGTGGGAGAGTGGAGGGGGGGGCTTGTCAGGAGTTGACGACGGGCGGCGAAGAATGTTGGCCGACACTGAAGGAAAAAGGGGGGAGGTTGTTTGTAGGTTGGTGCTTAATGAAAACCCATCAGCGTTTAGGAACTGTGGGTAATTTATGCCTATTTATATACCGTGCTAAAAAGGGGGGGGTATATAAAACCAGTATCTTTTTTTAATGTTGTTGATCTTATTTTCTCTCTAATATGCACACATGTTGCTGATATGACGGCCAGAAAAGAGAACGTGGACGGTAGTAAAAACCAGTTTGGAGTGGCTTGGTCCAGAAGTGCAACAATGTTACACTTTACAAGCCACATTTTTCAAAATGAGACTAAAATGGCCTCGTGCTCTGGCGCCGGAAAACGACCCAACATGGTTTTTGTTTGCAGTTCCAGGTTCTGAAAATCAAATCAAGGGTTTTTGTCACTTGTGTGGCGCACACGTAGCGTTCAGAGGAGCAGATGGTGCTGGGCAGTCAACCGTAAGTGCCTGCTCCTGCATTTGACCAGTCAGGCGGTCAAAGGTCGTGGTGCAGCTCTCCCACTTACAAGCCAGGGGAACATCAAGAGTCAATTGGAAACCATCCTTTGGAATAATTCTAAGGTAAAAACACTGCATCGTGTTGCTTTAATTGAACCAAGAGCAAGAACACGAATGTGCTCTTTAAACACAACAGATTGTGTTGAAAATTAGAGGACTTGTCCAATAGTGTATCGTCAATACTGATTTTTACATTATTGCATTGTCATTTACATTAATGGTTACATTGTTTGATCATTGATTTTACAGTCCCAGAAATTATTCTTTCTACTTATTTTTTTTTTTAGCGTCAAACTACTCTTTAACTGCAAAGGTTTATTCAAATATTAAATATTACTTAAAGTGGTAAAAGTAAATATTCATGAGCTTTTTCATATTCTGACATTTACAAGGTTTGTTCAAGCCAGTGAAAGTCTTCCCCGCCGCTGGGTGCAGAGCCTCCAGAGCAGCTCCTCGGTCTCGGGAGCCTTTTTGTATTTCACAGGTGTGCCTGTTTGTGATGAAGCCGCTGCAGAAGCGCCGGCGCTATCAGGAAACAGCTGTCCGCCTCTAATCTTTTTATGAGCGATATGCTGTTTTTAATGAAAGCCCTCGCAGCCCTCCACAATCAGCTGGCCATATCACAGCTTATATTTCATCCCGCTGTTGTGATGTCATCGGCCCGGGCGCGGGCACAATACATAATTCCCCGTTGTTATGACAAACCGCGGCCCCCGGGGGCCTGAGGAGGTATATGAACGCTTTTGGGCCCCCGTGTCAAGTCGCTGCCATTTGTGGCGGAAATAATGGCTGCGGGCTTGTTGGTGGACGGCCAATGAAATAAGGGCCGGCGTCAAACAACAAATAGGTCGGGGGGCCATTTGAATAAAACGTGACGGGGGGAGGGAGGTGGTGGGATGGATGGCTTCATAGCTTCTCAAATGCCGCCGTCGTGCATCGCTGCTCCCTCTGGTTGTGTTTTTTCGAGTGCATGCAGCCCATTGAGGATTATAAGGAGCATAAACCAAATGGCCCGTTCACACGTGATTGTAAACATGTATTTATGAACAATAATGGCCCTCTGTTGTCATTGTGATGTCTGTGTAATACTATCACATAAGTTATAGAACAAACTTTTTTGATTTTTGCTGTGTCTTAATTGTCTTAATTATGGAAAGGATTAAAAAAAAAGCCTTTGATTGGAAGTTGGATTTTAGTGCTTTGCTGATTTTGCGTTCCTCTTATTCCTGGAAAAAGGTTTGTTAGTTAGTCAGTCAGTTAGTGAGTTCGTTACGGGTCTTTGACCCCAGTCTGCTGCCTTGCTGTTGTCCACACAGTCCGCGATGTTGTTGTTGTTGTATGTCTCTCCATCTTCATCACAGCATTGTCTGCGGGATTTCAAATTAAAAGCGCACGCACACAAACGAACGACCCGGAAGTTGCTGTTTTGTGAACATGGGTGTAAAACTCTATAGTGCTTTGTTTCCAGCTCTACAGTACCCTAGACTATTGAGGAACTGACACAGTGTTGACTTTAACGTTGTTTTATACAGTTGTTTAGAAAGGAGAATGTAGGAAAAATGCCCATATATACATATACTGTATATACATTCTTCTGCGGCCCAGCGGGACTCTGCAGTAAATCACAACTGGATTATTTTGAGGGTGATGCGATGGCGGCTCCACAGATCCCGCCTCCCCGCTGTCCACTCTGGGCCCGGACGACCACAAAGAAATCTTTATCTGCTACATGATGCATGAAAGCGCACCGTCTTCTCACACAACTTCGCGCGACCTCTGAACCCGTCTGCGCAGATGCAATATGACCCGGCTGCCTCCATCCATTTTGGCCCCGTGGAGTAGATTCAATGAATTTTTATCACGCTGTGTGCATGGGTGTGTGAGTATAGATATGTGTGTGTTTGTGTGCGTGTGCGTGTGCATGTGTGTGTGTGTGTCACTCGCTTTGGCTGTCTTTTGATCCTCATCACCACCACCAGCCAGTCCTGAAAAAGCTTCACTTGGAACTCGAAGACGAACATGTGCAGCAATTGCGGAACGGATCTTTGGTTTCAGAGTCTTTTCATTTTTTTTCCCAATTTTTTTTTTTGGGACCCCAAAATTGGAAGAAATCTGCCCGACAAATGGCACATATTGAGTTTGTTTGTTTGTTTGTGTTTTTTTCTCTCTTTTCAGTTTAAATGACAATTCCAACTGGATTGTGACCGGCAGATTTCCAAGCCGTCCTCGCTGGCAAACAACAATGTAGATGGACGTTTGAATAAGAGTCTTTCATAAATTTGGACCATATGAGGCGATTTGGCATTGTTGCATGCGTGGAGGAGAAAAAAAAACAGGCTTGCATGTGTTCACACTTGTTCTCTCCAACAAATCGAGCCTACTCTGCTGTTATTTTGGAGATGCTCCAGATGAGCTCAAGATGCTTTCCAACATTAAGTTTTATAGGATTTTTTTTTTAAGACTATAATAGAATCAAGTAACTCCGGGTTTGGATTTTCAACCGTTTTCAAGTTGAAAATTCCACATTCCTGGTGGTTGGAATGCAGACTGACTTCGACAATGTTCATCTGACTCAATCAGTGCTGTTTTCCTCCGAGGACTCTTAACTTGTCAGAGCCCGGTGGAAAAAAAAAATCAAAGTTTCCCAGAGGGAGCAAAGATATCCAGGGAATCAGGCGTCATTTAGCCTGAGAGTGCTTTTTTTTCCCTTCGCTTTAATTCGCCTCCTCGCTCCGCTGCTATCTGTCCCCTGTTCAGTCTGGGTTCCCTTTTTTAACTTCAATGGTCCCAGTCCTCCTCTCTCCAGAACGCCTCCCCCAGGACTCTGTGTTGATGATCAGTTGAGGGTTTTGGTTTTTCTTTTGTTTTTTTTGTAGAATCTTTTTTGTCTTCTTGGACAGCAGTGCATCGCTCGTACGAGGCCGCGACTCATTTTGAATTTCTTAACGCGTCAAGAGTCAAAAATCTATTTATAATTGCATGAAGTATTTATATAGAGAGCATTTTTTTCAGTATTTTTTGTGTTTTTTCACTCTGACACTGACGCCCACTGCAACGACACTGCAACATGCTGAAAAATTAAACGATGTAATTTAAAAAAAAAATGTTTAAAACATGTTAAAACAGCAACAGTCTATTTAGACAAAAAAAATTTAGGGAATCCAACAATTTGCATCACTTTTTGAAAAAAAAAAGCTAGTAAGCAGGTGATTCTAACACTGTTTCAAAACACTTAAATACTTCAACTGAAGATGGCCATACTCATTAACGTGATTCCTCAGTGTGTAACCCCTCACGCGTTGTCTCGAGTGGTGGCGGTAGCAACTAGTGGCGGTGTTAGCTAGTAGCAGTACTAGCTGGTAGTGGCGCTGAGTCGTACTGAAACCAAGGCCAGGCTCTCCCTGCACGCTGCCGCCTCCGTGGCTCCGACAGCGGAGACGGTGTAAGTACATCCGCCCTTCAAGCCCTCTCACGCTGGTGTGCACTAGCGGGAGTGAAGCAACAGCTGTCAGGATGTGATGACTCAATTTCCTGACAGCTCTGGCACCGAGCAGCCGTTTGGAAAGTGGAGGACTGCGCAGCGGCAGCGGCGGCTGACGAGCAACTGCCACCGCCGGTTAACTCAAGAGCCAGAGGGTTGCGACTGTATCGCAGCGACTGCAGCGTCTCGACTGAGAGTTTAGGGTAGGTGCCAGGCTGTCGCTTGTCGAATGGTTGCATCACTTCACATGATTGTCGAGACCAGATGCAGTCAGAACCCTAAACCTAACTCCATAAGGTTGATTCCCGTGCCAAAATTCAACTCTTCACTGAGTTGTGAATTTCTGAGGGTTAATTTCAACGACTCTATTGGACTCCTTCTAATTTGTGAAGCTTTGCTGACAGACAAATGAAGAACAGACCGCCTTCTTTCTTTTTTTGCAGAACAGATTATAAATATAACTCCATAATTAGCTTTTTGTTTTGTTTTGCGAGCTTTATGTTGGTTCGTAGCGTCTCAGTTGATGTATGGTTGATACATTATGAACCGACCAGAGTTGTGATTTTGCATCACAGGTCAACAACCAACGCAACATGTTAATCTTAAAAAAAAACAGAGCACTACCTTGTAGCCGTTAGCAGCGCAATTAGACGGTCTAGCGTGTTATTGTGTAAAACAACAGGGTGAAATATTTGACTTTATATACTGCAAATACTGCTTTACTTGTATAGTATGAATTTAGGCTCATGACATTTGTCTCAATAATCAGAAGACGTTCCAGGTTGAGACGCTGCAGAGTGCCGCAAACAGCAGGTATGGTGTATACATCCGTGCAGGGAAGGTGTAGTACATCCGTGCAGGGAAGGTGTAGTACATCCGTGCAGGGAAGGTGTAGTACATCCTGGCAGGGAAGGGGGGGCGTCGTGAGGGGACAGAAGAATTTACTTTTTGGGTAGCCAGAGGAGACCCGGCAGCTCGTCTCCTCACTTTGACTCAATCGTTCCTCCTTTTTTTCTCCTCCTGCTGCTCCATCCATCCATCTCTCCTCCTCTTCTTAAGCCCTTCGCCGCTCGTTCCGCCACTTCCTCTCTCTCCTCGCTCTTCCCCTCCTACTTCCTCCCCTGCCTCTCTCTCTTTCTCCCTCTCTCGCTCGATCTCGCTCTCCTTCCTTGAAGCCCTGCAATTTAATAACCTCAAGTGCTGTCAGAGGAGGCATTGAAAAATGGCTTCTATAAAACATAACGGCCTTAATCAGAGCGCGCCGAGGATTCTCCCTGCCGCCGCCGCCGCCGCTGATTTCCCACCCCCACCCGCCCTGGCCGTCCCCGCCTCTAATGAATTAATGTTGAAATATGCAGAGGCTCAGTAGTCATTAGATGTGCGCCGCGAGACCGTGATTTAAGATGGCTGCCTTTTGTCTGTCTTCCAGGCAAGGTGGATGAGGACGGGACGGGGTGGGACGGCCAGGGCTGGGCGGTGGCAGGTTAGTTTGGGGGTGTTTCCAGATCCAGTTTCAATCTGTTTGGACGTAAGTGAACGGGCGAGATTGAATCAGTCAGTCAGTCAGTCAGTCAGTCAGTCAGTCAGTCAGTCCTTTACTGTAGTTGCAAAACAGCACAGCGGAATTTGTGTGCTTCTTCGCAGGAATGCACAAATAACAAACAAACCAGCAACTCCATATAAAACATGGAGGACGCTAATTGAAAAAACGGAAAAGAAAAAGAAAAGAAAGAAATAAAGAATGAATACATCACAGAGGAGCAGCACTTTTTCTTTTCTTTTTTTACATTTTAGAGCAATTGCTTAGCCCAGAAGCATACAGTGGACTATTGCATGGTAGTCAATAGTCGATTTTTCCATTCGTTATAGTGAGAAGGCAACTTAAAGCAGGGAACCCCACCAGCTGACTGGGTGTCCGGTTCTCCCTGCTGGTGGTTTCAGTTCCAAATGACACCCCAATTAAAGACCAGTAACCCCCCAACACACACACACACACACACACACACACACACACACACACAGAATATTTAAATATGAATTGGCAGCCATGTGTGGGACCTTTAATGTATCCTTCAGCCAAATCCTCATTATTCCTGCCTAATCTACCGATGTAAAGGAGCCACCCCCCCCCCCTCCACACCCCTACTTTTGCTTCCCAAACAGCAGCAAACTGCACCGTCCTCTGGTTCCAATCCTGCAAACACAGAGGGAGATAATATAGAATTATTCTAATGCCTCCTTAAATGAGCCTAAGATGTAAAGGATTGCGGCGCTCGTCATCGGCATCGAATGTGGGGGCAAAAATCTGTGATGCGTCCGTAGTACAAGCTGTAAAAATCAAAAAAAAAAAAAATCCTTCGACGTGTATTTAAAAAAAAAAAAAGAGGCAACATCAAAGTGGAAGATGCTGTAAGTTTGCCGAACATTTTTGACAGTATTTCATTACTGGCGGGCAGGTCTATAATCTATTTCCTTTGAGACTTCCTTCTTAAGCCGAGATCACACAATCACGAGAGCTCCCGTTCTGACGGCGGGGCGGAAATTAATTAATAAATAAACACCGCGTTCCTCCGCGCGCTCGTCGCCGTGCGGCAAGAATAGCTTTAATTATCACAGGTGAATTAACACTTTCATTTTTGTGTCAAAAAATTAATTGTATCCCTTAACAGTTATTCCCAAGAGGGGGAAGTCGGAGCGGAGAAATGGGGGGGAATAAGTGAAGGGAGGAAAAGCAGGAGGAAAGAAAAAAAAGAAGAAGAGGCGCGGACCACCAGGAGTGCTAATTGCTGCTTTCCGAGCGTTGCGTCACTCGTCTCGAGCTGCGCGGGACGACTTGGCAACCTGTCAGCCTTCCGCTGGTCACTGCCGAGCTTGATGAAACTGGTCGCAGTGTCGCAGGGTCGCACAGTCGAGAAGATCCACCGTCCAAATTCACACCTGAAGACTGACTGGAGTTTCCAAGTCCCCCCATGTGGGTGGAGCCAGAGCATCTGGATGGAAGCCATGCAGACACACGGGCAGAAACTGAAAACTTTACTCGAACCCACGACCTTCATGGTGACTTTTTGCCTCTCTTCCTCATAACTCCACCTTTCTTCTTCTAATAATAATGATACTGATAATAATAATAATAATAATAAAATAAAATGTTATTGTTTTGATTGTTTCATAAGCACAAGTGTGACTTTACCCCAAATTTAAAGGAGAAATGCAGCCACTAATTCCATCAATGTCACTTTGGCAAGGAAACACTTGGCATGTTATCGAGGAAACAAACTGGTTTGTTCGTGCATCTGACTGAAAAAATAATCACCTGCCGATTTCACGAGTTCAGGAATTCTTCACGAATTTCATAAATTCATGAACCCATGAATTCTTTATTCGATTCTTTGAATTTAGCCGATATTTAGGAAGAGACTGAAGCAGTCCATTACTGTGCGGTAATGGACTCTCCCCGCTTTCTAAATATCAAAAGGCAGACGGCTAATCTGCGCGGAGCCGGTTCCCCTCTGACTGACGGGTCGGCTGAGTGCTCGCGACCCCTCGTGCACGTCCTCAACTCTGCGCCGTTTTGTGCGCTAATGCCTGAGTGGGTATCCTTGTAGCTGCGATGTGACGGCACGTCGGGAGCGGACGCGTGCGATGGAGACGCCGCCTGGCCAGAGCCACCAGTGAATACCCGCTGCATTAGCGCGAGGCCATTAGCGCATTAACTGCCTGTAGCGCCCGACGACTAGTGACACGCTGGGCTCCCTCGCCCACTTAGACCCTGCATCTGACAGATGAGGGTGACATGCCAGGTGACAGCCAGAGAGGGCGGCGCTCTGGAGACAGCGGAGGTTTTTAATTTTTTTTTTTTTAGGTTTATCGGCGATCCCGGAAAGTTTTCCTTTTTCCTGAATGTTAAAACTTTGATTCCGTCTATTAGAGCAGGACCAAAGGTGAAGGCAAACGTCCCCGATGGAACTTGAGTCGGATTTTGCTCGAGCTTCAACTTGAGTTTACGCTCACTCGCCCTCATCGGTCAGATTTTCTTGTTTTCCCGTCGACTCCGGAACCGTTTGCTCTTCTTGATGGATTAATGAGGCAGGTGGGAAGAGAGAGTTCACTTGTGTCCAAGCCCAGGGAGCTCCTGCCCTTAAAAGAGGCAGTGGAAGGCAAACAGGGTAAACAGGAAGTGACGTAAGCCAGGCCGCCACTGAAGGTTCTGCTTGTGTCTTAGTGCCAAATGAGTAGGACGCAAACATTGTGACGGTGGGAGTTAAACTAGCTGCCCCCTCTTTTCAATAGACCCCCGCTACCCTGAGTTCAGGAAGAAGCAGGTATTGAAGATGGATGGTTGGATGGATGGATGGATGGTTGGATGGATGGTTGGATGGATGGATGGATGGATGGATGGATGGATGGATGGATGGATGGATGGATGGATGGATGGATGGTTGGATGGATGGATGGATGGTTGGATGGATGGATGGATGGATGGATGGATGGATGGATGGATGGATGGATGGATGGATGGATGGATGGATGGATGGATGGATGGATGGATGGATGGATGGATGGATGGATGGATGGATGGTTGGATGGATGGATGGATGTTACTTTCATTATTTTATTTTGGCACCATCAATTAGGTTTACATAAAGGAGATCTTCATTGAAGAAAAAAGACCAAACAGATGTCACTTTCCGACCTGAAGCGTCTTCAAGTCGAACGTTCACATTGTGTATAATCGCACCGTACCTGTGCCACAAAGAAGCACGGCTAAGGCGACTGTCATAATTAATCGTGTGAATCCAGAAGGCGGATGACAACATGAAAAGGCCCTCGATCTTTTGGCTCCTCGCCCGTGAAAACCTGCGCTGTGCCACTTCGGCCGTAAACGAAGCCATTTGATGAGCTAAGTTTGGACACAAGAGCCCTAATGGCGGCATTACAGAGGGAGCGCAGCGGGGACGGATGGCCGGACATCAGTCACTTTAATCACCTGTTTCATTATTCAGGAGACGGCTGCCACCTGGTCGGACATGAAAGGTGTCAATGGGACAATGAGGGTCTGACGAGTCAAACTGTGTGTGTGTGTGTGTGTGTGTGTGTGTGTGTGTGTGTGTGTGTGTGTGTGTGTTGTTTGAGAGTCCAGTCCAGGTATTTTCATTTTTTTCGTTTTATTTATGTATTTATTTATTTATTTATTCATTTATTTTCAGCCGGGGACACATTTGTCTGGCTCACCCTCTGTGTGCACTTTCCCTTTTTTTCAAAAGACAGGAAATAAAAGAAAAAAGATCATGTCTGCGTCAGTCCAATTCATCTTTGGAAATTAGGTCATTTTTTTCTCTCCCACCACAGAGATTGCATCATTATGATGAAAATCCAAATAAATTGTGCTCACATGCGTCGGAAGGTGTAGCACAATCTGTTACGCTGGGTTCTGCTTTACACCCTTTTCTTTCTGTTTTCTCCCCCGGAGTGATGGAATGATTCAGGCTAGCGAGATACGAGCTGCATCTGAATCTGGATCAGCTACGTGTGTGTGGAGATGCCTGAGCCAAATGGAGAAATTGTAGCAGTGAGGAAACAAATCAAAAGGCTGTGGAAAGATTGACCCTCCCTGGATTTACCTACATTGGGGTGATGCAGAGTCTTAGTGCTGCCTATTAGCATGCTAGCCTTTATTGTGCATTGTTAGTTGTGAGTGCAGGAGAAGCAATGGATGGATGGATGGATGGATGGATGGATATGGATGGGTTTCCAAACTTACACTTAAATGCAGTAGCACACTTCCTTTGTTGATACTCTAGTCACGCACTGTGCTTATGCACCTCCTGGAAGTGTCTTCTTCTTCTTCTTCTTCTTGTTTAGTCTCAGCAGTCAGATGCAGAACAGATTGTAAATGCTGCATTTTAAAACACACACACACACACACACACGTTAATGATGCTGAAAGTGAAAATGCTAGGCTGCAGAGCAAGTCTGCAAGTCGGTGCAAAAGGCATCTAGCATGCTAAGGGAATATCTTAATATAAAATTCACTCTATCTTGGGCCATTTTTTGGGAAAAGGCGCGCTGCATTTTCATACACGCCACTCGGTACAAATGAAACATTTAGCTTTTAGCTCATAAAGATGTGATTAGCGCAGCTTACGAAGCTAAATCACATTGCTGAGTGATTCTTCTCCAAAGGTCAGTGTAGAGGAAAGGCTGGAGGACCCACACCCCTGCATCCAAATATAGCCCCGCCCTCCACTTTTCTTTTTTTTTTTGGTCACCAACACAGGAGATAAGAGAGAGAATAAGCTGTCAGCGGGCTGCGGCCGCGGTCCCCTCTATATTCTCCACATTACTACAGAGGGAACAATGTGTCTGCGGTGGCAGGTGGCCATAGTTCATAATGTGCTGATGCTGACCAAGTGTCACTTTGATCCATGGTGCGGGCGAGCGGGGCGGCGGGCCGCGGCTCCTGAATCCTTAAGCAAGCAAAGCTGTGCGGAAGCTCCTGTGGGGACGGCGGCCGACGGGATACGGACGGGGGCGGGGCTTGTCGGGCTAATGGCGGCGCCGGGGGACGGCGGGCAGGGCTGAGGAAGAGGGCGGGACGGAGGAAGAATCTCGTGTCGCTACAAACAAAGGTAGTAAGTTGCTCAGTAAGTGTGTGTGTGTGTGTGTGTGTGTGTGTGTGTGTGTGTGTGTGTGTTAGAATGCTTGTTCGCGAGGGTTTGCCGATGATTCATCTGAATGTCGTTAAAGGGCCAAATCATTCTCTCCATCAGAGGGTCACGGTGGGAGGAGCCAAATTTGCCCGTTAAGTTTCCTATCAGGAGCCTTTTGAAGAATGTTGACAACATTGAAGGCCAAAAAAAAGAAAACAGAAGGTTTTTCCATGGCCTTGAGGTTATCTTTTTGTCCTTTGTGGTCATGATTTTTATTTTTCTAGACATAAATATTTTTCAGGAAAACATCCAGAAGTTTGCTTAATATTAGTGGCACCACTGTGCTTCACTTTACAACTAAAAATAAGGCTTTCCACAGACCCGACGCCACAAGAGCACATATGAAAGAAAAGTTCACTTCCACTTCCTGACTTCCTGTTAATGACACAACATATCGTGCCTTATCACACCATCAGTACATTATGCACACACACAAAAACACACACACATGCTCACTCCTTGAGGTAGACTCGACAGTGAGTCGAGTCAGTGTGATCAAAGCTTTGAACACACACACACACACACACACACTGTAGCTCAGTCACACTGAAGGGGGAAAAAAATAAAAAAGCTTCTTTATCACCTTCAGGATCCAACTGAAGCAGCATTTACATATTCAACCAACTGTCACGCCCACAAATGCGCACGTCAGCTCGGGGCCGCGTCTCGGCAGCATTGCAAAAAAATCCCAAAATAAAAGCAATCATAGTAATTAGGCCCTGTGAAATAAATTCACTGGGCGGGGCAGCATCAGGTGGGAGCTGTGCAAAGTCTGTGGATATTTTTTTAAAAACAAGCACAGTCGATCATTTTTGACTGCGTGAATGAAAGGCCAGAACAATGTGGGCAGGACGGATTTCTTCACAATGGAGCCAAAGGTGTTTGTGATTTCTGCTTCCAGCTCGGCCGGCTGGATTTACAGCGTCTGTGACCCCCCCCCCCCGACTCCTCTTCCTGCCATCCCCCCACTCCTCCCCCACCACCCCCCACCTCCGTCTTGTGGTCCTCCTCCTGCGATTTATTGCGCCGGGCAGTCAGACGGCGGAGAAACCTCCCCGCGCGGAGCGATCTGTCATCTCTACATTATCATCCAAACACACCGCCTGCTCACATTGTGCTACAAGGGCCCGGGCAAATTGCTATTTTTATGGGACATGATAAAGGAAATGCTGCCTTATGTTCACATTTTTTACTGCCCGGCGCCGGAGCGGGAGGCGCCGTGATTCACCGCGCTGGGAGGATCCGGCGTTGGTTGTTTGTTGTGTGTCGCCGGGACGGACGGACGGACAGACGAACGGATGGACGGACAGGAGAGAAATGAGGCAGAACGTTGTTGGGATTCACGGCTTCTGGGGGCGCAGCCTTAATAAACATTTTTCAGGTCTTTATTTCTCCACCCTGAGGGCCTCGTGCACTATTATCCAAGCTGAAGAACAAGAAAAACCTCCAGGAAATCTCCTTTTAGCCCGCTGTTTACAGCCTCCCACCTGCTTTGTTGGATGCTTCAAATAGAAGAGGACATAAACAAGGCAGGGTCCAGACCTGGCTGAATGCCTCGGAGTCCCTGTGCCCTCTGTGACGTCACAGAGGGGCTAACTGTGCCCCAATGAAAGCAGGGACTTTGTTCGGCAGTTTCAGTGCTAACGCTACGCCTGTCAACAGGTCCGCTAGCCAAGCTAAATATAGGAACCCTCCTGCACACTGACAGTTGCTAGCGTGTGATTGGACGGGACTATTTAGGGGAGGGGCTTAGCAAAGGGTTAGTTGTGCTGCTTCGGCAGTTTCCCTTTAATCGGAGGACAAATTTACACTCATTAAAAGTCATTAGTCAAAGAATTTAGCTTTATTTGAACAGCTAACAGACCCACACCAGTCACTGGCCCCGCCTCCGCCCGCCTCCGTCTAGGAATGATCAGTTGATCGCAGCTAGAAATAACAGCAACCATGTGTATAGAATCATATATTTCTTCATCAAAATATCAATAAAGTGCTCACAAATAAACTCATTTATCTTCTCTGCGGGTCACCTCTTGGTTCTTCTTGTCAGTGAAGGAGAAAAACCCAACAGATTTGGTTAAAAAAAAAAAAGGACACAATGCAATGTCAGTGCAAGTGAAAGGAGAAAAACATTAGGTAAAAGGCAAAGCTATTAGCATGTTCTGAGGGCGCGAGCGTGTTGACTTCATCTGTCTGCTGCCTCCTCTCCTCTCCTCTCCTCTCCTCTGCCGTCTCCCCCTCGCCTTCAATCCTTCTCTCCCCGAGCCCTCGGTGTGCCTGACAGCCGACGCTGCACCAAACTGACAGGCCCTCAAACCGCGGCCAAGAAAGCCCGCATTAATTAAGTCATTGCCGGACTGTAATTTCCTTGAGAAGTTAAAAAAAAAGAAAGAAAAAAAATTCTTCACACGAGAAAAGGTTACCGAGACCTTTTCTGTGTCAAAATTACCATGCGTCATGAATATTAATGCGCTTAATGAAGACAACCTTTGGTTCATCAAGAATGTTCCAGTAGCAGGTGCCAAGCTGATAAACTCACTCGGTGAAGGCTGATTTTTCCATTTCCTCTCGCTCGCTTTCTTATTTTCCCAGTTTCATGTCGGATCCTGAGAGAGTCAGTTATTCAAATTCAAATTCAAATAAACATCGTCCTATCAGAATTTTTACTGACTCACACCAAAACAGACAGACACAGACACACACATACACACACAGGCACACATCTGAAGATCCTTTTTTTCGCTCACAAACCTCCGATTGTCCTTGGGTTTGTTTTCTTTTCTTTTTTTACAGGCTTGCTGACTGTATTCCACACAAATGTTCATTTCTCTTTTTTTCATAGCTTGTATTCGATGCGTCCAGCTCAGTTTCTGTGAGGGATGTAAAAGATGTTTGTGTGTGTGTGTGTGTGTGTGTGTGTGTGTGTGTATACGTAGGTCTGTGTGAAAATGTGCTTTAAAATTAGATAAGCTTATACAGATTCACCCACATTCTGTCAGGTCAATAGGCAGGGGTGTCGCTATGGGAGCCGGGGGGGGGGGGGATCAGCTAGGGTCACGACCTGGGAGAGATCTTGTAAAATAAAATTAAAAAATTGCTTCATTATTTCTACTTAAGTTAGCATTTCAGAAATCAAGCCAGAGTAATATGTCCATAGTTCTGTCTGTGTATTGCACCTTCCCCATCAGCTGCGTTGCACCCATACACCAGGTGTGGGTGTACAATGAAGCTTTTCCTTTTAAAAACCACCATAGAAAATCTGCCCTCTAATTTCTCAATATTACAACCGGTGGCGCTGGGTGGCTGAACTCGCCCTGCGGCTGGTCTGTGTCTTCACAGCAGCCTGGTCCTCTGCTGTGTGATTTAGTTCTGACTGAAGCTTAACTGTGAGACCAGATAAACAGTTTTTTTTTTTTTTGTTGTTTTTTTTTTTTTGCTAAGAAACAATAAAACCAAAAACGAGAACGCGGGCCTATGAAGAGGGCAAACACACCCACGCATTATTTGAGCGGCCTGCTCCCCGCTGAGGCTGCGGCAAAGAAGTTTTATTTCGCAAAAGGCGAATATGAATTAGCGTTTGCGGGCGATGCGGCCGCGTTTTGCAAGTTTATGTTTTTGACTGCTGACCTTTGGCAAAACATAATTAATAGTCGTATTTCAATGCAGCTCTCTAGGAGACTCACTCTCTGTTTTGCTTCTTTTTTTTTCCAGATGGCCGTTTTTACCGTCTCAGTCAAGTTGCAACGTTGACACTAACGTCTGCTCTCAGACACTGAGCGCTAGCTTTGTCCTTTAGCTAACTCGGCATGTAAATCTCATCTTATAGTGCGTCTCAGAGGTAATAACGGCAGAGGTTATATGTCACTGATACAAGCTGTGCCTCAAACAGCATTTTTCTGTGAATAGCAAGTTTGGCTTTTCCTCTCAACATGTTCTTCTTCTTGTCCTCTTTCTAATTAAAAACAGACACAGACGGCGTGGATTATATTTTATCCCACTTAAACTCAGCGAACCATGTGGCATTAATGCCTGATTAAAAATGTGACTCATTTGCTAGCAAGTGCTATCTGGCTAGCAGATGCTAACATTAGCGAGCATACTACATCGATTATGCCGCTTTAACGCGTAAAACAAACTCCTTGTCGTGTTGATGTGTTCAGTAGTGTTAAAATGTGCTGCCGTAGCCAGGAGGAGTATGTTCACAAGCTAGCAGATACTACCATTGGCTAGCGTGCCAACTGCATGATGCTAGCAGGATAGCGTTTGATGATAGTGGAAAGTTTCCATCATTGTTGAGATGATAAAATAAATCATTGTACAGTTTTTGGATTGTCTTAAGTTTCTGACTGGTATTTCCCTTGAAAGTGTAATTTGGCTTTTTTTTCCACTGCTATGGCTCCAAAACAGTTAAAAATGGTTTTGTTAAATGGCTGTTGCTGACTTCTGACTTTGACAAAGAATTTGACCAAAAGAAATTATTTGGATTATTTGCACGATTTGCTTACATTGAGAACCGTCGTCGCTGGCGCTACGTCTCCCCTGCAGTCGCACCGGCCTTTGAATGCTCACAGCAGAACCGGACCTAATTTCACCAACACAGGCTGAATGCGTTTGAACGGGACTCGGAGCGTCGCCATCGGAAGCTTCCAATTCCTTGTCGTCGTCAGTGGGTGCGGGGGAGAGGGGGAGGGGCCGGCTCGGCCTGCTGCCGCTGCTGCTGCCGCCACCCATTATCTCCGCCGTGTAATTAAGATGCAGAAACATTGACAGAACTCATTTACTGCAATTGAGAAGTGTGTAACACAGATTATTACACGAATGTGTGCACGTAAGCGTGTGTGTACACGCACTCGGAGGCGTTTCGGGGAGAGAGAGAGAGGGAGAATGTAATTTGACTTGGAGAGCCTCTTGAATTGCGCTGCCAGGATTCATACTTGTTGACTGGTGCAGCGGAGGCTAACGCCACTGTGATTGCTTCCCGCGCTGCCGGCCTGTGAGCTCTGGTGTTCACAGCGGGAGGACCGGCATCAGTCCGGCTGCTTATCGGACTGGAATTATGCGATGCCTGCATTGTGCCGAGGAAACCGACCACTTTTTTAGCGGCAATGACGGCGGTGAAACGCCGTGGTATCCCGGCCAGCGAGACGTCGGCAGCCAATCAGAAGCCACTAGAAAATACAGGATGTGATGTTTGACACTTCAGTCATGATGGAAGATGTAGCTGGAAAAAATTCCCAACTCTTTACCAAGGCCAAAAGGCTCTTTGTTTGCTTCATAACAACCAAAAAATATGCTAGTTTACAGCCCTTTGTGATGTCATGAAGGACACTGGTGGCTCTCCGGCTGGGGTTAGTGACGACACACCCAGCCAGGTCAGAGGTCACCTGCCGCCCGTTCTGGCCTTATCCCGGAATTTCCAACAAATCGGTCAGATTCCACCAGGAAGTGAAAACCTTTTCCATCAGGACATCAGACTTTTACCGCCGTCGCTTCAGCCGGGTTGCGGACTGGACGACCCTGCGAGCGGAGGAGGTGGGAAAGTGGCAAAGACTTTTTCACTCATTCTGCGATAGTTTTCCCTCCGACGCTGACTGAGGCTGGGACGGCGACAGGGAGGGAGGGAGGAGCTTCATCCTCTGGAGACAAAGGACGTCACCGGCACCGGCACCGACACACACACACATACGGGGGCTGGTGGACACACTCTCAAGCACCACAGCCTCACCGAGGTCTGCTGTCATACACCTCTCATTAATTCCCACCTGTCAGCCCCCCCACGCCCTCCCTCGCCGTATCGCTCCCACGGAAAGGTGACAGCTTTCCAATGACTGACAAAGGCTCTTTAGGTGATACAGAAGATCCCTGGCAACCGCCCGCGCCGCTAAAGTGCCCCTCAAATGTCACTTTTGCCGCCTGGAGGCGCTCACGCAGGGAAGACGCACGCGCACGCACACACACACATGTACACACAAACACACACGCATACAGGCCATGTCTTTACAAAAAAAAGAGAAAGACAAGAAAAAAAAAAAAAGAAAAGCAGAGGACCCCCGGCTCTCAAGTCTTCAACCATCCTTGACATCCAGAGGCTGCCGGTGTCGCCGAGGCCTCGGCTCTTAAAGCTTTTAACATCCGAGGGAGACGTCGTGGCTTTGACAGAGCTGTTGGTGGATGCTGTTTTTTGCATGTCGTGACCCCCCCCCCCCCCACTAACTGAGTGCACTGGCTTTTTCTTGTTTTGTTTTTGCTTTTTTTTTTCTATCTCTGTCTTAGTGCAAAAAAGAAAACTTTCCCTCCGCGTCCGTCCGTCCGTCCGTCAGTGGCGGTCAGCGTCGGGCTGCTGGCAGGTGCGACTTCACGCCGCAGCCTCACCTGCAGTCAGCGGTGTGGTGTCGGCGAGCGTCTCCGAGTGGCGGGGAGGGTGTTAATTTTGAAGTGCGACGGGATCTTCATGGTAGAGCTCAGCCGGACTGTTTTGATTGGCCACCCTAGAAACTCAATCAGGTGCAATTCGTGGGCGGCTCCCTAGCGCAGTAGATCCTGGCAGAGTTTGCTTCCTCCTTTCAGTCTGCTGTCAAAGTTCATCAGAACTCTGGTCCCCTTGAAAAAGTGTCTCTTGCTTCCCAAAGTGCCCCTCACATGTTGCGCAAATGCTCAGCAGACCAAATGCAGGAAATGTCGCACACTCAGTCACAGATTGGTGCGTCAGAATCCACCGCTGACGACTTCACCTCTGCTTTCTGGATGTGATGTTTTTATCCTTTCCTTTCTAGTGGACCTCCTTCATTCTTGAGAATATTTTGGTCTCTGGACAAAAAACATTTCTCACTCAACGTGCACACCCAGTTTTTTCAGCTTAAACACAAGAAGATAAAACTTCACCACCGCACCATCATATCGTATATCTTCTTATTCAACGTGGATAGAGTTGAACTCTGAACCGTGCGCTGCAGAGATTCCCTCAGGTTTACAGTTTTCAGGACAGAGACGCGGTCGCCCCTCCCGTCTTTTCTTCTGAGAAATATACGACTTGGGCGACGCCGCAGAAATTAATTATATAACCTATTGTCGCACACCTCAAAAGTTCACGGTGCATGAAAGACTTAATAGGCATGGCCTTCACCTTTACAGGCCTATAAAAGTGGGTAAGTCTGCTTCATTTTTTTGTCCTATAGTATAACAGAGCTAATTTATGAAGAGCAGCATATGTTAATAGGACTCCTCGTTGGAGAGACTCTTAAAAAGTTGGTTCGATGTCCACCCACACAACCGCATAAAGGTCAATAATATTTTTTAATGTGGCTTTAATGATATTCATATTCTCATTTGCCACCTTTAAATTGGACTCTGCGGAGAGCGGCGGAATTAGCCGCCGCCACCGCAGAGACGCCACCGACACGGAGTGAAGGAAAGTGACGATAATTAATGTCTTTCTTTGATCAGCGTTTAGAGGGAAAAACAGTCTCGTGACAAAAGTCAATTGCAATTCATTGGCCAGTTATTTCAGTGCGCAACGTCGAATTTGTGGTGATCCGCAAGGTTTTTTCCAACTACTCTTCTCGAAAACTTTCTTGTTTGCTTTTTTTGTTTTGTTAAAAACAATTATCCAACACGATAAAAATGAACAATTTAAAGCCACTACGCAGAAGTTCTGTGTCTTCTAAGTCACAAACAAAAGCCCGAACAGACCCTGGCTCCAGACTGCGCTACCTGGTGACACAAAATGCTAAAAATGATATACAAAAAAAACAAGAAAGAAATGTTGTTGTTTTTTTAATGAACTTTATTTATCTTGACACTTCATTTGATTATGTTACATTTGATGCCAGCAATCGTTAAAAACTGAACTTAAACCTACTGTTCATTGTAATGCAGTACCACATTTCTACCACAGGGGTCACCAATTCCCAAACGCATACGTGCAGTGTAGCCTTAATGTAACTAATAACAAAGGAATAGTTCCGTGTTGCACATCACACTGCGGTGGCGTCGTCACTTTTCTTGCATTGTCGTCCACGTCAGAGACAAACTGATGGCAGAACCCAAAAAGAAAAAAAAACTACAAAAAGGAAAAAAAAAACCAACAGAAAGAGCTTCTCCCCTAAAAGCACACCTGTGCTGTCTGCTGCTGCTGCTGCTGCTGCTGCTGCTGCTGCTGCTGTTGTTGTTGTCGGACCAGGTCGGCTCTGGCAGCTCTGCCCACCGGCTGATGACGGCGCTCTGACAAGCCAGCAGCCTGGTAAGGTCAGGGCCTAACAGAGTGTCAGGAGGAGCCCACCATGATGTATCTCCACCGCGTCTCCGTTCTCACCTCTCCACTCTGTTGTTTTCCTCCGCTGCGTCACTTGTCAACTTTTTTATTTATTTATTTATTTATTTATTTATTTATTTATTTATTTTTGGCCTGTCCGCCGCCACCGCCGTGTCGGGCTGCGTGCACGCTGGAGCTCTGCACCTGCTGTGCACCAGAAAGAAAAAAAAACACTGAGCATTTTGCCTTTTACAGCGTTCAGTTTTTTAATTGTCTGTTTCTCGTCCAGGACGGAAATGACTGTGAATTCCCTGCGATTTGCAACCATTTATAGACCGGCAGCTTTTCTTGTTTCAACAAAACTTTTCTTCAGTGTGTAAAGCTGATGTAAAAGACCTTTAACCTTCCTTCTCACATCTGGCCCTCAATCCTGATTTGTGGATGTAGTCTAGTCAGGTCATGTGACCTGCCAGACCTGTCAATACATCGTGGATGTGCCACTATTCTGTAGCCATGTCTGAATTCGTAGTGAACATGACCAAATGGTGACTTCCCAGGTGTGACAATACCTTGTTGATGGCTAAGTTTTTGACTGTCTTTCTGTGTTATTTTATTTTTCAATGAAGTAATTGTTTAGCCTCTGACTTAGTCAGAAATGTTTCTTGTGGTGACGACGAGATCGAGCCCCTTCCTGTACAAAGGGAGCAGTGAGTCATTTCCTTGACTCCCGTTGCCTGTGCTCGGTGTTCTTTTTTTTCCTGTTTTTCTTCTATTTCGTTACTGCCCAGCGTCTCATTCATACAGACAAACTCCAGCAGGCGGAGCTTCGCCTTAGATAAATGCTGCTTCACATCCAGCATCTCTCTCTCTCTCTCTCTTTCTCTCTCTCTCTCTTTCTCTCTCGAGGACCAGCAGCTAATTAAATTACTCTTAATGAACAAACTGATTCTCTAAAGGAGGATTCTTTGGTTACTAAATAGTGAATTAATTTTCAAAAATGCCCAAGATGATACAAAAAAAAAAAAGCTGTTGGTATTTTTAGCCCGGATGAATTCCTTTTTTTTCTTTTTTTTTGATATGACAGCTGTCTTAATCTGTGTTCAAAATGAGCTCGTTTGCGTTTGTCTCCGCCGCCGCTGCTGCCGCTGCTGACAGTCAGCGGTGACAGTCGTAAAGTGTTCTTGAAAAAAAGAAAAAGGAGGAGAAGAAGGAAAAAAAAAAAAAAAACCCGACGTGGACACTGAAGGCAGCCAGACGAAAAGATTTGCCGGGTGCTGTGATGTCTGTGTGTCAAATGACTTATCGCGCTGAGCACGCGCCGGCCCTTCAGAATCACGCACTTCAAAAAAAGAAAAAGAAACGGCAGCTGCCTTCAAAAGCGTCAAACACTGACTTTCTTATTCAGCACATCAGTCACTGTAGCCACCAGCGAAATGAGCGAGATGTCATTTGCACTCAAGAAAAAGCTCCCGCAGACGTTTAAAGGCACTCTTGATGACTCTTTCAATTTTTTTTTTTTTATTTTTTTTTTGGCTAGAGGGGGGGGTTGGACTGTTAATGATATCGTCTCAGCTGTTTGTTTTCCCCCCTCCTCTCTGAAGATACAAGTGACTGACAAAGACTGCTTAGATGTGCACTTCAGCTCGAGCCTTTTTTTTTTTCTTTTTCTTTTTTTTGCAAATTATTAATTTGGATCCCGGAGACAATTAGCGAGACGCTACAGCAGCCAGCTCTCCAGCTGTTGCCCTGGATTTGTCCTGTTTTTCTGTCT
>CM020502.1:13195000-13332500 GCA_009823395.1 Thamnaconus septentrionalis
ATTGAATTAGCGGCCGGCAGACTGAAGCAGATGGGCCTCTACAGTGAGAGAAATGCTCCCGGAGTTGTTCATCACCCAGCAAGACACTCGCAATTACTGACGGCGGGAGTTTGCTGCTGCGCCGTCACTGAGGGATGTCCGGCGGTCGTCTGCTGATGGCGGCGGGACGAGGCGCTTGTTGATGGCTGGAGCATCACCGTCGGCCCCAGAGTGATAACTGGTGGAGGGGCGGGGCAAGGGGCAGAGTTACAGGATCATGTTTGACTAGTAAAGGGGCAGAAAAGCTTTAAATGATAAAGCTATTAATAAAATAATCACAGCTTTCTGTGATTATTCAGGGTGACGATCTCAGCCGGGCGGCAGCACCAATTAGCACCTTACGACTTGAGGGTTGCGGGTTTGAATCTTCCATCCCGACTTGTGGGTTTGTACGGTTTGAATCCCCTTTTCATCGCCCACTCTGGGCTAACTGGCAACTCTAAAGCCCCTTTCCCACTGGCCGAAAAACATAATGCAGACCTGCTATGAATCGGCATGTGGTGGCAGTGGGAAAGGCTCACCGAGCCGCGCCGTAACGCGGCAAACAACCCGGCAAGGTCCCCGGGTTGAAATTGGCTCCGCTCAGCTCGGCTCAGATCAGCTTGCAGTGGGAAGGAGATCACATCTTTTACCTGCTGCGCGGGATGACGTTGAGCGTTACGTGCGCTAAGTCATAATATCGCGCCAGTCGTACGTCACGTACCGAAGCAAAGGTGTTGCATCAGCGCTCGAAAATTGTTCATCGTCCTCTGGCGTTTTCGCTCGCGGCTCGCGCACAAAATTGACCAGACGCCGAAACGATCGCTACACGGCGCGAACCGGCCGCGCAGGTGCGCACCGCTTCAAGTCTGGCGTGAACGACACCGTCGTTCCACGGCTACTCGCAGAACGATTCTACAGCCTAAAGTGCCCAACAACAAAGAACACTGGCCACCGCCAGACTGGTTTCCACGTTGCTCTCCATTGTTTAGTTCCCTGAATTCTGTTGCACTTCATCTACACAATCTCAGCGCGATGACGTCAGCAGACACACAGCGGTGAAAGCGAAGGCTGTGCAGCTTTTCGGCGGCAGTGAGACCCCAGTGGTTTTGGTCAGTGGGAAAGGGTCCAAATGCGATTGATTGAGAGTCGACCCACGTTCAAAAAACACAATGTCAACCCCCTAATTTCAGTGGGAAAGTTGTGTGTGCGAGTGTGGATGGTTGTTTGCGCCTCCGTGGGGCCCTGGGGACTCGTCCAGGGTGTGACCCCGCCTTCGCCCCAGCTTAGCTAGAATATTCCCCACAACCTCTGACAGTCTGATGTATCTCAGGTTTGACCTTCAGATTTTGGAGTGATGTAGCTGGGAAGCTACATTTGCTTAATGAAGCATCTTTTGGATGATTGAAACGAGCACATTCCGAGTTTTCGTCCTTGTTCCTTTAAGGTGAGATGCAAAAAAAAAAAAAAAACAGCGAGAAAGAAGCCAGCCACCAATAAAACTAGCATTAATGTTGCAGCGATATGCAAAGCAATGCTAATTTTATGCACACTGTCAAACCTACACGCCGGCCTCCCTTTGTTCGTCGGCAAAGATATGGCTGCAATTAGACGACAATTGATTGAAATCGTTTGCGTTTTATGATTCGGTTACTTTTAAGACGCTGACAGGGGCGTCGTGCGACGCGGCGGCGACCGTATATTTCCGGGCCGGCGTGGAGAGAAGATTAACAGCTACTATTGACCCTCCCCACCGACGGGGGGAGACGAACCAGCGGCTAATACATTTCAAAGGAAACCGTGATTTGCATGTGGTCTGGCGTTGGCCATATTCCCTGATTACTCCACGAGTTCCTCCTTCGATACGGCGCTCGTGTTCGCCGCACCTGTACAGCGACTTCACGCGTCGGGCGCCGACGCAACCAGACGGTAGTCCTTAAGGGTGTGCGGCGAGAAGACAAGTCTTATCAGTTAAGACTTAAGACGGGAATTTTTTTTTTTTTTCCCTCCTCCCCTCCTTCTTACTCCTCTCCTAGGAAAGGCGGAGGTGCGGTTGATGAATTCTTAAGCAGATCTGGCTGATAATTGTATTTCATAACTGTCACGCAGAGAGGGGACTGTCCGCTGAGAAGCTATTTGTGTCACTGCCTACCCCCCACCACCTCCTCTACCCCCTCCCCGCTCTGCAGCCTCTTCAATAAAACTCAAACGCGACAGAGATTGTTAAGTCTACCTCCGAGATTATTAAATCCAAATGGAGAATTTATAGCTGACACATTACAATTAATGTGAGATGCTTGATTAATAAAGTTCCATCTTCCCACCATCTCTGCTTAGCCTCCCCGTCACTAAAGTTGTCCTGTCTGGGGGGGGGGTAGAAGAGGAGGAGGAGGAGGAGATGGGACGCTTGTCATGAGTGTCATTCTTTTTGATTAATGGAGCATTGTGACCCCGCCCCATAACCCTCCTCCTTTCCCAGCATGCCCCAGCCTCACCTCTGCAAAGTCTCCATCTCCGCCCCTTTCCCCAATAACATGTAAAAATAGATGTGGGCCACGCTGTGCTGTGCTGTGCTGTGCTCTGGATTCGCTCTCCAGGTGGATGTGAGGGGAGCGAGGAGAAGGTGGGGTGGTTGGTGAGGGTGCTGGGGGGGGTGGACGGAAGAAACACAGGACGACGGAATAATACAGCATGAAAAAAAATAAATTAATAAATTCAAAGTAGGAAAATAAGATATTTTTTCTTATTCCCTCTGATGCTAAATGTCATTGCTTATCTTTACAACTAAATCCAAATGTTTTCAGCACTGACATCATTGCAACTTTAATCTTTGAATACCCCCGGATTTAAAAATCTGATCCACGCATTTAAATTTTTCTCATTTTAACGCATAGATCTGCGCTACCTTATAAAGTGTTAAAAATAATGATCATTTTTTTTCAGTGGCTGTGTCTGCGACACAGCGTCTTGATGAGGCCGATGCTGGGTTTTGAACTTAATGACAGACTGAGGATGAGAAGCCTTGTTGTCTCACCGGAGACACTCCACTCCTCGGAGGTTTGCTTCAGTTTTTACGTCAGGCCTCATGCAAATGCTCCTTTTTGAAGAAGCCAACGTACGCCGCGTCTCTTGATTCAACTCGCTGAGCCGAATCTAAACCTGCAACCACAGGCAAAACATATGGAAAAAGTGGCAGCGTGTAGTGATGGCTTCTCTCGGCTTGGAATGTGTTTTTTCTTTTCTTTTCTCGCTCTGTTATCGCAGAAACGCGGCTCCAGATCCCCAGATTGAAAGAGTGCGAGGATAAGAAACCCTCTGACAAATCCTCGGACCAGTAAAGGCTTACAAAAAAGATCATATTTAACAATGATGGCTATATATTTTCCCTTTTTTGCAATTAAAGAGTCCCTCCGTGTAATTTAATGCTTCTTTTCAAGTGTCAGGTCCCCGGAGACTCGGCCTGTAGCTGCGCCATCGCTCTTGGTGATTATCATTAATGAACGTCGGTGAGGACCATCCCTCAATGTGACTGGGGAGGAAACACAGGCCCTAATTAAAGGTTCCTATTCATAAATATACGCCTCAAACTGCAGGGATCGACGTGCGCTGCGCACACAAGTCATTTTAATGTCACAAAAGCACCTTTTTGCGACGCCTTTTCCGCCCGCCGGCGTGAGGCCCGCAGCCACGCGCAGTGACATTCTGCGAGGTTTGAAACCTGCAAGAAAAACATCAGAGTTGTACCACACCGTCGCCGAAATAAAGCCAGCCCTCGTCCTCACTGTGGGACTGTGCGGAGCTCAGCGTGAAAGGTTTTTGCTGGGGGGGAAAAAAGGCTCCGCTGCTGGTTAAAAATCCAATCAAATGGAAAAACATTTGCAAAAATGAAACGGTTAACAGTTCGCAGGACGTCACACGGAAAGAAAGCCATCAGCATATTGCTCATGTGCTTGTGTTATTTTTTTTAAGCGAATTTTAATCATATTAATTGCTCTAAATGCGGATTGACAAGGACAGCCAGCGGCCGCTTTGTCACATCCCAGACAAATCTGCTGCTAATTGTTATGTGAAGAAGATCATGTTAACACTGGGGATGATATTGAGTCGGAATGTTTAATTTTTGCAAAGGGAGGGTGGGGTTGGGGTGAAAAAGCAGAGGGATCCAGAGAGGAGGAGGGGGGAGGAGGAGGAGGAGGGGAGCCGGGTGAGACAAACATCGGGCTGCTTCTCGCTCCTCCTTAATAGCTGAAAAATGCTAATTGGGGGAAGCTGGTGTCAGAGAAAACAAAAGGCGAGAGAGGCGGAGAGCCAGAGCGTGCACGTCGGAGAGGCGGCTGTTTGGAAAAGGTGAAATGTGTCACTATCTCTCGCCAAGTTGGAAGTTGTTTTTATTGTTATTATTTTTATTATTTATTTGTATTTTTTTTTAGCAAGGCTGCACAGAAATGAAACAAAACTATAGAGGGAGAAAAAAAATGTTTTCTGATGACTCATTTTGCTGCCAAACTTCTTCACATGAACGTGGCAAAGTTTTTTTTTTTTCCTCATCTTTGTGGTTCAAATAATCACGACCGGGTTTGAATCCTTTTTTTTTTTCTATTAACCCACGTCTGTCGCGTTTCCTCTCGTCCGTCTCACCAAAGTGACACCGTTGGACGGGGATTACGAACCTTTAATTGCATTGTCAAAAGCACACCACCGTTTCTTTTTTTCTAAAGAAAAAAAGGAAAAAATCTGCACTGCGAACAAGTGGAAGGAAAAGTCAATCTCGTGAAAATATCTGCCTTCTTCTCCACTTCTCCCACACTTGGCATTTTAATTATGCAGTCTTATCTGATAGATGTTGGAGATCCAGCTGGTGTCAAAGTTAGAGCCTCCGCTTTATTAATTTTTTTTTTTCCTCATCATATGTTCTTATATTCGGGGCTGTCAATGGGAATATGGGGATCTGATAGGGGGCCGGCCTGCCGTTTGAGTGAAGATTAGTCAAGACTAAGAGGCATTATGCCTTCATCGTTTCGAACCTTAACTAGCTTGAATGACACCAAAGGATGAGGCGAGGCTATTTCAGTCCGACGGGGGATAAGTTTAGCAGTCTCACCACGGTGTAAATATTCTAAAATAAAAAATAGAAAATACAGAAAAAGAGAAGAAATTCTCTTCTTCCTTCTTCTGAAAGGATACATAGGCTACGATGCTAAACACCAGCCTTCACAACAAATTCCACCAATTAGATGGCAGATAGGAGGTTGTTTCAGGAGCATCCTGTTTGCCAGAAGCAACAGAAAATCTGTCAAACGTAGTAGAGATTTTGCCTAAAATTCTAACTAATGCTGCTTTACCGTAAGTTTGATGGCACAGAAGCTGCCCCACTTATTATTCTTATTATAGAGGACGTTTGCAGGTGAAATGGAACCAGCTCCTCTTCAGAGAGTGAGAGGGTCATGTGACAACTGCGGTATATTGACGAGGGAAATAGAAGAAACCCAGTGGTGGGCAGCTTGGTGTGACAGATTTAAGGGAGGAAAAATGCAAAGAAGCAAAATCTCCAGGTGACATCTCACTCTGTTTATTTACAGATTGTCTTTTTAAAAAAAAAAAAAAACTCTTTGGCAATCTTACAAAGAAGACATCATATGAGATGATAATAAATATGAAGTAGAACCAACACACATTCTAACAAATAGCATATTTTTCTGAATTGCATTTTATAATCTTTTTTTGCTTTTATTTCTGTATTTTAACTCGGATGTGATTCACACTTGGATCGTTCACATGAAAAACTTGCTTTTTGTTTTGTTTTGTACTTTTTAGTGTGAGAGGCCCTCACCTGGTGTGAAACCTGCAGACACTGTCGACACTTTTCTTACAGACGATGGTGCCACACCTGGAAACACACACACACACTCTCTCACACACACACACACACACACACACGCGCAGAGGGTAAAAAAAAAAATATAGAATCCTGTGTGTGAGTACAGTCGGAGACGAGCAGCGTCATGCAGAGGCGAAGGAAGCAGGACGAGGCGTCGTCACACTGTCACTGCAAAGAGGGGGTGCAAAGGGGGGGCCTCAAATTACACAAGTCACAGGAGGCGGCGGGCGACAACTGTTTGTGTGTTCGGCTTCTGTCGCACATGCATATCGACGTGTGTGTGTGTGTGTGTGTGCGTCTGTGTGTGACACAGGTAGTGTTGCACACTGTAGCTGCCAATTTGGATCACAGCGTGCCGCAGGAGGAATGTGGCGGGCTGTTGGGAATAATACACCAAGGCGCCGCTCAGCCGTGCTTTTTTTTTTTTTTTTTTTTTTTTTTTTTTAGATAGCCTTCCGTATTTAAGAAGAAATGATTTACACATTTTTTTTTCACTTCTCAAACTGTGCTGTGTAGTTTCAACAGTTTTTTTTGACTCTATTAAAACTTCAAAATAAGAATTAATAAAGCTAAAAAAAAAAAAAAAAAAAAAAAAAGAAATCTGGTTTGTGCATCTGTGTGTTTCTGGATTTCATATCAAAGAAACACTTTAAAATATTCTTGCTTTTTTCAAGAAATAAAAACTCAATTTAACAGACATCCCTCGATATTTATAAAAATTTTTAGAACTTTCTGAGCCTTCTCTTAGTGTTTCCTGCTCATACAGTCAGTCAATACAGAGCACCTAGATGTGTCTGACCTTCCTCACAGGACCGCATGTCCCCCCCTGCTGGTCCAGGATCACACCCTGCAGCAGCAGAGCCTGGCCTCACTCCCCTCAACCTAAAAAATAAAGAAAAACAAAAGCCTTCACTAATAAATAAAATAAAAACATACAGCAATACACTCCAAGGATGTGAATGTGTCTCGGCTTGTGGGTTCAGTTTTATTTTTTCCAGTCACTGCCGTTGTACAATTTTGCGTATGTGTGTGTTTGATTTCTGTCGGAGCAACTAACTCAAACATTTTGTGATCTAAAGGGGAAAAAAACTAAACTAAATACACGCCTGCAACCTCTGAGAATTACAGTCTGAATATTTCTCCATCCATACTGGCTCGCTGCCACTCATCCCTGAAAACTGAGAGGTTTGCATCTTCCAAAGTCGTGCTAGAGGGAAGAATCGGGTTCAGATTTGATTAAGAAAAAATATTTTGTGTGAATGTGTTGAGTGCAGCGTCCTCCGCCTACCCGGCCCCATCTGTCTGCCTGCCTGCCTGCCTGCCTGCCTGCCTGCCTGCCTGCCTGCCTGCCTGTCTGTCTGTCTGTCTGCCTGCCTGCCTGCCTGCCTGCCTGCCTGTCTGTCTGTCTGCCCGGGTTCACGCAGAGACGGAAATGTTAGTGACGTAATTGGGCTCCATCAATCAGCGGGCGGGCCGCAGTGACGGACGGGGATGGACAGATGTTGGGGCGGTACTTGCCGGTCCGTCCTCTACATAGCGGGCGACCCCGCCGGGCCGAACTAGCCGGAAGAGGAAGAGGCGAGACACGGTGTACGCCGTGCCGTGCATGCGTAAATAAAAAGGCGCAAATAAAAAGTGCGGAGCTTTAAACCACGCTGTGCGCAAATAAGGAAGACGGTGGAGAGACACTCACCGGAATCGGGAGGCTTTGCGGAAAAGTTGCTTAATCCGGTCTCGGTCGCCTGCTTGTGCAGAAGTCCCGGCGATCTTTCTGTTATTTGTTGGGTTTTTCCACACGAGCACGACAACAACGCACCCCCTCGATCGACTCCTCGCGCCTGACCCCCTCCTGCGGCGCAGCCGTGTTTACAGCTTGGAGGCAACATTAAAGCCGCTTGCGTGCCCTTTTATAAACACTTTAAGGCAGGATAATAGCGGCCAGCGCGGCGTTAGGCTACTAATGGAGCCTCTGGTGGGCTGGGAGCCCCTCCCCTCGCACCACAAGGCTGCTAAAAAGGTGGAACGAATCGATCCGCAGCCCCTTATTGTGCCGCTAAAGAGGTCACCGCAAATATCGGCATGTGGGCACAAAAAGGAGAGGAAAAAATAGAAACTTTAACGGCGATAAGCACGTACATATAAACTCAAGTTGTGCTTTTAGTGTGTGTGTGGGGGGGGTTGTTTTTTTGTCTGGAATGTGTGTGTGTGTTTTGTCTGTGTGTGTGGGGCGGGACACTCAACAGTGTAAAATTATGATTTTTCTCTGATATAAGCATTGTCCAATCAAAGACACCGAGCTTTGCTTTTATTCGCTTTTATAATCCAGTGTTTGTTGTGTTGCTCTGTTGGGCTCGTATTGCACAAGTTCGACGGAAATTGTTGCAAAAGTGTCGCACGGGTCACGATGCACTGCAGCAGTCCGTTTCATGCTTACGTTTGCAAATCAAACGATGCGAACAAATGTTTTCCACAATAATAATAAAAACAATTCTGCAGAAGCCACCACAGTTCAAAAGACCAAACGCAACATTTCACTCACTAGTGTCTTTTTTTTTTTTTAACCAAATCGACTGTGCATTAATTCACGCACATAACGCGCATCTCCTCGCGCGTCTGTGAGTGTGTGTCTGTGTGGTGTGTGCGCGTGTGAAACGAGGAGCCGATCCCAGCGAGCGAACAATTAGCGCGGCGCAGATTGACAGGTGGGCTTTGAGTGTCAGGGTGACGCTGGTGAAGGGGTGGAGTAAAGAAGGGGAGGCAGCTGGATGCGCGTGTCTGTCTGTCGATCAGTGGCAGCCGTCTCTCGCGCGCATCACAGCAACGCGTGCGCTCCGTCTGGCTGCACGCGGCGGATCTCCGGAGGGACGCAACCCAAAGATAAATAATAACAACAACAAGGAGCAAGCAGAGGCGCTGGGATCTGCGCGTGGTTTTGTCGGGAGTTTTATTATTAATCAGTCAATATTTTTTCTCTCTCGTTGTTTTTCGGGTGAGTCCGTCAAGTGGCCGCGTTGACAACCGGACGATGTGAGTATCATTAGTGTTCTTTTCATTTCATCCCTACGAGATTCTTTCTTTCTTACTGACGAGTGTGTTTGTGCGGATCGCTGCGTGCTTTCTTCACACGCACTCTCTCTCTCACACACACACACTCACGAGCACGCTCGACTGATTGACACACACCCAGTCCGGCTAACGTGTCACTCTCTGCTCTGGGTTTTTCCTTCTCTCCCTCCTCCTGGTTGGTAGCTGGCAGCACCTGGACGGACGCAGGGACGCAGAGCAGCTCGGCTCGGATCCCCAGAATGCAACACGGCCAGCGGCTCCTCGTCCTCCGCGCAGGGGCACCGAAGTAAGGCGGTGAGTGTCGCAGCCGCAGCCGCAGCCGCTGCTTGATGGGAAGGCGGCGAAGCAGCTCCGCCGGTCGTCCTCAGCCCAGCCGAGCCAGCAGAGCCTCGTCCGGCCGCCCGCTGACTTCATTCCTTCCTTCCTGAGATCCGAACCACAAGTTGAGCGGCGGACGAGCCGCGGCTTCCCGTCTTTTTTTAACGCGAGCAGCAGCAGCAGCAGCAGCAGCAGTCTCGCCGTTTTCATGGGATTCTAACGGGGGGAAAAACCGAACCAGTGATCAGATCCACCTCCTGCACTTTGCATCGACGAGCCGAGAGCCCCGGACTCCCTCCTCCTCCTCCTCCTCCTCCTCCTCCTCCCCCCTGCGAGGAATCTGCACTTTTTCTTCTTCTTCTTTTTCTTCTGTTCTTCTCGCCACCACCAGACACTGCTGCAGGCTTTTTGTTTTTGTTTTTATTTTTATTTTTCCAAACACACAAGCTTCATTTCGACCCGCCAAGACTCGTCGTCCGCAGCTCTGATCTCTGCATGAAAAGTCTCGTGGAAACTCTCGTAGCAGCAGCAGCGGAAGCAGCGGCAGCGGCAGCAGCGGCAGCAGCGGCAGCATGCCGCGGAGGAAGCAGCAAGCGCCGCGGCGGTCAGCAGGTAAGCCCCGGTCCTTCCGCTGGACACACACACACACACACACACACACACACTCCACACACACACCCCCGCCTCCCCCTTGACCAAAACACACTCACTCCCGTCACGCGCACACTCTAAAGAGAGCGTGCGCGAGGCCTCTCGCTCTCACTCGCACAGCGTCGTCATCACCATCATCATCATCATCATCATAACAAGTTTCCCCCTTTTCTTCTTCTTCTTCTTCTGAGTGACAACGTCATTGTTGAGGGAGAACGTGCACTCTCGCGTCCCGTGCACGCACGCGCTCGCGCCCGCGCCACAGCTCGTCTTATCTCGCCTGCACAGAGCCAAACAAAGTGTTTGATGGCGCCCAGAGTCGGAAGACAAGGGAGAGACGCGGCGCGGATTGCCATCCTCGATTTGATGCTTGATTGATCGCCTGTCACGCAGCAGCCTTTGATCTATTCATTCCCGATAAACATCAGTAAACCGTTCACACACACACACACACACACACACACACACACACACACACACACAGAGAGAGAGAGAGAGAGAGAGAGAGTAGGTAACTTTTGGAGTTTCATTCTTACTTTGACCCTCAACACTGAGGAGCAGAAAGAAAGGAGAAGACAAATTGTTGGAGGGAAGTTTTCAATAGTTGGTGATTCATACCTCACAGAGAGGGCGGTGGGGGAGATCACAGAGGACCTCCCCACCCCACACACACACACACACACACACACACACACTCACTCCAGGCTAGAAAGGAGTGCTGAACTGGGAGAGGGGCGACCTCACTCCTCTAATCTGACCTCTGTGTTCGCCTCACCGGAGGAGGGAGTCAAGTGTTTGCAAACCTTCGCTCTTCACTTTAATTAAAGAGTCAACGTGTACGCAGTCACGGCGGCAACACAAATATACTGTCGTGCATTGTTATTGTTGACATTCCAGAGTTTATTAACGCAAAACGGCCGCTGATATTTCCTTTTTACCCTGTCTGTTTTGATCATGTGCATGATTTTATCTATTTAATTATTTATATTCAACTTTGCAAATGACCCTGTTTGGAAAAAAAGATGATATAATCCTGTGGTTGCAAAAAAAAAAAAAAAAACTTGTGCTGAAGTTTCAACTGCCACTGAGTCGACTTGATGGCAGGAAAACAGTTCTGAGAGAGAATCGCGTTTTTTCCCCTAAATCCATGAGACATCCTGGGGAGATGTGTGTGATTGACATGCATTTTCCTGCCTCTGTGTGTGTGTGTGTTGGGGTGGGGGGTGCACAGGGCCCTTTGAAGTCAGTGCGGTAATGACCAAAGCCGAATAAAACAGCTGCAGAATGTTAAGCAGGCGGTGGAAATGTGAGGTTAAGCAGACTTAATCAAGGTTGTGACAGAGAGACTTTGAACTCGGTGGGGCTGTAATTTCTAATTGACGTGAAGCTTTAGTGACGGATGGACGGACGGGCGGGCGGACGGACGGATGGAAATGCGTTTGAAGGGCCGTGCGGAGGGTGAGAGAGAGAGGGAGAGAGAGAGAGAGAGAGGAAAAGAAAAGAGGAGGACGGGTTTTAATGTTGCAGCCGGGAGTCGCACGAAAAAATAAAGTAGAGGAGAAAGGGGGATGGGGGGGGGACCAAAAAAAGAAAGTGTGTCGCTTGCAGCAGCCTCCTGTGCTCGCTCAGCCGAGTGGCCCCGTTTCAGCTCCGCTTTGCAATATTGATTTAATTGTCTGTTTTTGTGACGGACGCATGCATCACAGGCGCCGACGGTCAATGGCGGCCGCCTGGCAGCCTTTTGTCCCGCCGCCGCTTTTCCAGAGCGTGACATCTGGCCGCGCCGCAAACTTCAGCACCTCCACAGACGCCAGCGTGCGTGCGTGCGTGAGTGTGTGTGTGTGTGTGTTTGTGTGTGCGTGCGTGTGTTTGACCGCTTCCTCTGCGAAACGGTGCACACACCTATAAACGGAAGGCTATTTTTACGGTGCGTTACGAGATGTTTCCACAGCCTTGATTTGTCACTTTGCAGTTGTGCTGCAACTGCAAGGGTTGGGGGGGTGTAGTACACACACACACACACACACACACTCACTCGCTCTCTTTCTCTCTCTCTCTGTAATGTGTGTGTGTGTGTGTGTGTGTGTGTGTGTGTGTGAGATGCTTCAATGGCTCTTTGTATGGCGTTTGAAAATGGGCTCTGTTTCATCAGTCACACTGATGATTTTAGACCCTGTAGCGCCGCTGTAGCCCGTCTACTTTATGACCAGTGACAATACATCAGTGTTCTCTCACTCGGAACTTCATTACCGCGTCTGTTAGTTTTGGCCCGACGAGTTCAGCGGCGCAGTGCAATTTGAGCTGCGGAGACTTTTTCTGCTGCAGTCATTTGTTGTCATTTTGGCTTTTTTTCCTTTCTTTCTTTCTCTCTGTCTCCCTCCCCTCCTCCTCCTCCTCCCCCTCCTCCTCCTCGCTGAAGGACAGCCGTGTAGGGTTATCTCTCTCTCAGGACGGCGCTCTAATATCGAGTCATTATTACAGGAAAAATATGTGTTCGGCAGGCGGGAAGAGAGGATCTGTTTACATTTGTCATGGATGAGTCACTGGTGGCCTTGTTCCACTGAGCACTGTTTCCTCCCGACTCTGTGCGGGTTCCTTCTCCTGCCTGCAGTCAAACCTGCTGTGAATGTTGCATTTTAGTCACTTCAGGTGAAAACGGTGTCGCCGCTGACCCCGGACGACCTCAGACGCGATCTGTTGTCGCTTGTTCGTAGTTTTGCGTGAAAAGAAAGAATCCTACTTGACGCCTCGCTTGAGTGACAAATAATTTCTCCAGCGCTCTGTTGACTTTCAGCCCAGGGAGATTCGTAATTAGCGCCTATTTTTGTCGCCGCTGAAAGGAAACGACGTGGAAACGCGGCGGCGGCTGCTGCTGCTGCTGCTGCTGCTGCTGCTGCTGCTGCTGCTGCTGCTGCTGCTGCTGCTGCTGCTGCTGCTGCTGCGGCTGCTGCTGCTGCGGCTGCTGCTCATTTGGCCGCGTCGCAGGAGACAAACAAAGGAGCCGTGACTCCGCCCTCGGCCTCCACGCCGAGGTCACGCCGCCGCCAACGTCGCTCCTCGCAGGTCAATCATTAATTGCGCGGCGTGCACTTCTGTTCTCGCCGTTTTTAGTTCGCCAGTCGCCGCGTCTCTAAATCAAGCACGCCTCGCGCCAAGTCATGAGTTTTTATATATATATAGAGAATTATATCCACATCTAGTCAGCGCGTCTTTAAATGTCTCGCTGAAAAACATTGTTTTTTATTTTAAAAAAGAGGGAAAAACAAAACAGTTTAAGGATGAAGAGGAGGAGGACCTGTGCAATGTGGGCGGAGCCATGCAGGGGCCTGAATTATGTCTTCATAGTGATGAAGCGCTTTTTGGATTTTCCCTCCACTGTCAAGACGCTAAAGTTTGCAAACACTTGATCCTGAATCCTGAGAATTATCGCAGGCAAAAGAAAGAGAGAGAGAGAGAGAGTGATGGTGTTGTCCCTTCTTTTATGGGGGCAGATATTGTTCAGTTTGCCTTTTGTTTGCTCTCTGCGTGGAAACATCCGTCTGGCTGCCGCTGCCGCTAATTAAGCAAGTTCAGCCCCCGTAAACATAAAGCCCAGCGTCCAGGTCACACATGGACGTGTTGTTAATTTATGCGTGTATGATCCAACCGACCGAATGAGACGCGTTTTTCTTTCTTTCTTTCTTTAATGATCTGCCCGGCTTTTGTTTGGCTGGCCGCGTTTAATTAAAGGAGCTGCTGCAACACGTCCGGATTGAAGCGGCAGCGGTGGGCGCAGCGAGGCGTCCACTGATTGAACAGGAAGCAGCGGCCGCCGCTGCTGACACCTCGCCCTTCACCGCCGCTCCTGAGCAGAGACGCCGTCGCCGTGCAAAGAGTGAGTCTCTTAATTATGACTTGAGAAGTGGGCGGGTGGTGGGTTGGGGGTAGAAGTCGAGCTCCTCGTCTCTCCCCTCGACGCCGTCGTTAGCGGCGCTCCCTAATTATCCAGGTAGCTGACGGATCAGCTGACAGGGCCGCGCCGATTACTGCGAACAAATTCAGCGACGTGTCGAGTCTGCAATCCTCCGCCGCCGCTACTGCTACTACTGCTGCCGCTGCCGCTGCTGCGACCTGCTGGCTGTCCGTCTATCCATTCATTTTCAATACTCACTTCTTCCTGAGCCCAGGGTCACGCGGGTCTAGTGGAGCCTCTCCCAGCTGTCTTGGGGAGAGGGCAGGGCGCCACCCCGGACAAGTCGCCAGCTCATCGCAGAGACAAACGAAGACAAACAACCCTTCACGCTCACATGCACACCTACGGACAGTTTAGAGTTTCCAACTGACCTCACATGCTTGTTTTGGGACTGTGGGAGGAAGCCGGAGAACCCGGAGAGAACCCACGCAGACACAGGGAGAACATGCAAACTCCACACAGAGAGGCCCCAGGCCCAGAATGGAGGCCTTCTTGCTGTGAAGCAGCCCTGCTGGCTGTATTGGGAGGACAGACCCGCCCCCTGGTCGCTCCGCCCACTGCTCCGCCCAGCAGGCTGGAGGTCCAAAACGCAACAGGAGGATCGTTGCAGCTTCAGCTGCGATCATGAGACACTGTCAGAAGGTTCTTTCCATCCAGGCTGTTTTGCGGCGCCAGTGCAAAGCGGTATTTGCTCTTGTCTGCTTTTGCGTTTTTTTCTGTACCGCCGAGCTGCAGCTGCAGGCAGCTGTCAAGCAGGATGTTGACGCCGCCGAGCGAGAAGCACCGCTGGTTGGTTGGTTGGTTGGTTGTTATCGGGACGCCGCCGATAAAGTGTTTAATGACGTTTGAGGCTGTGCGTGCGTGCGTGTGTGTGTCTGTCTGTCTGTCTGTCTGTGGAAAGTTATTTAATAAGTTGGAAAAGGCTTTTGATGAGGACTGAGCATAAAAGTGTGTGTATGTGTGCATGTGCATCACTCTGCATCACAGAGCAACGAGTGTGTACTTCCCTTGTGTGTGTGGTGCGTGCGTGCGTGCGTGCGCATAATGCTGTGATGCTGTGATAAGGCAGCGTATGTATGTAAAGTGTCATTAACAGGTGACATTGACTGAAGGAGTCAGTGGATGCTATACTACACTCTACTAAACACACACACACACACACACACACACACACAGAGGTACACATTTCATTTGCATGTGTGCTTGCAGCCAGTCGGGCCTGCAGGAAATCAAAGACGCAGCGTCTAATAGCGGCGCTCGCTCGGCGTCCTCGTCTTGGCGGAGGTTAAGTGACAAATGAAGATGGATGACTGCTCTCGGGGAGAAGAGGAGGAGGAGGAAAAGCAGGAGGTGGAGGAGGAGGCTGCAACGGAAACACGCAGGAATCAGGGCCCGGGCGGGTGGAGGGCGACGACGTGGAGGAAGCAGGAAAACCTGGCTGGGGTGACACAATGAGAAAAAAAAGGGGGAGGAAGAAAAACAAGGTCGTTTTCACAGCCGGAGCGAAAGCTCGCAGCGAGCATCCAAGCAGTTTTTTCTAAATTATTGTCCGGCTTCTCCGGGGACGGACACGTCTTGGCTCGGGTCCAGGGCGGCTGCGAAAACAAAAAGCCACAATGTTGCGGCGGCGACGAGAAATAATGAAACAGGAACGGAGGTGGCGGAGGTGGCGGAGGTGGCGGAGGTGGCGGCGGCGGCGTGGACGAGATGGCCAGCGTGATTGTCCTTGAGGATGTGGCCACTGATTGCCACAGCGGATACTCACTCCTATTGGTCCAGGGCAAGAGCAGGGTGAAGGAGGGGGGCAGCAATTCTGCCACTAATAGTTATAAATAAAGTTCAAACCAACGTGTTGAGCTCTAACCTGCAGCCCAGTTTAGCAGCAGGGATCAGCAGTGACTATGGGACGGTTGAGACTGGGAAAAATTGAAGAAAAAACTTTTTTCTGACTCATAATTCCAAAGCTGGAGCAATTTCTGACAAGCGTTGCCCGCCGCCGGACCCGATGAGTATCAAAGCGTCGTCGTCGTCACTTGTTTGGGACTCGGTTGCCATGGAGGTGATCAGACAGTAAAGTGGGCCAGCTGCTTTATTTACACGCGGGCCGAGCGACCGCTTGTGTCATAACTCAGAGCGGGACAAAGAGAGGGGAGACTGACAAAACAAAGGAGCGAAGAAGAGAAAAAAGGAGATGATTTAAAGGCCTGGAGACGGGAGGTCCGAGTTGCACGGCGAGGTCAGCGTGCACTCCTGGAGCTCTGGTCTGCAGCGCCTACAGTCTCACTCGCTCCCTCTCGTCTGTGTGCGTTTCCTCTGTCTTTGTCGTCTCACGTTGTGTTGTCGCGGAGTCTCTCTGGTTCCCGACGCAGGGCCACGTCACATGGCTGCGTCCAGAGGTCCAGAGAGGGTCGGGTCCGCTCCGTCCCACTGCTCTTTTTCCCGCGTTCCTGCTTCTCTTCAGCCGTTAACATTTTCCTCTGCTGAGGTGGACGTGATCGTGCAATAAGATGAAAGTGAAAGTCTTTGAGCAGCAAAGCCTGTAAACTGGTGACAGAACAACATTGCTCCTGGTTACTTTATTCAGTTGCTTATTTTTTATTCTCAGGCTACAGTCAAACAGACTGCAGTACGGAAGAAGAGAAAAACATTAAGATTTTTTTTTTTTCAAGTTTCCAATTTCGACTTTGTTCAGAAAATTTTGTCTTAAAACTCTTGTGGCCCTAAACCTCTTTCATACTGCAGAGACCCTAACAACTCAGTAGAAAATACATTATTTAGCCCTCTTGTTTACGGCCAGTTGCAAAAAAAAACTACACGTTTTTGCATTCATTTTAAATCTGCCCGTTGCATTTTGAAATTTTTTTTTTTTTTTCATTCTTAGACTCCCAACAGCGCAGCCTCACACAGCGAACGATGCCAGAACCTTGCAAGAAACAGAGCACGATTAGCCCTCTGTTTACAGCCTCCTGCTAACCTTGTGGGATGTTTGAAAGGGATCCAAAACAAAGGCAGAGTGGAGGCAGCAACCTGGGAGAGCTGGTGTCACTTCCCTCTGTGACATCACAAAGGGTTGCCTTTCCGATCCAACACAAATTGCTAGAGTGAGTTTATGCGGGATAACGAACCTTTCTCTCTCTCTCAGTTGCCGTCCTCCTGTTCAGAGCTTCGCTCCCTTCAGCTCCGACCGCTCGCGTCGCTTCGGTTAACAGACCCGGAACATCTGGCTGGTTAAAGAGGCGGTGCCGGGTGTGTGAGGAGGGTGGAGGTGTTGGGGGGTGGAAGACAACAGAGGCGGAGAGCAGCGGCGCTATATTGAAAGTGACAGATGAGCAGAACTGGGCTCAGCCTTCAGTCGGCCGCAGCTGCGGCGCCGCTGACAGGTGTCAATTAAGAATTAGTGCCGCCGCCCTGCAGACTCCCAGCTGTCGGCCCACCCGCATGCACACACGCACGGAGGAACAACACTTTACCCCCCACTAGCGCCTTTTTTCCCCCGTTTAGTCGCCATGGGGTCCGCAGTGCTGGAGAAGCGGCGCTAATCCACCGTCGCGTTCGCTGTAATTCTGCACTTTTGTTTCGCAGCAAATTCAAGCAGTTGCGGCTGCAGCCGCTGACGGCCGTTAGTCGTATTATTAATATGGAGTATTTTTATTATTTTATTATTATTGAGTCAGTCGATTAGGTTTTATAATGCCAAGCTAATATTTATCACACAAGACAGAATTTTCACCGTGCAGCGTTTCATCCCTGGCACAATTCATTTGTGTCATCCAAACGTAAAACTCGACGCCTTTAAACAATCTGTTCCTGATGATGGGCTAATCCCACCTGACACCAGATGGTTCACAGACCAGTGAGCTAACCCTCAGCCTCTCTCTCTCTCTAACAGGCCTGTAATTAAACTCAACTGATGGCCATCAGGGCCTAAACTGGCCTCATTAAGTGGATCAAGTGTCGGATCCCCCAAAGCTTCAGTTGTGTTGAGGTTGCTCAAATCCTGTTTTTTGGGAAGGGAGACAGTTCAAAATAAATGGACTTTGATTAATTTAGGTGGTGCGAATACAAAAAATGTAGGGCTTTTCACAATTTGAGAGAAAATTTCATTGTACTTTTGACATTTTTAAAACTCAATGAATATTTTTAGCTGGTTTGAACTCCACTCTGCTTTATGTGTACGTCAGGACAGGGGAGGAAGTAGTATTTTCTGATGTTTTGCTGTTTGGATGATAAAAGCTGGACTCAGCTCAGACTAACGGCGGCGGTGGACGACAAGTCTGTAGGGTCGGCGGGTGGGAGGCAGGCGGCTGGTACTTCCTTCCCTTCCTCCAGGACTTTGTTTAGCTGATAAGGCAGATGGAGCGGCAATAAATATCTTTTTTCTTTCTATTTTTTTGGACACTACTTTGGTGCAGATAAGCCGTCAGGGAGGAAAGAGTGCAGTTAACAGATGACACGGTGTCCTTGGAGGTGGTGTAGTGGGGAAGGTTGTGCCGCAAGACGGGTGAGGCACCTCCTCCATCCTCCTTCTCCCCTTCATCTTTATCTTTTTTCTTTTCTTTTTTTTGGGATTACCAGCCTCCTCCGTAAAGCCTCTCCTCATTGTCCTATCTGTCATCCATCTCCATCGTACCGACTCAATCCTCCTCCTCCGCCGCTCGTATTTTCTTTCATCTTCCCGGCCGTCTCTCGCCCTCATCCATCGCCCGCCACCGCGGCAGTCGGATGCCCGAGAGTCAGTGAGCTGGTTACAGGAACACCAACTCAACATCTGAAGCAGGGAAGGAGAGAGTATCGCTGCCCCGTCATCCGACTGCTCAAACCAGATTTTACTGTGACCTTTTAAATTTCTGATATTTCTGGTGTGTGTGTGTGTGTGTGTGTGTGTGTGTGTCATCATCTTTGAAGTCCAAACACATGACCGTCACGAGCATCTTCCCAGAGCTGCTCAGCATTCCTGCGGTGATCTGGGATATCGGGGAGGAAAATAAAAGCACAATTTTTCAGTTCAGTTCAGTTCAGTTCAGTTCAGTTTAGTTCACGTCAGTTTAGTTCAGTTTAGTTCCTTTTTTTTTTTCAGTTCAGTTCAGTTCAGTTCCGTTCAGTTCAGTTCAGTTCCATTCAGTTCAGTTCAGTTCAGTTCAGTTCCGTTCAGTTCAGTTCAGTTCCATTCAGTTCAGTTCAGTTCAGTTCAGTTCAGTTCAGTTCAGTTCAGTTCAGTTCAATTTAGTTTTGTCTGAGCCATTAAGACCGGAAAAAACAAAAAAAGAAGAATAAGAGGCTCATCAGCTACAAGTCTGATGAGACAATCACTTGATTGGCAGCTGAAAGAGGATATAATGTGTCGGGCGGCCGGAACAGCAGGAGGAAGAAAAAAACCAAACTCCTCCTCTCTTAAATCTGGCCTGATCCGTGTCGTCTCAGACGGTGACAGTCAGCGGCGAGGGTGGCGGGGGTCTCTGTCTAAGTCTCTGTCTCCCAGACCTCAGCGGGGGGTCCTCCTGTCCTCACAACAGGACTGCAGAGCAGCGCAGGACTGCTGCTGCTGCTGCTCCCACCTGAACCAGCATCTGCCTCCCCACCCCCAGCTTTATGTGATGATTTCTTGTTTTTTGTCAATCATGAGCATTGTTTAGGACAAAAGATGCAACAGTGACCATTGGTATGGTTTCAGATTTTTATATTGCGAAAGGCAAAAAAAGTAAAAGATGAACGTATCAGGTGGCAGCTGGAAAACAGGGCTACTAAAAGGCCTCTACTGATGCAAATTTCCCCTTTAAGACAGCAAGCAGCAACTTTAGACTGATCGATGCATTTAAAAAGTTATTGTGTGTCCGTGCGCGTCTGCAGATGTGGAATGTTTGTGTTACATACAACCGTGGCATTTTCTAAAATGAAAAACAGGATTGGTAATTGAATTTGTTTTAGTTATTATTCTCAGAACAAACCAAACTGTGAACTTCATCTCAAATTATATAGCAATTCATTCGCTTTTTGGAAGGAGGTGGAGAAACTCCCACCATGCTGCACTTTCTGTGTGTTCAGGCTCCTTAAATAAGTCGGTACTGGATAATTGTGGGTAAAAGTGGGTCCAACTGAACGGACAAAGGAGCAGAAATGGTTCGCGGTGATGAACATCAGGCCCATCAGGTTGACTCTGTCACCTTGTTGTCCTGCGGTGACTCCGTTTGCCAAGAGAGCCTCGTGGTGGGCATCACTTCCTGTGTTCAGGAAAAACTGTTTTGAAGTGTTTGGATGCTGCGGTGTTGATTGAATGGGCCAAGTAAGATTCCAAATCAGAATTCTCTCACAGGTTGGTCTTGAGGAGCCGCATTCCACATCTTTCGAGCAAACGATTGGGATTCTTTGTGACGAGCGATGAGGAAGTAGCTGCTGCCGGGTATCAGCAGAGAGCGACCGTGATGGGAAGCTCGTAAACCTTTAGGGGCCACAACAACAAAGGCTTTAAAGATTAGCATAATTGCTGGAATCTTCATGCTCCCCTAGCCGGGAAAACTTCCTGGAATGCAGCGTTTCCGCTTGGGTTCATCTGTGCAGGGCCAGAAGGTAAAACTCACGCGACAACCGATGGTAACCACGTAAGACGAGGCCCGAAACAGGAAGTGACGCAAATGTACGATGTGTTGCTTTCGGTGCCATGGTTTAGCTCGTTGAGCTCAGTTGAGTCGGGTCTTCTGTTCATCCTGCAGGTTGTGCTTACATTTTGAATGCCTTTATTTTCTGAAATCGAATGCAAGTATGCCACTTCCTGCTTAGCAGCCTGTGGTGTGACCGCAGCGTTACACTACGCCGTCATGCTAGCCGGCGAATTTCTCCTTGCCGTTTTCACGCAGGAGAGGACCTGGAAAACAGACTTGTGCAGGTGTTTTCTTTCACTTATTGCGTCTGTAACTGGCGGGGGAGGGGCTTGGTGGTGGAAGGATGTTCAAACGTCACTAAATTACCTGCATTTTTTGTTTCTGTGAAGGCAAACAGGGTTGAAGTTGCAGTCGACGTCCCTGCAGGCTGAAAAATGAGATTGATGTTGGTTTATTTAGTTGGAAGTTTGCTCGAAATCTTGCACCGTAACTCTCAAAATCTCAAAAAAAAACAAGATTGACAATATTAATAAAAGAAATTTAAAATGTATACATGTATGTGAAAAAAGATCTGACTCCACGCTTTTAAAAAAAATGGATATGAATAATGTTTAAGATGAATGAATCCGATATATATATATGATGTGTATATATGTGATATTTGTGATGTGTTTAGTGCGGAAATGAGCCGAGTGTCTGCGGCGTGACCGGAGCATGAGAGCAAGATGGGACTGAGCCAGGCACTATTGTGTGTGTGTCTGTGTGTGTGTGTGTGAAGGGGCATAGAGGGGTGAAGTAAAAAAAAAAAAAAAAAGAGAGAGAGAGAGTGACAGCAGACAAAAAAGAAGCAGGGAAGAAAAAAAGGGGTCTTGGAAAAAGAGGAGGCAGCGCGACAGAGGGGTGAAAGAGAAAATGACTGGAGGGGTTGAAGGATGGAGAGAGAGGTATCAAGGCAGAGGGAGGGAGGGAGGGGGCGAGAGACATGGCGAAAGCAGAGAGAGAGTGTGTGTGTGTGTGTGTGTGAGGGGGAGGGGGAGGGGGGATGTCACCCATGGCTGCCACTCATCACTCACGGCTTAATGACGCCATTTTTTCCCTCCCCCTTCTCCTTTTCCCGCTTTTTTTCCCCCTTCCGTGGGAGAGGTTGGGGAGGGGCCGCGTCCGGCGCCCAATCAGACGGGGTCATGTAGAGTTCACACGGTCCAGGTGGGAGGGTCCTCCTCCTCCTTCTCTTCCTCCTCCTCCTCTTCTTGGCTCTGGGCCTGAACGTCGACCAACAGCCGAGCTGGAAGGCAACAACATTTCTTTGGGTGTGTGTGTGTTTTCGTTTTTTGGGTGTTTTTGCTGCTGCAGATTCGTTTCCCGTCTTGCCGAGCGTGTAAACACGAGTCCTGCGTTCTGTTTACATCTGCCTCCGCCTCCGTCCTTTTTTCTGTTTTTTTTTGTCGAAGTTGCAGAAAAAAGAAAAACTTCCGTCCAGAGTTTGTGCAGTTTACGAGTTTGTGCACGTGTATACGTGTGCGTTGTGTTGTTTAGCTGCTGCGAAGCTTCCCGGCGCGATCGGCTGCCCACTTCCTGGTGGACTTTGGGAAAATCTAAAAAAAATCTAAGAAGAAGGAATAATGAAATTATAAATATTCACGTGCACACCGTGCACAATCAATCGCACTCCACTCGTCCGCCACCTCGTCCCTCCTTTCTGGGAAGCGCCGTCTGTTTAAAACTCAAACGGCAGGAATTTTCTCTCACCCCGTCACCCCCCCTTCCCTCCTCGCACCAAATTTGGGGAACAGCTGGGGCGTCCGTGACGATGATTTGTCTCCCTCTGCCCGTCCGACTGACAGGTTGAGAACATGCACACACACGCACAAACACTGGAGCCGGGGAGGGTGGACGCAGACGCACACACGCACACACACACACACACACACACACACACACACACACACACACACACACACAAAGACACAGAGAGAGAAAGAGACACAATTAAACACTACATACAGTCTCTCTCTCACACAGACACAATTAAACACCATAAACAGTCTGTCCCTCTCTCTCTCACACACACACACACACACACACACACACACACAAACACACACTGCCTTCTCAGGGTGCTGCCAAAACAGCCCGATTTCCTTTTAGCCCGGGCGGCCATACATCAGCTCGGGGCCTCCCAGCCCGGATGGCAGGGGCTGACAGAATGACGCGTGTCATTTATCAAACAGGGAGGCGCCGAGGCCTCGGGAAGGGGAGGGGGTGTGGAGAGGAGGGGAGGAGGGAGTAGGAGGCGGGGGGGGCGCCGCGTGACAAAGCCCCCCGAGAGGCTCCCCTCCACCGGCGGCGAGCGTCACAGGACAGACACTGACAAATCTGCCGAGATGGAACACACATGGATGCACGCTTGACGATGTCGACACACACACACACACGCACACACACACACACATGCACAGGCAGACACACAGGCACACAAGCCAATGATCTGCAGAGCTGCACTGTGGCTGAAAAGGTCCTGAAATTAAAGGGCTAGTTCACCCATTTGGCTCCCCGACCCTGGAGGCTGATCCTCGTCGCCCCGCTAACGCTAACCCAGCTAACGCTAACCCCGCTTGCTAACGGTGGATTTTTTTATTTGGCTGAATCCACAAAGTTAAGACAAGACGGACTGACTTCAGGCGATGCCACTCAGGACTCGCTGTTGGTTGCTGGTTCTAGGAGTCCTCGTCCACACTGAGCAGATTGCTTTCCCGCCTTAAAACTCAACAACCTTTTCATTTTCATTTTTTCAATTCTAGGGGATGAGAAAAGTCACCGAAAGCCTCCGTACAAACAGCAGCAGTGCTGAAGCAAATGGGCCGAAAATAAGAATTTGGAGCAAACTATCCCTCTTTTTTTTTTAAATTAAGTTTTCCAGACACACACACACACACACACACATACAGACAACATGCACGTTTAAATGCATTTCCCTCGCAGCCAGCGGAGCTGCAGCCAGCGGAGCTGCAGCCAGAGCCTCTTCTTCTTCTTCTTCCTCCTCTTCTCCTCCGCTGCTGCTGCCTGCTTGCCAGCAGCAGCTCCGGCTGCAGCAACGGAAACTCTCTTTACTTGGCAGCGTCGCTGCCTCCGTCTCTCTTTCTCTCTTTTCTCTCGTATCCGTGCCACCACCACCACACACTCACAACACACACACACAGAGACACACACACGCCCCTCGGCCGCCCTGTCCCCCCCTCCTCCTCCTCCTCCTCCTCTTCCTCCTCCTCTTTGTGCCTCCCTCTTCCTCCCCCCTCCTCCCCCGTTTACTCTTTTCACAGGCCGTTCATTTGTCTTCATAAGCCTAATTTATTTTCTCTGCCAGATGCAAGCTGACAGCCATCACTCTTCCCCCTCCCCTCCCTCCCTCCCTCTCCCTCTCTCTCTCCCTCTCTCACACACACACACACACACACACACAACCTCGACGCCGCACCGTGCACACCTGACCTGCCCGCAAAAGTGCACACATCCACCGTTCTGCCTTTTGTTTTTGTTTTTTTTGCCCCCCCCCGCATCCATTCACCCGCCGCTTATTTCCTCACCTCGCGCCGCTCCGAGGTCGACGCACCGACTCGCGTCCCCTCTGCGCCCCTCCCCCCATCCCCTCCAAAGTGTCCTCCAGCCCCTCCCACGGCCAAAAAAAAAAAAAAGATGGATGTGTCTCCGCAGCGGAGATTGATTGTGGATATGGAATTATGCTGCCATTTATGCGCGTGTTTGTGTGTGTGTGTGTGTGTGTGTGTGTGTGTGTGTGTGTGTGTGTGTGTGTGTGTGAGAGAGAGAGTTGGACTCTGGTTGGCAGGGGTTGGTGGGGGGGGTAGGGAAAGCTTTTCTCTGGTTTCCAGAACCTTCCAGCCGTTAGTTGTCTGTCCGCGCTCTCATATTGTGCTGTGTTGAAGGATCACTTCCTCTCTTCCTGTCTCCCTCTCTTTGGGTACTGTGAAGCTGTTCACGGCCATTGTGCACACACACACACACACACACACCAGAATACAACACTGTGTTGTATTCTGGTGTGTGTGTGTGTGTGTGTGTGTGTGTGTGTGAGCGGCGCAGGCATGCATAGTCGCACACAGATGCAATTAGGCCCGAGATGGCCGCTGATACTGGTCCACTTAGAGAGCAGATAATTTAGTGACTTTCTCCGGGGAGCTTTTTTCCAGCCGCTAATCTCCCCTCCTCTTCCTCCGACCTTCCTCCCATTTCTCCCTTTGTCGCCTCTTTATTGCCTCGGCCATCAAGAAGAAGGAGGAGGAGGAGGAGGAGAAAGGATGAGAATCCTTCCTTCCCTCCGCGCACACTCACGCCAGCACGACGCAGTGCTGTGCGCTTCCAGCGATGCTTTTGTTTTATTTCTGGTCGTGCCCCCTCCCTCTGTGCCCCCCCCCCCCCTCCCCGTGCTCTTCATCACGGGGTTGAATCCGAAACTAGTGTTGAAAGGAAACAGTAGAACTTTGTTTAATGGAGCGCCAGACTGCGGCTCCAACCCATCACTGTAGTCAGGGTGGGTGAGGAAGAGGAGGAGGGAGGATGCGGGGTGGGGGGAGATATGCAAAAAAAAAAAAAAAAACACATGGCGATGCAGAAAGAATAACGGCTCTGATGGCGCCCACTTCGCCGGAATTTCCCCGGCGACGCGCACGCCGTTAAAAGCACTAAAATGTTGGGGGATGTGTTTGTTGTCCCGGGCAGCTTCCTGCCCCGAGGCTCCGCCGCGCTAATTAACTTCCCTGAAGTGACTTTTACAGTTTCTAATTTGGCCGCGCGTCTTTTGTTAAATGTCTGCGGAGGGATGCAAGTCGAGCTCTCCGAGGTCGTCTGCTCGCGCAGGCTGCCGTCTGTCTCCCTCTCCCCGGTGTCTCGGACCTACTAGACTGTCGGCAGAGCCACGCCGCGTCTTCCTTGTCGGGGGAAAGTCCAACAAAACATTTTCTTGCAGCGGAGTTTTTTACCTGAACAGCTGAGACAACCTGATGGGATCTGAGTTTTTTTAGTGTAGTGCATGAAGATCACCTCAGGAATTAGACAAGTCCATCCTTTGCTGTTGCGTCTTCTTCTTCTTCTTCTTCTTCTTCTTCTTCTTCCTTTGTTTTTTGTTGTTTTTTTTTGCTTGCTGTGCTTTTCAGAAATTGCGTACAAAAAACGCACTTCTGGGGAATCAGCCCTTTGTGACATCACAAAGCACCAGCATTTCGATGCCTCTCCCAGGTGGGTGAGATGTTGGCCCCGCCCCCTTTGAGACTGCCTTTTATTTTTTTATTTCTTCCCCTTCCAAACCTGTACAAGGCCCCAGCAAAGCATCAGTTTTAGCTGCAGGCTGTAAACAAAGAGCTAAAAAAGACTGGGTCTCCCTCCCTGCTCCTCGGCTGTGTGCGCAGTGAGGAGGCTCCCCTGCGGATGGAGGTCCCGGTCCTGACAGCCTGGACGCTCCTGATCGATGGCTCATTGTGCGCTCGGACCCGGGCGGGGGGGCTGCGACCCTGCTTGAGCCCAGCGCCCCCTCAGCCCCACCTTTCTTCCTCCGGCCTCAGCACTTTTTTTTTATTATTACTTTCCACGAACGCTTGAGCCCGGTAAACAAACTCAGCTCCCACTTTTCTTCCTCTGCCACTCCTCAGCACTCATCTTTTTTTCCTGCCCATTTAGTTTCCTGGTTGTCACCGCTCCTTCAGGACAGGTTTTGTCCCAGTGTTTGGGACGGTAAACAAACTTCCTCTCTCGCTGCATTCACTTCCGGCTGCCACTCCGGCCGTCAGACAAAACTCATCCTCGATAAATCCTTCCTGCCCATTTAGGTCTGTTCTCACAGCTCCTTCAGGATCCACCCAGTTCCACTTTTTCATTTTGTTTCGTTTGAGGAGATGCAGACTTCCTTTAATTTTGCAGGTCTGTGTCTCGCAGGATCCACCAGTTCCACTTTTGTTTTGTTTCGTTTTGGTCTTTTTTTAATTTTTCTGTGTCTGCTCTGCGCGCAAGCAAAGTGATTCATGGTAATTATCCATCTTTTTTGGGGGTCATCCATCAACTGGTTGTTGCTAGGCAATGGGAAGCAGCTGTTGTTTAGTCAGAGGAAGCTCCACCATCAGGGGGGCAGCGCAGGTGACGACAGGGAACGGCGGCTGTCAGGGAAAAAAAGTGTGTGGGGGGGGGGTCCGTAAAACCAGTTTAGTCCCCCCCCGGCATCCCCCAACATCTTTTGCGAGGTCATATTCTGGGTACCCAGCCTCGCTGCGGGAGACCTGAGCTAACGAAGCTAACCGCGCAGCAGTTTCCAATCTTGAAGCAAAAGTTTCAACTTTTTTTCAAACAAAATAAATAAATAAAAAAATTGGAAGGGGAGAGCAACCAAATCAGCCACACTGGCTCCGTTTAACAGGCGACATCTGTCGGAACAAACGCCTTGCAGCGGGCGAGTGGCCGAGATCTCGCTGGCGTCATCCTAAATTAGTAATTCCTTCGCCGGTGAGTTTTTCCGGAAAGACGAACCAGATGGTTTGAGCCGCCGGGGAAGTCTGCGGCGCCGATGATCTAATGGCTGTTGTTTCTTCTCAGAACAAGCAGGCGCTGACAGTTCGGGGGGGGGGGGCGTGGAAGGTGATTTATAGAGCGCGGCCACTGTCATGGCATGTCAGAGGAAAACAAAATGGCTCGTAACAGGGGCGGGGAGAGATTTGAAAAAAAAAGAGAGAAAGGGGTGAAGGGAGGAAGCTGCAGGAACTCTTCTCTGCTGCGCTCGCACAAAGTTCCTTCCATCTTGTCCAGTTTGTGCTTTTGCGGCTTGTAGCCAGAGGTGACGTGCGCTTCCTCTGTGACCTAGTTCACGAAGGACATTAGAATATATGGTCACGTATTAGCAGGGAGCATATGTTGCGCCCTGCTTGACTCACCCAAAGTTTTGCGGGGGGGGGGTGGGGGCGCTCGTTGGGGAGGGGGGAGGGGGGGATTTACAACGTGCGGAAACGACGCACACAAAAACAAAACAAAACAACAACCAAAAAAGCGTGTGGGGTGTCGGTGGTGCACGCTTCTCGTGCCAGCGTGGAGAGCAGCAGACTGTCGGCCCACTCGGCCTCCTTTTGTTTTTCCTCCCCAAACCGGAAAGACTCGGGGAAGCTGAGAAGGTGGATTTGAACAACACGCACGCACGCGCACACACACACACACACACACACACACACAAGCGTTTTTGGAAGAGCCCCCGGAGCTATTGTGCCATATGGTCCAGCTATTCCATGTGGGTTAGCGGAGGGACGGGAGTGGGGCAGAGTGGGAGGAGCCAGGGCCGTGTTGTTAGGTAGGTTTTTCCATGTGTGGTCAGGCTGGTCGAGGTTCCAATCTGCTGCGACGAGCATCCATGAGGCCGGTTTCTGCAGAACTGGCTGTGACGCTGCTGAACGGACGAGTCGCACTCAGCTAAAAATGATGAGTTAGCCAAAAGTTCTTATTTCTCTCTCTGAGCCAAAACATAATGAATGTTTTTTATTTTTTTATTTTATTATTTTCAACTAGAATCAATGGATACCCTTTTTCTTGTGAGCTTCTGACAGTGAGTTCAACCTTAAAAAACTGTTTGGCTCTTTGGGCTTCTGGCCAGGTGACGAGTCCCAAAACTGCCCTGCAACTGAAATGACAAAGTTTAGTTCCATGAGGATCAAATCCATGATACCGTCTGGTCAGCGACAAACTTGGTTCTTATTTGCCGAAGTCCGTGATCCCATCCAAGGAAATTGCTCGAACAAATAAAACATCAGTGTGCTGTGAGACTTGCAATAGAATTCAAACTTTAGAGTTTAGTTTGAGGTTCAAAGAAATGTTGGTGAGTTTTGGTGGCGTTGTGAGGCGGCCAGAGGGGGCACCATTCAGCCCCGCTGTCCCGTCTTCCAGGAACAAGTCCAAAGCGAGTGTCAGGTCCGATGAAAGCGCGGCGGCGGCTGCGGCAGAATAGCAGGCGGGACGAAGGAGGACAGAGGGGCGAGCGGGGGAGGGCGTGAGGGGGGAGAGAGAGGGAGGGAGATTGCCTGACATACTGAGCATTAGCATAATTGGCTTTTCTACACGATGGGACAGAGGAAATAATAATGTCATTTTATTTACAGCCTTCCCTCTGTGGGGACACACACACACACACACACACACACACACACACACACACACACACACACATACGTGGCCCAGGTCAATGACACACACTGATCAGGCCTGTCCAACGCCATCAGGGGTGAGTGGCGGCGAGGAGAGCGGCCCGCGACAAAGCGAAACGGGGCTGGAGAAATAAGGCTGCCACGCCAGAGCTGCCGCTGTTTGAAGGACAGCTAAACGGCTGCGAGGCAGCAGTCGCCGCTGGCTTCCATCGGCAGCCGGCGGCGGCGGCGGCGACTCCACAGGCGGCGGCGGCGGCGGCTAAATCAGCAGCGTGAGAGCTGCGGGGATGGGACATTAGTGCTGCAAATGAGAGGCGGGATTGGCCTCTACTGAGAGACAACATGAATAAATGAAGAAGAGTTGGATGGAGTGTATGTGTGTATGTGTGTGTGTGTGTGTGTGTGTGTTGCCGAGTGGTGGTTGTGTGATGCAGTTCAACTCATCCCACTGAGTGTCGAGGCTGCCGGACGTGGCTGAGTTTGAGCGTCTTCCAGCACGTCTTGTTGGAATATTCCACCTCTGTCGCAGTTGGCGAGCTCCAGGACGTTCTTTGATACGGTGGACACTTTTTGTCTTTCGGGCAGAAGATGTTTTTTTGTTTTTTTTGTAGTTTTATTTTTTTATTTTATAATTTTTTTTCAATTTTTATATTGAAAAGAAAACTGGTCGGCCACTCCTTCAGGTCCTGAATCTGTTCTTTCGGTGCAGTTGCACTTGTTCTTTTAACTGCCAGCACACAGGTGTGTGTGTGTGTGTGTGTGTGTGTGTGTGTGTGTGTGTGTGTGTGTGTGTGTGTGTGTGTGTGTGTGTGTGTGTGTGTGTGTGTGTGCGTGCTGCAGTGTCACCTGTCTACAGCAGGAAATCCTGGACGCTCGTCTCTGGACACAGATGGCTTCTGCACCACCACACAGCCTCCACCAGCTTCCACCTCGTGCCCCCGATACACTTGATACACACTGATACCTCTCTCTCTCTCCTCTCTCTCTCTCTCTCTCTCTCTCTCACTCACACACTCACACACACACACAGGGACTGACAGCATGGGGGAAACACACCACTTCCTCTTCCCTGATCGCCTGGACTACCTTTTTTTCATATATATTGAGGGTTTTTTCCCTACTCTGCTGCATGAATGCACCCCCCTCCCACCCACACACACACACCTCTTGATCACTGCCTAAACACATCTTTCTCCCCCTCCTCCCCCCTCTCTTTGGAAACTTCCTCTCCACCGCAGATCCTCTCTGACAGCACAAAGTGGGCTTTACGTGTCTTGATTGACAACCACAACAGACACCTCGCCAACAAGACCCCCACCCCCCCCCCCCCCGCCTCCTCCCTCCCTCTCCTCCCCATTCTAATCCTCCCTCCTCTCCATCCATCCCCTCCTCTCCCTCTTTTGTTCTGAGTGACGCTGGAAAGCCGCCGTGTCAGCATCTTTTCCATCTCTGATTGCCTTATTAGCCGGCGGTGGCACCCGCAGCTTCTCCGACACAGATGGTGAGGGAGGAGCGGGGGAGGGGGAGGGATGGAGAGGCGGGAGGGGCTCGCTGGCTCGTGTTTGTTGTTGTTCCTCCTCCTCCCTCCCCTCCCTCCCACCTCTCCTCTCCTTGGGCTTGTTTTTGCGCGGACGCTGACACCTCGGGCCCGACACTGACACACTCCTGACACTGACGCCTGTCAAGACAACAAGGAGAGACTTGAACTGCATGTGTGTGTGTGTGTGTGTGTGTGTGTGTTTGTACCGCTGTCAGGTTTCTCTCACTTTGCCAGTCGAGCCTCTTTTGTGTTAAACTATCCTCGCCACCGTGAATAGGCTTCGCTCTTGTGTTTCTTTCACTATGCCCCGCCTACTTCCTGAGGGGCGCATCGCTAAAAGGATGAGGTCCGTCTGGACTGGGTGATTTCCACGTGGCCTCCGTGAATAATTCAGAGCTCACGGTGCCACGCAAAGAAAGAAAAAACAAAAGAAATCCCGAGCAGCGCCAGAACAGTTTAATTAGGCCGAGGCTGGCCGAGGAGCGTGCACGGCCGAGGTTGTGCGCGCTCACTCGCTCGTTTAGGAGGCAGGAGAGGCTGCAGCCGTCGGACTTCTCGCAGCTTCTCCCAGCCAGTCGTAAACTGGCACCTCGCAAACATCAGGTATTATGTCCATTCCGATTACGGGATGGAAGGAGCCGCGCGGCGTTTGAAGCTGACAGCACGTCTGGCTCCTCGGCGGAGAGCGACTCTGGCACCTCAGACATGCATCTTTAGAGGAGTGGATTCTGAGGGGGGGTGGGGTAGGCTGCCTTTTCTCTGCCTGCCTGCCTGCTTCGAATATTTCCCTCCTAATCTGCCTCCAGAATCAATTTTAAAAAAAAAAAAAAACCTTTTATGTTTCCACTGTTTAAAAAAAATGACTTTTTCTTTATTTCTCGCTTCTTTTATCTCTGACAGCTGGATATTGGAGAGGAATTATCATTAGGGGTTTAAATCTTTTTTTTTTTAATGGATGATTTGTATGAAGTAAAAAAAAAAATTGACGCGTCTGTGTTCTCTCTCTCTTCTTTTTTTTAAATGGCACACTGGAGTCGGGGAGCACAGGCAGGAAAAACACAGTTTGTCGTGTCCGCTGGCCGTTTTCTCTCGCATCACGCAGCGAGGACTTCCACCGCCGCCGCCGCCAAGTCAGCTCCGGCCAAGCGCGGCTTGGCACGGCCGACGCAGCTGGCATCTCTGCTGGCACTATCTCTTACTTGCGAGTCCGTATAATCCGTGGCACGTAAAACGAGTGGCGCAAATCAAAGTCCTGTAGCTTTAAAGGTTTGTTTCCATAGCGGCAAGATGAAAAATATAATTTTTTTAATTTAAAAAAATAATGTGTTGGAGAAACCGGTTGCAGACATCTTGAATATAAACAATAATGTTTGTGTACATTCACTTCTACCAGTTTCAGTAGAGTAGAGATGTTAGACACTTAATCAGTCAAACAGATTTTTGATTATTTGTAAGGGGAAAGAAATCTGACAACAGTAACATTGCTGACCGCACTCAATTTAAAAATGTCTCTAATGTCGGATTTGTTTTTGTTTTTTCCAGCAAGCTGAATCTCCGCTGTTGCTCATTCTCACTCTCTGACTTTGCTGTTCTGCACAGCCCTGCAGCCTTATTAGGCAGGCAGGCGAGTCGTAGAGGACCATCAGTCTTTGTCGAGATATGGATGTTAGCCGCTTTATTATCACAAATGCGTGTCCTCTGCTGAGACTATTGACGGAAATCTCCTCAGCATTACTACACACACACACACCTGATACGGCAAAAGGACGCTACGGGCATATTTGGCAGCATTCTTGAGTAGAAAGGAAGTTTTGTTTTGTTTTTCTGAAAATGAATCTAATATAATTTTGCCCTTTTTGTGTGTTGCAGCTTATGGATCGGAAGATGAATTCAAAGTGGACAAGACCGATGAAGAGGAGCACCTGCAAGATGACGGCCTGTCCCTGGACGGCCACGATGCAGATTATCTCTTCAATGACGACGAGGAGCCGAGGGATAACTACAGCTGCCAGAACTCGCCGCTCAGCAACGGCACCAACCCGGATGCCGGCTACGCCTCCCCGCTCAGCACCACCAGCGAGCAAATGGTGGACCTTAGGGCCGTGTCGTCCTTCAGCGAGCCGGACAGGGTGAAGGAGAAGTTGGAGGGCAGCAAGGAGTGCAGCAGCAACCTCTCCATACAGGACAGTCTGGCTCAAATGAAGGCCGTCTATGCAAACCTGATCTCTGAAGCCTCCTGGTCCAGCATTGCTCTGGACATGCTCAAACAAAAACAAGGGAACAGCGATGCAGCTAGCAACAACAGTAGCACTCACAAAGGCAGCAACGGCTTCTTGAACTTTCAGAGCCCGGCCAACATCCAAGTGAAAAACAAATGTAGCACTTCCAGCTCCTCGGCCATGACCAACGTCACCACCACCAGCAGCAGCAGCAGCGGTGGCAGCGCTAGCGCCAGAACGGTTTCTAGCAACAGTGGCAGCAGTTTAAGCTCAAGCAGCGCGGGTGGACTGGCCTACGACTGGCACCAAGCAGCACTGGCCAAGACCCTGCAACATACCCCATACCAACTCCTCCCCGAGCCCAGTCTCTTCAGTACCGTGCAGCTGTACAGGCAAAATAATAAACTCTACGGCCCAGTATTCACAGGAGCCAGTAAGTTCAGGTGCAAGGACTGTAGTGCCGCATACGACACCCTGGTCGGGCTCACGGTGCACATGAATGAGACGGGCCACTATCGCGACGACAACAAGGACACCGAGGACGATCGGAGCAAGAAGTGGTCCAAGCCGCGCAAGAGGTCTCTGATGGAGATGGAGGGCAAGGAGGATGCCCAGAAAGTCCTCAAGTGCATGTACTGCGGTCACTCTTTTGAGTCGCTGCAGGATCTCAGCGTGCACATGATCAAAACGAAACACTATCAAAAAGTGCCTCTTAAAGAACCGATGCCAGCTCTTGCCTCAAAGCTGGTGCCGCCAACCAAAAAAAGAGCTTTTCAAGACTTGATGTCGCCAAGCTCCCCCGAGTCCGTCTCATCCGGCATACTCATTGGAGAGACTCCCAAAGACCAAAAAGCGGCCAATCCTTATGTCACGCCGAACAATCGATACGGGTACCAAAACGGTGCCAGCTACACTTGGCAGTTTGAGGCGCGCAAGGCACAAATTCTCAAATGCATGGAGTGCGGAAGCTCCCATGACACTCTGCAGCAGCTGACAGCCCACATGATGGTCACAGGGCATTTTCTCAAAGTGACCAATTCAGCATCCAAGAAAGGCAAGCAGTTAGTGTTTGACCCCATCGTGGAGGAGAAAATCCAGTCCATCCCTCTGCCACCAACAACTACCCGACTCCCAACGCCCAATGGGAAATCGCAGCCCAACTCCCAGTGCATCCCGCCAGCCCCGTGAGGCAAACGAGAAAAGGGACGATGAGACAGAGGAAGAGGAAAAAGAGATCAAGGGGCTGGAGAAAAATATAAAGGAGGAGAAGGAAGACCCTCCTGAAAAAGCTGAAAAACAAGAAAAGGTTGGATCTTACCAATATCTGAGAGAGGAGGATTTAGAAGAGACGCCTAAAGGAGGCCTCGACATCCTGAAGTCTTTGGAGAACACTGTTTCAAGTGCCATCAGCAAAGCCCAGACTGGCACACCAACCTGGGGTGGGTACCCCAGCATCCATGCAGCCTATCAGCTTCATGGATCCCTGAAGTCAAGCTTTCCCTCAAGCGTCCAGGTTCAACCCTTGTTCAGCAGCAGCAGTATGAAAATACTGTCCTCAGATCTGGGGAGCCTGATCCATTCCCCAAATAGCCCCTCGCCACCTCCCAGTCACAAAAGCAACGTTCTGGCCATGGAGGAACTGGTAGAGAAGGTCACAGGGAAAACATCAGTGAAGAAAGAAAAGGAGGAAAAGCCCTTCGAGAACAAGTGCAGGGCGGCAAAGTCGCCCCTGCCGAATGCCAAGGACAAACAGGCCATGGCCGAGCCAGAAAACGTCCTGAAGGCGGTTAAAAATACCGTCGTCAATGTTCAGGCTCAGTCGCGAGGCAAAGAGGGCGAGCAGCCGCAGAGTAAAACTGAAACACAGATTAAGAGTGAAGTTGTCTCGCCCAAAAGGCCCGTAAGTAATGGCTGTGGTAACCTGAGCATCATCACCAATCACTCGTCGGAACAACCGCTTGTCAACCCTCTGAGTGCTTTGCAGTCCATCATGAACACCCACTTAGGGAAGGCTGCGAAGGTTGCCACGCCCTCAGTGGATCCCTTCGCAATGCTTTGTAAATTTGGCAGTAACTCTGCTGTGAGAAAGTCAGCAGAGCCTGCGAACGATGACGACGACCAGCCCATGGACTTGACCAAGTCGAAAAGCCCCAATGGGGCTCCGCAGAAAATGAACTCCGCACCCAACGGCAGTGACAGGGTGAACAACGGCAAACTGGCTTACAAGTCTTTCTCGCAATCCTCATCGCCACCCCTGCGGGAGAACGCCCTGATGGACATTTCAGACATGGTGAAAAATCTGACGGGCCGCTTGACACCAAAGTCGACTACCCCTTCCTCCGCCTCTGAAAAGTCAGACCTTGACGGCTGCACTTTGGAGGACAGCTTGGAGGAACTGTCTCCCATCCAGAGACGGAAGGGCCGACAGTCCAACTGGAATCCCCAGCACCTCCTCATCCTCCAGGCCCAGTTTGCCTCGAGTCTGAGGGAGACTCCCGACGGGAAGTTTGTCATCAGCGACTTGGGCCCACAGGAGCGCGTGCACATCTGCAAATTCACCGGTCTGTCCATGACTACTATCTCGCATTGGCTGGCCAATGTAAAATACCAGTTGAAACGGACAGGGGGCACAAAATTCCTCAAGAATATCGACTCGGGCCAGCCGCTGTTTTTGTGCAGCGATTGCGCGTCCCAGTTCAGGAACCCGTCCTCTTACATTCATCACTTGGAGTCCCACCTCGGCTTCACCCTCAAGGACCTGTCAAAGCTCTCCATCGACCTGATAGAGCAGCAGGCGGTGAGCAGAATGGAAGAGAAAACTCTGAGCTCCTCGGGACTCACGGAGGACGACTCTGGCTCCATATACCAGTGCAAACTGTGCAATCGGACATTTGTCAGCAAGCACGCAATCAAATTGCACCTTTGCAAAACGCACGGGAAGTCGCCAGAGGACCATCTTATCTTTGTGAAAGAGTTTGAGAAACAATGAAGGAGGGAAGAAAACAAACAGACAAAAAAACGCTGATGGCATGATAGACTACTGTTGCACTATAATTCTGGAGCTACAATCGGTCAAAAAAATAAAATAGTGACTGTTGAGCATTTCAATGACACAGCAACAACGTGGTAGCTTTAATATCACATACTGTAACCATCCAGTGACCCACTCATAATGGGCCTTTCCATCGCATCGAGCTCAAAGCTACGTTAGAAAAAGTCTAATTCTGGGTACAGCCATGGCACTATGTTGTCACTGACTGATTGTCGCTTTCATAATGCACTGCATCTTACCTGAGCCTTTGTGGGAGGAGGGGGGGGGGAGTCCATCTTCTTCTTTTCAAACTGGACCATGCTCTTGTTACAATCACTGATTTGTTAACTGATTTCTTTGTGTTGTCTTTGGTTTATTAAGATAAATATATTTCAACACAACGCAATGCGATTTATTTATAAGATAGTTTGTGCATGTTTTTTGTTTTTTTTGTTTTTTTTTAACGTAAAACAGTGAATATAGTGTAATGAAATTTTAACCACGGTAAGAAAAACTGATATTCCTGTAGGGGGGGGTAAAGTTGTAGGTATTGTTGTTTGTATGAAGGTATATGGTTGAGAGTAACCAAGTGAAAAAATTATGTTGAGATGATTTCAGCACTTTAAGGAAGTGTACATTGAGTGAGAAATGAAGGCGTGAAGATGAGAACACGTCACCCATTTCAGTTTTACTTCTCTAAGTCAACAACACAATTTGTAGGATTGATGATTGAAAATTGTTTAATCTCCACACACAAAAATTTCAGACAAAATGTTTGAATGAAATTATTTTTTTTCCTCTGGTAACATTTGCTTTCCTGATTCTTTCAACGTGTACAGTATTTGCGTTTGTAGACTGCCAATTTTATTATTGTGAAAATACCGTTTTAAAAAATAATGAAGTATAAGGCTAATTGAAATGTATTGTAATTGTATGAATAATCAGCAAGTATGTGTACATGTATGTCAACATATCTTGCTCTTTCCAGTCCCAACGTTATTTGTACCGTGTGCATTTTTTTTTACAATGTTATTTTCTAGACGATTGTTTGGGGGGGGGAGGGTTGGGTGTGTAAATGAACAGAATATTGTTGGACCACACTTTCCTTTTTCAAATGAAATGAAGGTCCTTCAATGCGGTTTACATAAAATGACTGAATTTTAATGGCATCTGCTGGGATGCATGGTACTGTACATAACAGTAACTAAAAAAAAATAAAAAACAAACTCTCAACCAGTGATGGATTTCAGGTTTTATCATCAACGTAATTATTCAGAATGACGTTCTTTTATCCTAAGTTGTAAAATAAAGTCCATGTTCTGGAACAATGTGGTGTCGTCTGTGTGAACCGTTTGTGTGATATGTTTCCGTTATGCATCCTTCTCTCATTTTAAGAACACTGCCCACTTTTTCTTTGCTTATTTGTACAGATAAACCAAAAGAGACAATGTGAGCTTGCTCGTGAGTTTTGTTTTTTTTTGCCTTGTGTTTCTTGTCTCAGTCCTAAGCTAACTACTAACCCAGGCCTCAGGACCCCACCGTGAGCCGAACTCACCAACTTATCTTGCGGTTTGAATGGAGGTCAGTAGTAAATTTGATTGTCAGAATTTTGAACTGCAACCTTTTTTTTTCTCTCTCTTTTCATCGTCTGGCAAGCAGCTGCTCACAGAAACAGAGCCAACTTTGCCAAATTTACATGGGAGACATTACTTACTGCACCGTTACTGTACCACTTCAAACTTCTTCGCTCCAGTATTTCTTAAAATACAATAGGACCTTCGTTGACATGATGTGTTTTCTTATGGTGTTAAAGGGGTTTGAGTTTTTTTTTTTTTGGGGGGGGGTTTCAATTCGAAAGCTGGTGAATCAGGGAGTCAGTGTGCGTGCAATTTCAAACAGAGACATAATCCCTTTAAAGAAGAAGACGAAGAAGAAGAAGGAGGGGGCAAAGTAAATACGAGAGTGTCATATAAAAAACAGGATTTGACTTTGGTTTAACACGGCGCTAAGCTTTCTAGTTCGCCGAGCGAGACACCTGATAAAAGAGGCCGTGGCATGTCTCCGCTGAAGGTATTTAAGTCGACATGCTCCCACCCAGCGCATCTCTTCAACACTAGCCTCGGGCAATTTTTCCCAAGAAACAATGGGGCTCCGGCGCCTCAGTGCGCGCTGCGCTTGGCAGAGGAGCACAGGAACAGGAAGCGGCGGGGAGGAGAGACGCAAGCGCACAATATCGAGCCGCGGAGACGTTGGCAGTTGGCGGCAGGAACGCGACATACCGCAGTTCTAGTATGGCAGTACTGCCTAATACTTAGGCTGTGATTGTCTTTAATTGATTTCTTACTCGCGGACTGAAACAAGCTTGAGGTCGTTTGGGAAAGGAGATGATGAAAGGGCTCATATTGTGAAAAATGTATTATTGAAATGTGTTCAAACCTGTGATTGAACTCTGCTGAAGTTAATTTTTTTTTTTACCTAAATTTTTAACTATGCCTTGGAAAAAAGAACCTCACATGTGATGCAAAATTCATGTCACCAGTGTTTTTGAACAGTAATCTGTCTCTGTCCTGTCAGTGAACTCCTTGTGAAATAATATATATATTAAAAAAAAAGTCCATCTACTAATTTAGTACATAGTCCTGCACAAAGGGCACTAAGGCCTCTCCCGGGTTAGTGACAGCAACCCATTGCCACACATTGCTTTCGCTCCCCTTCGTTTGGGCACTTTGTATTCATCCCCTTCCAAACATGTTAGTTTTAGCAGCCAGGCTGCAAACAGAGGGCTACATTTCTGGAGAAGGGCAAATTAATCAAATGAATACAACAACTGCTCCATTCAGACACCGATTTTTTTGAATTTTTTAGTTTTAGCACCAAAGTTTAGCATGTGGATTTAGTACTAGGTTTTTTCATCGTAGTTTTTTTCACACAGCAAACTACTTTTAAACGACTATCCAGCCAGTCGATACATTGTACTATGACGTTGCCGACTTGCGCGGCTGCTGGGAAACGGGCCGTCTTTGTCTTGTCACGCTACGCACGCCGACTCTGTCAGCCAACTTGATGTGTTGTTTGTTCTGTCTCGACTTCTGCTGGCTTTTAAGTAAACACCAAAATAAATTGGCTCCGTGTCATCGCCATTAGCGGGGAAGAGGCTCACGAGACGGCGGCACAAATCCGATGTTAAACAAAGGGGTGTTTATGACAAGAGGCAGGCGTCGCGACGCGGCCCGTTTATCCGCTGGCGCTAATCAGAGAGGAAAGCCGCGAGTCGCAGCGCAGCCATTGTGTTGCATTTGCACAAGCCGCATAGAGTTTTTGGTGTCGGCAACGTGCACACAGTCACTGCGGCTACATGAAAAGTCACCAGATTAAACTCCGACCCGGTTAAAATTGTGTTGTGGAATCACTCTGTTTTTGATTGAATCTGCCCATTCTGAAATTTTGATCAGATTGCAGGGGAGGGAAGGGGTCGTCTTTGGTCCAATCAGGGTCCATTGCTTCTAATTATCAGAGCTTCCAATTACCATAACAATGGTGTCACAGATGTGGTGGATAAAGTTAATCGCTCAGTGCTTCACTCTTCATGCTGATATTTTAAATTATTTATTTTTGTTTGGTGTCACTGTTTCAAAAGAAACAGCCTGCTTGATTAGTCTAGCTAGCAAGTCTGTCTGCTTCTGCTGTAATACTTGCGGTGTTTCGGGTGTAGCTGCGTAACCTGCGTAATACTAGCCCAGCTACATTTTACATAGCGTAGCGTTGTGTTTATTTGAACCAAATTACTTGACGGAAACACAGAACTCGTGTTTTTATACCTTTCCCATGCTTTTAAGCAAAGCTTATGAACTTACTTTAAATGTAACTGTTATGTTATGGAAACTCAACCAGTGCGCCAGCAAAAATAACTCGGTTCAAGGTGTCTTATTTCGCTTAGTGACACTTGAGTTGAGTTCGTCGATGGAGTTTGCCGTCGATCCAGGCGCCGGGACTCTCGACTGCCGGCGTTGCGCTCTGTTGTGACACCAGTCAGAAGTGACCTCGCTTGATTCCCACATAACAGAGTAAAAAGAGCCGAGGTGTCGGACTCACTTCAGTCTGTCAAGAAAGAAAAAAAACAATATAGCACCTTGAGTTTTTGGAATAAGCACTGGAAGCTTAGCAGGAAGATTTAACGGGAGCCCGAAGGTTTGTTTAAGGGGGTTTTTGTTGTGTTTTGTTTCTTTAAGGCCACCTGGGACGCCTCGTCATGGACAGAGAGTTCAAATCCGATCCGCTCGTTGACACTTTTTGTCCCCGCTGAGATCCGCCGGCAGTCAGAGCCGTCGCGCAAAGTGTTGTGTAGCTGTCAGGGACGAGCCTTGTTTTGGATCCAGATACAGACGACATAATTCATCAGGCCGGGACAAGAGGCTCCTGGCGAATGGAGACGTGACAATGTCGATTCTTTGGAGAATAATGACGGCTGTCGGCGGCGCCGGATGGATGAAGTGTCTTTTAGGATCTATCAAACCTTGTTTTTTTTTGTGTGTGTTTTTGTGTTTTCTCTTTCCCCCTTCATCACTGTGAAGCCCACAGGTGTGATGGGAACGGCTCCGTGGTTGGACTGACACTCTGGTGGGTCTGCTGGGGGATCCTATCATTCATCTACTGCTTTTTGTAATTAATAGATGACGGAACACATTCACCGGATTCACTGGGAATTTCCTCTGTAGTTTTACGACCACATAATACTCACGTTGTCGGATGGGTTTTTTTTTTTTTTTAAAAATAAGCAAAAAAATCTGCTCAATTACCTTTTCATGTTGGGAAAGCGACTCTCTCTGAAACCGGGGTAAAAGATGTTTTGGCAACGAGGTTTGTGTTTTGTAGATTTTAACGCAGCTCGCGCTACTTAGCTGCAAAAGATAAATCGGTTGCACTCCTACTCCTGGTGCCCCCCCTCCCTCCCTCCAACCCCCCCACCACCACCACCTTACCCTCGCAAAAAAAAAAAATGCTCATTATTTTGAACTATTCCTGGTATTGGCGGCGAGGACGGAATGTCAGGTTTGGTATTTATTTCATCTGGGGGAAGCGGCGCGTCCCGCGGCGGCCGACAGTGTGACGAGTCTCATTCACATTCTGTCCAAACCTGACGTCATTTGCATGAGAATGAGGCCAAAACTCTGCCGACGTGACACGTCCCAGACAGGGGATCACAACTCGGCTGTCACATTAGGCCGGTAAATTCAGGTGACACGGATCTGGTGTCCTCGTCTGGGCCGACCTGACAGTGGTTCATGTTCCCCGCTGTCTTCTTTTTTTTTTTTTTGTCAGAGGGGCCTCTGCGGGGAAGGGAGGGGAGGAGGAGGAGGAGAAAGAGGGGGCTGCTTTTAATCAGCATGACGAACCCTGCCACACACACACACACACACACACACACACACACACACACACACGTGTGTGCAGGAGTGGGCATATATATGCTGAGGGGCAGTGGGCTGGCCGCCGTGCCATCATTAGTCCAAGCCTACACAACGAGCGTGTGACACATGTCGGCGGAGCTTCAGCCGACCTACAGAAGGTGCATCCGCATTAATGCAAAAGGGGGCGCCGCGCGTCTTTACGTGCACCGCACCGCACCACTGTCAGGGGGTGTCGGAGGAGGAGGAGGAGGAGGAGGAGGAGGAGGAAGAGGAGGAACCGGCACAGGAAGTTGAGGAGGAAGAGGCTGAGACAATTTTTTTAAATTCTTCTTTTCTTCTTTTTTTTCTTTTTTTTTTAAATCAGTGCAAGTGGAGGGAATTGTTTGGACCAGTTTTTGATTATTTTTGGTGTAATTACTTAAGAGAAACAAATCTAAATGATCAACTATGAGCTTGCGCCATGTAGGACGTCTTGGAAAAATTATTTGTGCATTTTCCTGTCCATTATTAAGTTCCCGTCAAGCTCTTTAAAGCAAATTTTTGAAGAAATGAAATCCTCTTCGTTGTGATGATCCAATGACTTCACTGCGCTTTAAGTGGCCTCAGTTTTTTTTGTTTGTTTGTTTTTTTTTATCTAACTCAGTGCATGAGATTGTTGGTGTACTGTGACACAAGTTTCTTGTTTTCTAAAATAAAAATCTCAACATGCAACCACTGATGCTGACTTCCTGTCAGGGAGGTGTTGGCTCCCATATTCAGCATCTTCGGAAAACTTTTCTCGACCGCCTGCTCCTCAAACACCGAGTCCAAAACACGTCAACCTGGGCAAAGTTTTGACGTGGTTTTAAAGCCGGGGCCTAGAAACCTTGAAACAGCCGCTCAGCCGCCTCTTTAGGAGACGTTTTAAACCCAGGTGTCGACATTTCTGCTGAGCGCCGGAGTCATTTTTACATTTCCCGGAATGAGACGGCGCTCGCTTTGCGCTGGCAGTGGCGTCGCTGCGGTGATGTAGCACCGGGAACCTGCCAGTCCTCTGTCACTCGGGCAGCGCCATCCTTCTCTGTCGGCAGCACTGAGCGAGCGAGAGAGAGAGAGAGAGAGAGGATGGCTGAGGTTCCCATTTCCCCCCCAATAACGCTAAATGCATCGCCAACAGCGCACGGTCCAGTAGCTCATGCATATGAATATAGGTATAAATAGAGGAGTTGAGGAGGCGGATGGATGTTGGCCTGTCACTTCCTGCCGTGGCTAACGTCTCCACTGAGGCTAACTGGGGTCCCAGGGCCACCATGGTGGTGGTGGTGGCGGCGGAGGCCCTCTCCGTACGGCTGGAGGCGGCGTCGGCAGCTTTATATTTTCCCAGCCCCATATTAAGATGCTATCATTAGCACGCCGTTGACGTCTCTTTAATTATCAGTTATCCAGAAAGCCTGATCGCAGTCGGGTTTGAGTGACGGCGAGCTGACAGGAAGGGCGGCGGCGGCAAAGTGAGGACTTTGTACTGAGCGCCGCTAATATGACGAGATGGTTTGACGAGCAGAGCTGCTGTTGTTGTTTTTGATGTTATTTTTGTCCTTCATTTGTAGCTCTGCATTTAGAAGAAGCGATGCATTATGTTTTCAAAAATATCAGAGAAAAAAGGTTTGTGCCTTTTTCAGTTTCAGATTTCAGCAAAAGACCCCTAATTATTTATGTCTTTAGGACTTTCGTCCCATGGTAGATTATTACAAAGCAAAAGAATTAGCTTCTCTTATGATGGTTTGCGATTTGCCCAAAGTCTATCGTTTACTGCTTGAGCTGGCTACACTTTTCAGAAGTCACAAAGGCCACTGATAGGTCAGCCAGCTGTTGGCTCCACCCTCTGAGTCCGCCTTGGTTTTTGTCCCCTTCGTTTTTAGCAGACTGACGTAAACAGGAGGCTAAATACACTGCCACTACTGGAAACCCGTAAAGTTGTTTTTTTGGACATTTAACTGTAAGTTAAGTGTCCGATTCTGGGCTGAAATAAGGAGACTTGGAGATCGACTGGATACGACGACTTTTGCAGCAGCGGGTGACTTCCTGTTTGCTGGAATCACTCCGATCCTCTCAGCAAACCGCCCGAACTTTATTGTGAAACCCGTCTCCAGGCTCTTACTTTGAATAGCTCCCCACCTCCCGAGTGAAACTCCAGGCGTCGCTCCTGTCATACCTGTCCAGCGCACAACGGCGATGACGACGATGACGGCGAGCTTTGTTTGTCAAGACGCTCGCCGAGAGAAAAAAAAAAAAGAAAAAAAACATGCGGCGCGGTGGCGGTTCGACTCCCACACTGTCAGCGTCGCTCGGCTCCGCGCTCCTCCACATCGTGGGAGTATCGGCGCGTGACATGTGCGCGCGGCCTCGAACGAGATTGAGCTTCCGCTCGCCGCCTGTGCGACTCTCCGGCTGCCTTCACTCCCAGTTAAGCCAACGCCGCCACCGCCGCCGGGAGAGAGATGTGACAAAACCAGGCAGAGGAGGGCGGCGCAGGGGGGAAAGTGGGAAAACGAGGCAGTGCCGCCGCCGAGCTGCCACTCACTGACAGCCGGTTTGACAATCATGGCCTGTCATCACTTTCTGATCAGACCTGTCAGCAAGAAACGCTGCAACAAGACAGCGGTGAGACACCCCCCATACCTTCACTGCCCCCCCAACACACACACACACACACACACACACACACACACACACATACACACACAGATATCCAGTTGTGTTATTCGTGGGTGCACGCAGATCACACCCAGACACGCAAAAAAAGAAAAAAAAACACATCAAACATGTCAAAAAAGTGCTACGTTACAGAACCTGGGAATAAAACTGAGAAATGGCTGCTTTTTCTCGCCGCTCGCAGGGATACCCCAAATAAACCTGTTTGGAAGGAAAAAAAAAGAAAACGGAAAAGGCTGACGACTGACATAAGTTTTTTTTTTTTTTTTAAGTATTTTTTTGGTGCCACTGCACAAGTCGTGTCAGTAATGAGCTTGATTTATGTGGCACGATGGCCAGCGACGACGCTCATAAATCTTTTGAGGTGAGGCTTCCTCACTGTGATAGCGAAGAGGTGCGAATGTCCACAGCGAAATGAAAGTCACAACAACAACAACAACAACAACAAAAAATAAGAGAAGAAAGTGAAACGTGAAGAGAAAGGATGAGAGTCTGGAGCCGAGAGCAGGAGCAGGTCATTACAGTGCATCTGACCACTGCAGCTTTGACGCTAATCTGTTTAGCATTAGCATGGTTCACGGTCACTTCCTGTTTTCCATATCATTTCAAATTAAAAAGGAATCTGATTAGATCTCGGGAGTATCAGGACTCGGACTGAAAGTATTTCAGGTTGGATGTTAGCAAGATGGACGTATGAAATTTTAAAATAGAAAATCAGAATTTCAGATGAAATCATTTTCGTAGGTGTAAGTGCATCACTGTGGACGTCCAGTCCCAGCCACCGATAATTTAATCACCACCAGCGTCTCCGTTGGAGCAGTCGATCTGCGACGGTTTTTTTCACAACTCTCACTCGGCTTACTCACAACGTTGAACGGCTCTAAAGCACTTTAAAGCCCCCGCAGAGGTTAACTGTATGACGACGTGAAGCCGTGAGGAAAAAAACAAAGTCTTTCAGAGTCAGCGTTCAGCTGCTCTTACTTCTGTAATCCCTCTCATCCTCGGCAGGACATAAATCACATAAAGCCAAGCGCGGCGTCGCACAGCTGGCGTTCGCACGCTCGCCGCCGCGCTACAGAGTTTAGCTGCAGGTGGCGACACGTGAAGGGTTCAACATCACAGCGGCTCGTTGGCAACATCCAGGCACCGGGGGACCGACTGCCGCTCAGTGTGTGTGAGTGAGTGTTTGTGTTAATTAGCGGCACATCTGTGGCGACTGATGTTTGAGTGGCGGCCGGAAGTTTTCTGCTCATTCAGGGTTTTTAACTCGGCGTTCCACCGCCAGTGAACTCTTCGCGGCCGAGACAGGAAAAGCTTGAGGTGTCACTGACACATGAAATTACAGCGAGAAGTGGTGTGGTGTTGTTTCTCATGTTTACTGTGTCTCTTTTCACAATGGGAATTTGGACTTGAACAATGGCCACAGTGTCAGGTTGTTCATATATATCTTATTTTGTCTCACAGTGTTCTTCGACACTTGACTTGCTATGTTTTGGCCTAGTGAGTGTCTTATGTCTCTTTCTCCCGAGGGAAGAGGTGCCAAATCCTGAGAGGGCTACATCCTCTTGCAGGCCTCCGTCTCTTATCTTACCTTGGGAGAGGAAGAGACACTCCAGCTGAGGGAACTTGCATCTGTATCCACCCATTAGATTCTCATGCTTATTCAATGGTATAAAAACTTTGTCCAGCCTTGTATGTGTTGAACATTCCAGCGTAAAAGCCGTTTCGACCACTGCTGTTGCTGTTGCTTCTCTTCATCTGCCAGTGCTCGGACTTCGTCTTTTTCACTCACCTAGCTAAACTTTGTCGTTCACCTTCACAGAATAAATAAAGAAATAAGCAGCGGCGGCACACACATAGTTGATCTCTGCTGTTCTCCAGGTTAATAATCACAACAACAAGGGAGGTTCTTTGTCTTGTCTGCTGCAGCTGGCAGCCAGGGACCAGCAGGGGGCGCCGTCCCTGTCACCACCGGGATCCTCACTGTCCCAACGTGTTTTGTCTCGTTCCTGCTTTTCCCCAATGCTAACGACTAAACAAACAAACAAACAAGCCCTGCGACTGACTGTTAGCCTTCATCCCGCCCCTCCCCCCTCGTCCTCCCGCTTCCACCTCCCCCCTCGTCCTCCCGCTTCCACCTCCCCCCTCCTCACCCCCGCAACCTCGTCCCACTCAGGCTTCACACACACACATATGCACGACGTTCCCGCTGTGTGATGAACCCGTGTCGGGAGCCGACGTGTCAAGGTGTCGCGCCGTTTGCGGATATTAAGCCAGCGTTAGGCAGGCAGGCAGGCTAATTAAAAAAATAAATAAATAAAATAAAAAGGTGAATATCAAAAGCAGCAGATGAATATGTAAATGGTCCGTCTCCAGGCTCCTTCTTCTCCTTCCTCTCCTTCCACTTCTCCTTCCTCTTTTATTTATTTTGCGCGGCGCCGATAACAATGTGGCTCTAAGCTCTTCTCTTAACTGTAATTTTGCTGATCCGCCGTGACAAACAAACAGAAACGATAATCCTATTATGTTTTAATGGCAGCGTTTTGTTCTCTGCAGGCAGCCTGTGAGAGGCGTCGCCGCCGTCGCCGTTTGTTGTTTTGTGTCTCTCTCCGCCGTCACCGACACAACTTGAAATCAATTTGCAGCCACTTCTGTCTGATTCTCTTTTTTTTTTCTTTTTTTTGTCGACATTGTTGTTATAGTCGTCACATCGGTCAACTACAGAGAAAGCAGCGGCATTCCCATCGTCAGGACAGCGTTTACGCTAAGTAGCTTAGCATCAGAAGAGGTGACTCGCTGCCGCCGTGTGTCAAGATACGTCTGTTTATTATGTTTTTTTCCCGAAAGAAATACAAACATATATTGCTGAATTCTCTGTTTTCTTTTTCGGTGAAATGTTTTAGGTTATCTCTCCACAAACACACAGTCAGTCAGATTCACGACTTCATGCCAGGGGCCAAATATCAAAGAATGTGTGCTAAGTGTCGCTGTGTCGTAGCTGTTGGTATTATCCGTTTGTTAGTTTGTTTGTTTTTTTTGTGCAACTGTTCCATCAAAATAGAAAATAATCCACTTTATTTCTCTCATGTTCTGTAGTTAAATCCGACTACAGTTATATTGCTGCAATGTCTCTGAAATCTATTGTGTGATTCTTATGTATCCATCTGATAAAGAGCCAATAGAGAATCTTTTAGGGAATAGGATGTCACACTTCTGTGACATTCTTTCAGATTTTTCAGTGAGATTTTTTCAATCTTCATCATTTAATGCAAATGCAAAAGTGAAAAATGTATTTTTTTTTCATTCCTGCAGGGGCAAAAAAAATTTTCTCTCCCTTTGTGAAATTGCCGTAAAAAAAGGGGGGGGTTTGGAGAGTTCGGGAGCGAGGTCAGAGGTCATGCATGGGTGCAGCAAGAAGACGAAGGACTTGCAGAGCGAGAATCGCCAACACGCCACCTGCAACACGTCGCGCAAGTAACTTTTTCTTTTCATTTTAATGCAGTTTTTTGTGTCCTTTAAGCCTCGAAGGAGCTTCTGAATGAGACGTCGGTGCTTCTGAGCAGGAAAAAAAAACCTCCTGACCGCCTGTTTCTGGTCCTCCTCGCTCCGCCGCTAATACCTGAGCTCAGCGCCGTCGCCCTGGTTAGCGCCGCCGCCGCCGCCATCATCATCATGGCGCGTCTGAGCAGCTAATCGGAGAACAATGCTCCTCCCGGAGCTGCCGCTGCTGCTCTCCTCTCTCGAACAAACAGCAGCCGGCTGACAACGACTTCACCTTCCGCACAATGAGCGCCGGAGTCAACTTGTAATTATTGCGCGAGCGTTTGTTTGAATCTCGGTCGACAGAGGTGTTTAAGAGTCGGAGGCAAATCCTCGGCGCTCTTGCCCCCCTCCTCCGCCCCGCCCACCCGCATCCACTCCGCCGCCCCAACCCCCCGAACCCGCCGACAGGAGACGCCGAGGCCCCTTTAATCTCGCCGCTAATGCACTGACAAGCTCCTCTGACGCACCTTTCATTTGAAATGTTTTAACGTCTCCGTGCATCCCGTCGAACTCCCCCCCCTCCACATCCCTGCCCCACCCACCTCCTCCGGTCCCCTCACCCCAAGCTCGTGGAGGTGGAATGCTTTGGCAGCCGTGTTCCATTAAAAAAAATAGAGAGACGAAGAAGAGGAAGAAGAAGAAGAAGAAGCAGCTTGAACTAACTTCTGAGGAACATCAGTCCGGCTTTAATCAAAACGTTAGCGCTGCCTTTTGGAGAAGTTCTTACATTAAAGAGATGCCATTTGTCGCACCTGATCCGGCGTTCCCGAGAGAGGACATACACGCACACACATACGCACACGCACACACACGCGTGCACGCCCGCACTCTGAGTGGCTTTCAGGTGGATTAGAGCTCCTATTAACATCCATCTTGATCAACAGGGGGCGACCCTGAGCTTGTCAGTTCAAATGGGAGCGGCAACACCATGACGATCCTTCACACTCAAAGTTTGTGGTCGCCGTCCTGGAAGCAAAATTCTTAAAGGGACAGTTCCACTATTGACTGAATGCAAACATTTCTACACGGAGACGCTGAATTGATTTAAAAGACAGAATTGTCAGAAATAGTCCTGTTGATTCATCAGGAGACAAGTTTCCAGTTGTGGCCCCTAAATTGAGTCCAATCTCCGTCCGGCTGTGTTTTCAGAGGAGAGTCAGATGTTCTAAGCTCAGACGCAGGACTTGTTCATGAAAATAATGAAGCTATGAGATGCATCGTGTCAGTGATCGTGATCCCGTTAATCTGAGGCACTCTGTTGATTGGACCCTCTTAACTGTCTGCCGCCCCTCAGACGTGCACCGCGCCCGTAAGAGGATTGAAAAGAGGAAGAAAAAAAAAACTTGCTGCCCCTCGAAAAACTGATTGTCTGAAGGCCGAGCGAGACGAGCCGCGGGGAGTTGAAGGGTCCCATCGGTGCTGAGCCTCAGACCGCCCGGCACCCCACTGGTTTCACCCAGCAGGGGGTGCACAGCGTGCCATCTGGTGAGCAACAGCTCCGACGTTGGACGCCGTCAGAGGATTATGGCGGGAAAGACGAAGGAACTCTTAGTGATTGAAGTGCTGCTGCGGGAGAGACGTGTGTGTGTGTGTGTGTGTGTGTGTGTGTGTGTGTGTGTGTGTGTGTGTGTGTGTGTGTGTGTGTGTGTGTGTGTGCGTTGTTTCTCTCAAAGTTGCCACTGCAGTGTTTATATACTTTGCATTACAAACATTATGGCATTAGAATTAATGGTAAATAATTCTAATGGTAATTTCTGGCTGATTTTTTTCAAAGGAAACTCAATTTCATTGGCTGGATTGTTTCATAAAATTTTGGATTCATACTATTTTAGGCACAATCTTTATGTTTAATTTTATTGTAAAAAAATATATATATATATATATATATATATATATATATATTTAACATTTGACATTAACATGTTTTTTGTACTAAGGTTTTGTATTTTAAAAAATGCTAATAAACATTATGTGAATAGATCACAAAGATCAAACAAACGGAACCACAAACAATGAGTTTACTATTTGCTTCCACTATTAGACCCGAAGAGATCCAGCTGCTCAGACTCGGTGACTCGTTCAGCTCAATGTGGCTCTCTCACGACAGGAGCAACTCCGGGAACGTGGCGTCGGCGACGAGAAGTGATTGAGTCGCTCGGAGCGCCGACATCATTAGACGGCAGATAATTTAATCCCAGCAGATTAGTACGCGCTTCTCATCCAGCAGCCCATCAAAGCCCGCTGAACACGCGGCGCGTGGCTGTTTGACGACTGGAATCGGCTCGAGCGACAAATAAACTGAAGTCTGAGGCGACGTTCTACCGAGTTACACCCATCAAGTTCTAGACTTAATTCCATTAGTGAGAAATCTGACGTTTGGAAAAGAAAGTAGCCTTTTAACCTCGTTGACAAGTTTTGAGACCGTGTATCAATGTGAGTCAAGTCTCCAAGGGCTAATTCACTCAAACTGTTAGGAGGAGAATGTTAGGAACACACAAAGAATACATCTCTGTTTTGTAGTTGTAGTAACTTTGAAGCTAAGGCTAGCATCAGTCATGTGGGGGTTAGCTTCTCAGGAGCTTACCTTAGTTTCTATGCTCCTCCTGAAACTTAACCTGTTGTTGAATTTCACTGTGTTGGATCACAATATTTTCTCAGGAGAAAGATGCCAATTTCAATATGTCTTTAGTGAACAAAATCAATTCAGGATACAAATATCCAGCCCTAACAACAACAATGTTTTGTCAGGGTATGAAGTCTGACTGCTGTCTATCCCTTGACTCAATCCTTTTATACATACAAATAACCATGCAAGCACTCCAATGTTGCACTTCTCTGACTCGCTGCCTGGTCCCCAGATCCCAGCCTCATTGGATGTTGAGGCAGCCTTTGTCCCCAGTTTCCGGTTGAAGTCAGAGACAGGAAGCAAGTCCTTCTTTGGCAGGGAGCCAAATGATCTCCCTCTTGGTATTGCCTGCAGGCACAACTTCCTATCAGAAAGTTCAGAGGTCATAAAGTTCCAGTCCTTGGGACCACTATACTGTGATCGCTCTGCTGTAACCAATCTGGTCATTCACTTCATGAGAGTCACAAAGTCATTTCTTGTTGTCGTCCAGTCTCAGGTCACCTTAGGGCAGGGGTCACTGTTTTATGAGGCATTGCTTCCTTGGTCCTTCCTTAGATCTCACATGACTTCTGCAAGCAGCTACACAGCCTGTAATCAAATCAATACCTATTGTATGAATGAGTTAAAGCAGGGGTGTCAAACATACGCCCGCGGGCCGGAAAAAAAAGCAGTTTGTGGGCCTGATCCGGCCCGCGGGCCGTATGTTTGACACCCCTGCTTTAACTCATTCATATAATAGGTATTGATTTGATGATTTTGCAAAATATAAAAACTACAATTTATCAATGAAAGAAAGTGCTGTTCTAAATGTGTCCACTTGGTGTCGCAATATCGTTTCTGCTTCGCAAACAAACTCAATACTGGGGCTGAGCAAATCGGCACAAGTACAGCCACTCACGTCTCCTAGTGGCTACCCTCAGTGCCCCAGAACGTCTTCTATTGGATAACCTCAGTGCCCCACAACGTCTCCTAGTGGCTACCCTCATTACCCCAGAACGTCTTCTATTGGATAACCTCATTGCCCCAGAACGTCTTCTATTGGATAACCTCAGTTGCCCCAGAACGTCTTCTATTGGCTACCCTCATTGCCCCAGAACGTCTTCTATTGGCTACCCTCATTGCCCCAGAACGTCTTCTATTGGATAACCTCATTGCCCCAGAACGTCTTCTATTGGATAACCTCATTGCCCCAGAACGTCTCCTAGTGGCTACCCTCATTGCCCCAGAACGTCTTCTATTGGATAACCTCATTGCCCCAGAACGTCTCCTAGTGGCTACCCTCATTGCCCCAGAACGTCTTCTATTGGATAACCTCATTGCCCCAGAACGTCTTCTATTGGCTACCCTCATTGCCCCAAAATGTCTCTGTGGAAACAGACAAAGCTGATGCAGAGCAGTGTTGCCAACTTGGCGACTTTCTCCCCCAAAAAAGTTGCTATTCTCCCAAAAGCGACTTTTTTTTTTGCCAAAAGCGACTGGCGACAACTCTAGCGACTTTCCCTTGTGTTATTACGTTGCGATCAAGTGCAAATTGTCAATTATGCAAATTAGATGATGACATCTTTTGGCGACTTCTAGCGACTTTTGGGACAGCCAGTACCGAGTTTCCTTACTGAGGAGTTGGCAACACTGATGCAGTTTGCAGAGTCCTCAAAGAACATGAACAAAGTAAAACAAAGAAAACAATTATAAGATGTTGTTATTTTTACGTTATTATTACCATACCGTGATTTTACCAGTCCGGCCCGCTTGGTGGCCCGTGAACCAAAATGAGTTTGACACCCTTGGGTTAAAGCATATCTATATCAGTATTTATATTATTATAAACAAACATCGAAACAAATTGTATTATTAAGCACAAGCATCTAAATTAAACATAATATTACCTTCAAGTGGCAGGCCTCAAAATACTTTGAGACTGAAACTAGCATACATGCTACCCACCAGAATTTTGCATCTTCGCAAACGTGCAGCTAGGAGGCTAAAGTTTGGCAAACTACAAGTGGGTGACGCAGTTTGTTTTATGAGTTCTTCTTTGCAACTTTTTTCTCACGGACATGAGATTTGGAAGTGAAGGCTTGGAATTTCTTTGGCAGGCAGCAAAACACACGTTGCTGGAATAAGTTACACCCTTGGGAAGAAAAGAAGCAAAACATAAATACTCACTCTTACGAAAAACAGCAACAGTGATAGCAGCGCCGATATGGTTTAGTCACCATTACAACCCCATCACCTCTTGGCCTCCCCGGCAAATATACACACATGCATACACAAACACACACACGCACACACACACATACCTACGCATGCTCGCATGCATCATTAATGTTTTCACATCAAAGTCTTGGCAATTTTCTGATGACATTCACACTCCTCCAGGGTCAAACAACATCTCGCCCGCCTCGGTATCAATTATTAAATATTTTAAGGAGCATCGCCGCCTCCCACCTCCGCCAGCCGCCGCCGCTGCCGTCCCCCCAGGAGACCGGCGCCGTTATCTTTTTTGTCAGAGTCACTTTCCGTGTGCATTTGTCACAGCCGCGCGCGTTTACGAGTTATCAATCGCCGTGTCAGGATGCAAAATAACTGATGTTCTTCGGGGTGGGATTGGATGGGACTATCTGGGCCTTTCAATCAATGCATATTCTCACCCCCCCCCTCACCCCCACCGCCCCTCGCCTGCCCCTCCCTCTCCCCCGTCCTCCCCTCCTCCCCACTACTCTCCCATAAATCTTGCAGTGTTGTGCGGATGGAATGTATTTGCGGCTGCGGTGAGGGTTGGCTGTGGGTGCAGATGAGGTGGTGGGTGACAGAAGCTGTAGTTATATTATCAAACATTACACCTGAGGGCGAAGGCGCTATCAAGGGCTTTCAGACTGTGTAAGCTTGGCGGCGGCGGCAGAGGCGGCGGCGGCGGGCGGCAGGACGAGGAGGGATTACTTCCTGTCGTCCATAAATCAAGCGGGCGCTGCTGCTAAACTAACGTGTCCTGCTGCGTGGCAGAGTAAATAGTGGGGCTGCAGGGCCGTAACGACCGCGCTCCACGCTGCCGCCGGCCCTGCGGCCGCCCAGCTGCTAGCAGGGTTACAGGCTGGTTGATGTCCCACCTCCCGTATCCTTCTCCATCTTGTTGGGTTAAAGTCGGCAGCTCAGCCAGCTGCACGTTTTCCAGATAGTGTGTGTGTGTGTGTGTGTGTGTGTGTGTGTGTGTGTGTGTGTGTGTGTGTGTGTGTGTGTGTGTGCGGGTGTGCACAGGTGTTCCAGTCTCACCTGCTGGATGGAGACAAAAAAAAGATATCAAAATCCCCATAATTGACTGCACCGATGTTTTCTGAACGTCTCTAAAAAATTCCATTATTTACTTCTTCATTTACACGCACTTCTGGAAATCAGCCCTGTGTGATGTCACAAAGGGAAGCACCACATCCCAGCCAGGCGTCGGCTGGCCCCGCCCTCTGAGGCTCTGCCTCCTTCCAAGCATGGGGATTGTGCAACAAGGCATCAGTTGTTGATGTTTTCTGCAGCCAGGCTGTAAACAGAGCCAAACAGCTAAATGTGCTGTTTTATGGATATAGAATGATTTTGGATTAGTGATTGTCAAGGAGTCTGCAGTGAAAAATAAAGATCTAAAAAAATATACTTAGAGCTACAAATCAACATTCAGGGTGAAGCATTTCTCAAAGGGATTCTTTTCACAGGAACCAACTGAGCATGTTTGGAAACGAGAGGAAAAAATGATTTTCTGGTTTCGTTTGGTGTTGAATCCTCTGACAAAGCGGCCACTGCAACATTTTTAGGAGGATTTAAGTAGGATGAACCAGTTGAGGTGAAATAATTCTCGGGAAATATTTCCTGCACATGAGGAGCTCTCGAGCACACGTGCAAAAAGAAAACACACGCACATTTGAGAAAGATTAGTGAGTGTAACTTGAGAGAATTGGAAGTTCCCAAACCGAAGGAGCAGCAGAGTTGCCAGATCCTGCTTCCAATGCTGGCAAATTGTGTCTGGGAGACCAAAACCTAACCGTCAAAATGTTAAATTTAACTGTAAAATATATAATTAAAAATAAAAAAAGCAGATAACCACTCAACTTATTCCAGTAGATGTCTTTATTTTTCCACCAGCTTGGCCAGTATCAACCCAACCGACGGTCTCAGTAAGACGCTCTGATCTCAGCCCGTGGAATCACCTCGGCGGCCTGTCAGCCTCCACCGCGGCGGTGAGGGATGAGAGGCATTAACGTTTGAGGATGGGGGAGCGGCGAGCAGTGGCGCCGTGCACAAGGCTGCTTAATGTTTGGGCAGGCGAATGAGGAGGAAGAGGAGGAGGAGGAGGAGGAGGAGCCACGTAATGAGGAGGACCGTGGAGGCTCCTCGCGGGCCGCTTAGGTGGAAATCAGAGCAGAGGGAGGCGCTCAGTTCTCGCTGAAGACGCAGGAGCTTCGACGCCTGAGCGTCTCCTCCACTCAGCTCCCCGTGGAAATGTGTAATTGATCCACATGACGCATTCAATGACTGCAGTAGTTTGGATGAGCCGCACTTTTTCAAAGCATCTTTTCAAAGCATCTTTTTCAATAATTGCAGCAAAATATTGTTTTTTTTGACTTTACATCTTGGGAAAAAGTGAACTGAAATCTTGATGTTGTGTTTTATAAGCAGCCTGGCGCAGACAGCGTGGGCAAAGTGGTTCGAAACAAAATCTACCTATTGGACAGGACTTTTTAGTTCTGTTAAGCCTTTGGTGCTTTTATTTCTTGTCTTCCGTTTTACACTGTTTTGCACCTACTGGAGCACTTTAACTTCACTTCACTTTTTGTGCGTTATGTGTGTTTTTATACACCAAATGTGTTCTTGCAGACACTGTTTCACCGTTTACGCAATTGGAGTCTGAGAAGAAAATTTCACAAATTTCACCACAAGGACAATAAAACTGCACTGCATCTCATCCCATCCCATCCATACCACTGTGCCGTATTGTACTGGTTGGTAATTTCTATATTCAGTCTTGTGGTTTTGCTAATGTCAAAAATTTTGTAGAGTTTATTCCTCATTTTTGGGGCCTGTTTAAATTGCTGTTTTTTGGCACTTTGTGCATTGCAAAAAAAAAAAGTCAAAATAAGAAATAAATGCAATTATAACAATAGGAACAAGACAGAGGAGTCTATACGGAAGTCCCTGGTGCCATCAGCTGACCTGCTGTGTGTAAACGATTCACCCGGCTCTTGTAACACCGGCTGTTTGCTCGTGTCGTCGTCGTCCGCCTGTGTGAACCCTCGCAGGCCGCCGGATGGATGCAGCTGGGTGACCAGCGGCGGCGTTGCATTATTTATAAAACGTGAAGAGCTGGGATGAGTTCGGCGGTCGGCCGCGCGGCAGAGTCACAAGATTAATGAGTCACTCTTTAGGTTATAATTCAAAGTTCATCCGCACATACATCATATTTTGAAGCACATAGATTATAAGAGAGAGAACATTTATCATGTGACAGGACATACACAGGCTCCCCTGCACACACACACACACACACACACACACACACTGGCGCTGCCGGCTGAGCGCAGCTCCTTCCCTCACATCCAGTTATTCTAATTTCATTCCGCCGCAGCTCCTCTGAAGCATTAAAGTGCCGTTTGCACAAACAGATGAGCGATAATTCTGGGAGAAGCCGGTCAGTCTTGTTCTCCGCTGCCCTGCGAGAGGGAGCGAAGAGGGACGATAATCATTCATCACAATCATCAAAAGCGTGCGACACGTGCAGGCGGCCTCCTCCCGCAGCCTCCTGCAGCGTCTGACAGGAGCAGGCGGCGCCGGTGTGTGTGTGTGTGTGTGTGTGTGTGTGTGTGTGTGTGTGTGTGTTTCAGTTCATGAGCTCAACGAGTGTTTATCTTATTAAACAACACAGATTTTTTTTTTTCCTTTGGCACCTGTATGTTCCACCGGCACCACTGTTTCATTTTGCAACCGTCATTGTGTTTACGAACTGTTGTCACCACCAGCTTCTTGAATCTGCGTCCAAAGAGACGATTAAAGCACGTACGTAAAGCACATTCCCTGAGTGAAACTGTTGTTTGATTTTACCTGCCAGGAGATTTTCCGACACCATTTCCTTCCTCCGCAGCATGGATGTGAGGATGCAGCATAAGTTAGCCTAGCTTAGATGGCTACAAACGGTGAAGATGGAGCGGAAGTGGTCATGATTTGTCTTCCTGCGGCTCCTGACCAGGTTGGTTTGGAGTTCCGAGGTTCATTTAATTCTCTTCCAATTCATTATTTTCAAGTTGTTTTCTGTGGGCCCTTCTCTGGAAGGACGTGATTAATAAATTCCAAGTAAAACATTCCATCTGGCCCGTTAAATGAAAAGCAAACAAGGGTCTTAATGGATATTGAACTATTTAATGTTTGATTCCATATATTATCACAGCGATTGTCATATGTTATATAAAATTACAGACCGTTTTAAGGCGCGTTGCAGCGTTTCAGAAAAAACTGGACGAGCTCTGACAGTGACACTCACATTTCTAGAGTGCAAAAGAAAAAAAACACGGCCGGGACTGATGAAGGAGGACGGAGGACGGCAGCCTCATCAAAAATAATTCATTCCAGAATACAAATGTGCTACATTGGATTAACTGCCGTCCACGAGTGAAGCGCGTGGACTTCATCAACTTTCCAGCAATTTGTTCTGACAGCTGATAACCTCTCAAACATCCTGGCCGACATTAACCCTGCCTCTCAAAGTGATCGACTGTATTATGTCCTAATCTTCCCTCAAACACTCGATAAGAAAGGCTAATTTGAGCGCTGATGGAGTCGAGAATACGGCCAAAAGCTGCGGAATAAATACAGATATCGCATCACAATCACAAAGAGGCCCGACGGCGCACATTTAGAAACAAATTGGCCTCTTCACAAGTCCAATCACACTTTTGGAGGGCTGATGCTGGCAGATTGAATTCCCTCTAAACTGGCATGGCAATGTCACAGACGCCACTTCAAATGAGGTTTGAACATATATTCATTCTGCAGCTCATTGGCTCGCGCTAATCCCCTCCATTTGCCTCTTGTCACAGGCGAGCGCCCGTTTTAGCGCCACCGCCGCCGCCCGTAACTCAACACAGGACGTGTCAGCCTTTCAATCAGGGCCAAAAGGTTTCAGATCAGCTTAAACTCATCCGTCCACTCGCTGAGATAAGACGTGATCCAATTTGGCAGAAATGCGAGGGAGTCTGTAGTGCGTGTGCGTGTGTGTGTGTGTGTGTGTGTGTGTGTGCGCGTGTCTGTGTGTGTGTGTCTGTGCATATGTGCGGTTTACGCATCTTTAATCGTTAGAGATGGCAAACGAGGGAAGTGAGTGTCTAAATGTGGACGCTGCCAAAGTTCCAGAAGTGACCCTGAAGTGAGCTTTCCTGCAGTTTTAATGAAGAATTATATATATTATATATATTAATAACTGTGTGTGTGTATGTACAGTATATTATATATATATATGTATATATATATATATATATATATATATATATACAGATATATGTGTGCATATGTGTGTGTGTGTGTGTGTGTGTGTGTGTGTGTGTGTGTGTGTGTGTGTGTGTGTGTCGGCCTTTCAGCAGGAAGTCAAAGCAGTCAGAAACAGAAAATGTGTCTTATTATTATTGTTTTTTTATAAAGCTAAGATGGATGTTGCAATGGAGTAATTTGTGTAAATAGCTCCATCTTTTCTTTATTATTATTACATTGCCAATTTTTTATATCTTTTTTTGAAAGTTCAACTTTTAAAATAGGAATATGAAATGTGACTGTTTTTAAATTTAAAATTAAAATTTCTAAAGTGTTGATAGTCAATAGAAAAACGTTATTTTGAAATACAAGAAGTTAACAAATCCGGTTAACAAAACATGAACACCTGTGCACAAGCTTCCTGTATGTGAACTCACATGTCATGTAAAATGTAAAGTCATTATCTCTTTATTCCTGTTTTAATTTGTTTCTTAAGAATTTACTAACTTACATCATTAAAAAGAAAACAGAAGTCAACGAACTGAACTTGAAATTAACACCAGCAGCTTCAGGCCAAGCAGGACTCGAACCCACCACCTCTCCCCCCTAGCTAGTGCTAGCTAGCTAGCTCTGTATCCATCTTGTACAGAGCCCAAAGAAACTGTTTCTCAAGTTGGAACCAGAAGTTGATTGGACAGACCTTCTATCACTTTTAAAACAGGTCAATCTTGTTAGCGCCAGATTAACCACCCTAGCTAGTGCTAGCTAGTGCTGCTGCGCTGAGCATGTTCTTCTTGGTTTTGTTTGTTGTTGCTGCTGCTTCTCCTGCTTCAGGAGTTTCTTTCTGGGCCTGTCCCGTTGTTGAATTGGCCTGAGGAATGTTGTTTTTTGTTTTTTGTTTTTTGTTTTTTTTTAAAGCTCACTGTTTCTCCCTGGCTGAGGTTCGGGGATAAACTTTGGTGATATTTAAAAAAGAAAACGCAACACAACTGCTGTTTGTTCAAGGGCTTAAATCGTGTAGTGGTGGATTCTCGGAGTTCTGGCGGTTATGCATTCGCCTTCAGTCAACTTTAATTTGGACAGCACTAAATCACAACAAAATGTGTTGTTTAAAAAAAGTTATTGGCTATTATTGCTGCTAATTGCTAATTTAAGTTATTTGGGTGCTCTGTGACAGTGGAGGATGGTGAACCAGAAGTTTCACAATGTTGACTTAGTAAGTTAGGCAGTGAAATGGTTGGTTGGATGTTGTTTTTTGTGTGTGAATTATGTTTTTTTCTGCTGAAATCCGACTCAATGCAAGCACTAGTACTTGATACCATGAAAAATATATGGTTGGTGTTGGTTTGTTTTGAAGTTGTTCGCACTAGCTGTTTTTTTTAATGATTATTTATTTTGGTAATTTCAGTTTGCAGACTTTTAAATTGTTAGAAATTGACTGTGTTGGATTTTTCTCCTTTTCTGTAATTTTTTAATGTTGCTTTGCTTGCATGTGAACACTTCTACAAACCAGAAAGTGCTGACTCAATGTCATAGCAGCAACAAAAAAATCTTGGGCTGTTTGCACTATTTTTGCCCATCAGATGAAATCCTATTAATATTTAGTTACACACTTATTAATAAAAAAAAAAAACAACAACATTCATAACATTGCTTTGACCGCGAGATGATGAAAAAATCAAGCCGCAGGCCACGTTTATTTCCCTGTTAAAAAACAAAACCAGACTGTGTGGCTGTGAAGATCATTTATTGGTAAACATCATGTCGTGTTCAGTCTGATGAGTTAAAATAATCCCCGCCCTCAATTCAATCCCCGGTTCCCTGGAGGAGCATTGTGGGTAGGTCACATGATCCGGCGGCGCTCCTCATCATCGCTCCTTTTGATGAACAAATGAGAGGTCCTGCACCCTCCCCTCTTTCTCCCCCCCGAACCCTCCTCCCTCCCCCATGTGAAGGATCTTTGTCTGCCACACTCAGGGCAATTAATGCGAGCGAGTGAAAACACAGAAGTGGGATTAAACGAAGAAGAGACGTTGAGCGGTGGGGGGGGTGAACAGAAAAACCGAGGAGCCGCCGCCGTCTGTCTGGTTTCTTCTTTTTTTTCCCCAGGTGTCTCTCCCTCACGAATGAGCCGCAATCAGCTCCCTTAATGAAAGAAGTAATTAACATATTGTAATTGTGCCGCAGTTAGATATGACAGAAATCATTTTCCATATCTAATTCTATGCTAATTTAATCTGTTCCTCCCTCGCCGACATGACCTTTGGTGATTGGGTTTCATGGCAGATTTGCTCCACGTCCGGGTGTGCGCGTTGCGCTTGTGGGCGGGTCTTGTTTCACAGTAAGTAGAGATAAATCACCTCAATGCGGCTGATGATGAAGAAAAGCCTCTATATTAATGAACTAAACGGAAGAGAGGGTTGCTGAATCTCTCTGTCTGGCGTGAAAATGCAACTCAAATTTAATTCTTTTGTTTTGCCATTTTGTTCGCATCAGCTGATCCAACCTGCTGCCTGGCACATTTGTGTTAACGGACCGCACGCTTTATTTTTGTGAACTTTGCAGTTCGAGACTCTGGTCTGACCAGAGTTCCAGGAAAACACAGACACAGACACACAGTCGTGTGTGTCAGTGTGCATCACAACGGACTGATGGCCAGAACTGAGTGTTTCGATGCACAGTTCTGTAGAGAGAGAAGCAAGCCAGAGAGGTAAAAGGTGGACTTGACCGACGGGTCCGAGACTCTGGGTTTTTGCGTGTCAAAACTATTGGTGTGATTTTTGCATAATTTGGGACCCTTAACGCTGCTTGGTGTTGTGTTGTCTTAGCAGCTCGCTGGCCTGTCACTATTATCGCTGATGTAGGGAATATAAGCACTGATCTGATGAGAGATGGACTATATCTCGCTCTTTGCCGGAGGCATCGCCGCCTCCTGGCCTGGCTTCAAACCCATCTGGCTCCAACAGGCTCCGCCCCCTCCAGGAAAGACAGGCCAGGCTCCGGCCGTCACCGCGCTCACTATCATGTGATGCGACAGCTCGGGCCTATCACGATCACAGGGCCTTTTTTTTTTTAATTCATACTGAAAAATAAATATCACTTTTACATTTATTATTGCAAAAAAAAGAAAGTTAGGAGCCTGAGCGGGATGCAGGAAGCGGAGAGGAAGTAATGAGAGACTGACAGGAAGTGTGCCAGCTGCTAACGAGATGTGGACGCCACGGCGGCGTCAGCAGGGCCCGCGGCTTCGCTGACAACATTAGCGCTTCTCCTCAGCCGCGGCACACAATGCGCACGTCAGCGTCGCCCGTCTGAGGCCCCGCTGCCTCCACCGCCGTCGCTGTTTCAGAGTGTCACTTCAGGTTTCAGGCGTGAGCTTATTAGTTCAATCAGACTCAGCGTGTGCCGACCACAGCTGCCGCGCCTCTAAACGCCGCCGTCACCGTCGGCTGTGAAATCTGATTTGCAGGAAGCAGGAGGAGGTTGAACACGGCGGCAGACCTGAGAGGAGACATTTCCAGGTTCACGTTTCGCAGCGTCTGGCAGTCTGGGCACTGTTTCCCTTTTTGCCGTCCGTTGTTGTTTGTGTGTTTGTGTCAGCTAACTCTTTCCATCCGACTTCCCGTCATCTTTCTCGCTTCGCACTCCTCCGCTGCAGAGTCGCTCGTCTCAATAATCAACGGCTGTCTGCTGATTCTCACCCGGCACTGACAGGCTGTGGTGCTTTTTTTTTTTGCTCTCAAACGCATTGAGGACAAACCCGCAGGCTGGTTAAGTGCCGCAAAAAAAGAAAAAGAAAAGCTTGAACCCTGTGTAACTCTGGAGTCAAGCTGGATCATTTGTTTAAGGATTTTGGATGGTATCCATCTTGTACAGAGCCCAAAGAAACCCTTTCTCAAGGTGGAACCAGAAGTTGATTGGACAGACCTTCTATCACTTTTAAAACAGGCCAGATTAACCACCCAGTCGCTACAGCTTGAGGGCTCCTATTGATGTGTGGGACTAGCCGCTAGCTAGCTAAAGCCAAAAACAACTACGATGCCTTCTGAGATTTATTCATTTATTTTGTTTTATTTTGTTTTTCCATTTTTTATGAAAAGACTTAATGTCCACATATAAATAAAATGTTGTCCAGTTCTTCTAAAAGTGTTGCTACAACAGCAACACCTCTGTTAAAAGTGAGCTCCTGTGTCGTCCTCTGTTCTTTTGATAGTTGCGGTTGCCTCCTGGGTTTGCCGGGTCGCTGCTTCTTTGAGAATCAAGTGAGATTTCACAATGTTGAAATCTGAGGTGTCTGGCCAGTTATTGTAAGCAGCACATCAGCGTCTGACACGTGAATAAAAAGATCAAACTTCCTCCAGCGACTCTGCCACGCCAATGTTGCCGAGAGGCAGCGTTTGTTTCGACAACGTGAGATCCGTAAATGTCTCTCGCTTTCACCAGTTGTTGATAGCAGTCAGGCAGCGTATCCACATGAGAAACAGCGTGATTTAAAAAAATATATAAAAAAAGACTTCTGACGCCCGCGAACAAAGTGTGTTTGTGTTTGTTTGAAAAAGGGTTCTGTGGGTTGTTTTTTTTTTTAAAAGGACATTTTATCAACAAAAACAGGGCTGATTAGTGTCATGATTACAAATACACTCTCTTAATTCTAGGTTAGTCAAATCAAATTGACACTTCATTTGTCTCCTTGTAGAGCGTTTAATCGCTACCATGTTTTTTATTTTTACCCATTTTTTTACAATTGTTATTATTATCATTATTGTGTAAAAAAAACTGTGTGTGAGAGCAGGAAGTGGTTCCAAGTTGGCAGGACAGCGTGTCGCTCTGCAGCGGCAGCCTCTCGAAATGAGAACACAATAATGCAGGAGGGGAATCAACCTCCCGGTCCTCCCCTCCCTTCCTGCAGCATGTGTGTGTGTGTGAGTTTGTCTGTGTGTGTGCGAGTCCGAGTGTGTGTGTGAGCGGTATCCATCTGTCAGTTGTCAGAGCCAGCCAGTGATACAGAGAGCTGTCACTTCTCGTCAGCCTGCGTTGCTGAGGCCTTTTGCAGCTGCCCTGTCTGACTCGGGGCCAGAGAATGTTCGTTTGACTGTGTGTGTGTGCGTGTGCGTGTGCGTGCGTGTGTGTGTGTGTGTGTGTGACCGCAAAGGGAAGGACGAAGGGGAGAAGGAGAGGGAAGGGTATTCAGGGGGCAGTAAAGCAATTAAGCTGGAAACAATCGAGGGGAAGCTGCAGAGAGACTGGAAGCAGCGCGGACAACAGACCGTAAACATCACATCAGCCTAATGTGCTCGGCATCACTGTGTGATGATGCGGAGGAGGACGCTGGCTGCCTCCCTCTGGCTTTTTTTTACCGAACCTCTGTTGGTCGGCGGCAGGAACTGCAGCCTCAGTGCGAAATTAGACAAAAAATGTTCCAGGAGATATTAACTAGAAGTGCATGTGTCGCCTCTGCACAGCGTTGTTGATTGTGGATAACAGTGGGACCAAACCAGCCCCAAGTGGTGACTGGTGGTACAGGTCAGCCACTGCAGTGCGGCTCAAATCACTGAGGTTTCAGTTCTGAGATCCGCCACATCCATCTTGCCAAGCTCTTCACAGTTGACCTTCCTAACCAATCGGAGCAGAAGCAGCGAGAGGCATTTCTAAGCCGCCCTTAAAAAACTGCTGAAGGAGAACAAGGAGGAAACGACTTTGGAGGCGAGCACCTGAGAGATGAGCTCAGAACTGGACGGCATTTTTGGTTTTAAAAGATAAACAGTGAATTCTAATAGTTACGGCAACATGAGTATAACAAAACTTCAAATCTTAGCTTTCTTTCAATCGCATCATCATGGATAAATTATGGATCATCTTTGAGGCTTGGTTGGTTTAAATTAAACGCAGAAAAAGAAACTTAGTGCTTTTTTTTTCTTTTACTCAAACGCATCATGACAAGCAATGGGCTGCCGCTGTTAAAAGGAAACCTCTGTCGAAGGGCCGTGTGCTTCCATGTGCCGAGCCTAAAGGAGCAAAATAAATCATTTACAGCCTTCAGTGCTGTGACTGCTCGTGTACGGACCGTGGTTTTTATAATGAGGCCGGCACGAACACAAGCAGCAGCAGCAGCAGCAGCAGCAGCAGCAGGAAGACACGGCACGCCGCAGCAGCAGACGTCGGTCGTCCTCCTCGGCTGTTTGCCGTCAGTCCTGCTGCCATCCTGACTCATCCTGGCAGATGCAACAGTCATTCAGCGCAGAACATATGCGGAAAGTGAAAATGTTTTCTTTGAAGTGTGGCTAACTTGTTTTCTCTCTGGCGTGGATCCAGTACGTGGGACTGTAAAGTTTGTATTCTTATATAACCAGAAGTTTTCTATTGTGAAGACGTTCACATCGGACCGTCTGTCTAGAAAAAAGAAATGCAGACGTCCTTTTTCATATTCAACATAAGTTGTGGAACATTCAACAAAAACACAATGCAAAACTTAGAAAGTTCAAATATCTAGAATAACTGCAAAACCAGTCATGGTTAAGATTTAGAAATGTGTAAATCATAACCTACCTGCTGCTAATTGGTAAATAGCAGCAGGTTTTTCATTTGTTCGCAGCCCAGATGTCTCCTTTTATTTTTTTGCAAAATTTTCGAAACAAAGTGTTCATTTTTCATGGATTCAGATAAACCAATCAAATTGAAAATGTGGCCACTCAGCGGTTTGTCATGTAACAATGTCGCCATTCGCATTGTGGTTCAGTAGCTGCAGTGACCTGGCAGTTTCTCCTAATTGGCCCATTTTGATCTGATTGACAGAAGTTTCAATTCAAATGTTTTCTAAAGCCTCTTCACATCCGAACTGCCAGGTCAGAGAATGAAGAAGACTAAAAAATAAAATTGTGTGAGATTTCTTTTCTGGCTTTAATTGAGTGCAGATTTGAAATCTTTTGGGGATACGAAAAAACAAACAAACCGAAAAAAAAACAATTGTTAACGATTGTTTGTTCAGAAGAGTAGAACACCGATACCATATAAGAAATGTCCAAGTCCTGCAGCGTGACATAATTTATTTTAAACCTCCAGATGAAACGGCTAGCGGCGTGGTGACTCCTGTGAAGTGACAAGACTTCCAAAGAGCCGAGACGTCGTTCACGTCGTCTTTCATCCCCCTGTCCCATCCCACCACCGACGAGTTGTTTCAATACGAAACAAAGCAAATGCAGCTCGGCAGAAAGACGCAGAAAAACAGCTAAAACTCAGATGCAGTCGATAAACGCACGCAGGACACTGAATGTGTGCGTTTGAGCGGAATTAATAGACAAATGTTGACTTTGTTGTTGTTGTTGTTGTTCAGGTTGTAATGGAGAGACATGCGAGACACACACACACACACACACACACACACACACACACACGCCCGGCTGCAGCTCTTTACCGCCTTGTAAATCTCTCTGCTCCCGCCGTCGGATTAGGAAGACTAATTCGGCGACATCATCGGCGCAACACCGCCAACCGGGACGAGCCGTTAGCGCTGCCGCCGCTAACACCTCCGCTTGAAAAATGTTCACGTCGGTGCCTGAAGCGCAGACTCAGCAGAGTTTATGAATCACTCGGTAACGCGACGTGAGCGCAGACAGAGCACCTGTGTTTCACAGGCAGGAGTCGCCGCGGTGATAAATAACTGCTAGCGGGGGGGTAAAAATGTCAGAGCAGCTGAGCAGGAAGTAAGCCGGGCCCGTGATGAGTGCAGAAAATGAGCAGTTGATGTCAGTTAAAGAAGGGGTTCAAGATAATTACTGGTTGTGTCTGTGTTGTCAGGTACAGTAGATAATGATTCATTTAAGCTAGCTAGCATAGCTGTTAGCTGCAGCGACTTCAGGTTCAAATCCTTGCAGTTGAAACATTCTGATTTGCGGGTTTGCTTTTTTTTTCTTGTAGCGTCAAAATATCGAAGTAAAGGTCACACAGTGAAACCGTGACTTCACATCGTGTGAGCGCAAATGTCAGCCATGTTTTTTGCCCATCTCCCCTGACTTTGGCAGCGCGGAACGTTTCAACGCGTCAGGAGGCCGATTTTTTATTTATTTTTTTTCTTAATTGTACGCGTCATCTTATTTTTTTCCACTTGTAATGAACAGAGTCTGTCTTATGATAAATATACTGTAGTTCCAGCTGCAGATCAGTTTAAGCCACGTTGACCCATCTGTCCTGTCCTGGCGCTTCTTGCCTTAATTGAATCAATGCCAGTCATTCAGTTTGTGCAGCTCACACAGAGAAACATTGGAATAAGGATTAAAAAAAAAAAATCAAATGACAACTTCAGACAAGAAGGAGAAAAGACACCTTTAAGAAACCTTTTCTTCAAAGCCATCAAACCAAAGCTGGAAACTCCTTCCTGAGGCATCAGTGAAATAATAAAAAAAAAAGAAAATAAATAAAACATTGCACTTATTGCACTCCTGTTTAGTTTTTCAAACTGTTATTTCTTGCTGCTCAAAAGGAGCAGATGCTCCGACGCCGTCATCGTCTTTGAGGGGGGGAAAAAAGTACAAACACTTATACAACCCCCAGCCCGTAAGAACGCAGCAGCGGTTGTGGTGTTTTGTTTTGTTTTTTTTATCTCGGCGTGCTGCAGGCAGACACCTGCAGAGTTGCCTCCTTCGTCTCTGCCACCTGGGTTCGTGACGGAAGGTTGGCAAATTGTGACAAATTGCTTGTACGCTGAATTTAGCCCAGATTTGTTGGGTCACAAAGCCACAAAGACACTATAGGTTTTCCGGCTGCTGATGGGTCACTTTAGGGTCAAACTGTAATAAACACAGAGAGCTAACTGTGTTTTGTTCAGCAAAGTCACCATTAAAGATCCAGTACTGCATCCAGTATTCCCAAGAAAAATGGATCACATATTTATTCCCTGTCTGACAAACACTACATGTGATACAATTCCATCTTTTCCTTTTCTTGATATCTCCTCTTTTTAATCCTGGGAACCATCCCCTTGTGATGTCACATAAGTGCCCTAATACCTCATGCCCATGTCAGGTTAGTCAACGCCCCCACCCCCTGCCAAGTGTCGGCTCCGCCCCCTGAGACCACCTTGTTTTCATCCCTCTCCAAACTTCAGAGAGGCAGGCTGTAAACACAGGGCTAAGTGTGCTGTTTCCTGCAGAGCTAAAGAAGTTCAAGTTTTTTTTGATGTGGATACAGTTTGCAGTCGTACAGTCACAATGTGCTGTGGACAGAGGTGGAGGAGGAGGAGGAGGAGGAGGAGGAGGAGGGTGTAGCTGTGTTTCTACAGATGCTGCTGATTGGTTGTTTGTCGATGGGGGTGTGGATTTAGAGGCTGCCTGACAATGCACGCACGCCACCCAGGAGAGAGAGACAGAGAAGGGGGAGGGAGGGAGGGGTTGCAAGCAGCTCTTGGCCTATATACGAGTCCCCCTGTGGGAGAGGGGAGCGTCTTTGATTCTCTTTGAGTCGGCGTTTTGTCATGTTTTATATCGTTCAACTAATAAAACACGAGTCCTCGACTAAAGACTGCGACTCCCCCTGGACGGCCGCTGCACAGGCTGCTGCTGCTCGGCCTCAGACGTCGCCAAATCCACCTTCACCTCACTCCCCACCCCCACCCCCTTACAGCCCCCCAGCCTGCAGCTAATGATCACCTCCAGAGTGGAGCTGAAGCCCGGGTGAATCGTTTCCAGTCTCTGGTGAAACTTCCCCCTTGCAGCCACGTTTGCCTCAATTCAAGTGCCTTTTTTTCAAACCCAGTCTCTTCTTTGCAAGGAGGCTACGTTTGTTTTGACTTTTGGTGTTGTTCTTGTTGTCAGACCACATTCAGAGGTACAACAACGCACTTCTGCTCTACTTTGGTGCAGGAAAAAGACTTGAAAACTTTATCTGAATCAGTGTAGAATTAGATCCAACTCTTGTGAACTGTGTAAAAGGCTCCAGACTTTAAAAAAAAAAAAAAGACCTCTGAATGTTTTCGACGGGCTCTTTCCAAAATGGATATGTGACTTGGAAAAAAAAGTCTGATTTGTAAAAACCTCTGTCCATCAAATATGTTAGTTCTCCCTGGCGAGAAGCGGGGGGGCTCTATAGCCAAGTGGGCCAGGACGCGCGCGGTAAAGAGCTCCCGCCGCTGCCGTTTAACAGCACTATTAACGGCAAGATGGGAGATCGATACAGCGAGGCAGAGAGAGTTGGCTCGTCGCTGTCAGGGTGACGCCTGGTTAGCGGCTCGGCGGCCTGGCTGCCCTCCAGCTCCTGGACCTCTGCCTCTTCTTTGCTCCACGGCAATTAAACCAAAACCTGCTCTATACACTCGGCGTCACACATCCACGGCCTGGAAATAAAAAATCCGATAAATTACAGCGGCATCAGAAGCTTCTTGATTAGTGGGCTAGAGACATCGCAGTTTGTTTGTGCCTTCAGCTCCAGCTTTTCCCCGATGTTGTCGGCTGATTCAATTATGTCACTTGTGTCAGAAATTAGAATTTCTACCAACAACAAGCCTGAGGTGTTGACTGGGCTCCTGCGCGGGAGTTTGATTGTCAAAATCTTCCTCTAGCTTTGTGAAGAGCGGATGAAAAGCAGTTGACAAATATCCCTGCTGTAAGTCCTGCCAGTCTGGACAGGTGATGGCAGAGTTTCAGTTGAAACAGGCAGAAAAGATTGAAGAATTGATTTTGCAGATTTGAAGAAAGAAACCATGAAGCGCCAACTCCTAAATTGTCATGTTTTGGTGGATTCGAAGAAACTATGGGCTTCAGTGTGTTTGAACTAATTTCTATTTTGTGCTTATAATGCGACAAAACCAGAATTTATGGAGGAAGAAATGAAGAAAAATTTGATCCTTTAAAATAAGCAAAAGAAAATCTTTGAGTAAAATTCTCCAACAAGCATTTTCAATAAAATCACAGAGTGACCTTGTCTCGGTGTCTGACACTTTGCCACTCTGTCCAACCTCTGCAGAAAGTGCTGACCTGCCCGTCAATCGTCTGCTTGTGCGTCCCTCAAAAAGTAAAGTAAGAAAATTGAATCTCTCTTCAGGGCTTTTAGTAGTGTGTGTGTGTGTGTGTGTGTGTGTGTGTGTGTGTGTGTGTGTGTGTGTGTGTGTGTGTGTGTGTGTGCGTGTGCGTGTGCGTGCATGTGTGCACATGTTTGTTTGTGTGCGTGTGTCCGAGAACACGCGGAGACAGCAGATGCAAATCCTCCCTGGATGTTATTTACTTTGTGCTGAAGGTTCCAGGAAAAAAAAAAAATGAGTTGTGCTTATCAACGGCTGGAACTTTGCAAAAGTGCCGCGAGGAGCTTCTTCATCCTGGAAGTGTTGTTGGGCCGTCGTTGTCAGCGGAAAGAGCCGTAACATTGACTCTTTGCCGCGGAGATGGGAGTGATGGATGCTGAGGGGTTGCGGGGCAGCTGTCTGGCTCTGATACCTGTGTGCGTGCGTGTGTGTGTGTGTGTGTGTGTGTGTGTGTGTGTGTGTGTGTGTGTGTGTGTGTGTGCGTGTGTGCATTACAACAGATTGTTCACGCTGCATTTTGTGCAGCTGCGTGTTGTGATGAAACGCGGGTCGCAGTTTGGTTTTAACCTCCTAAGAAGCTTTTGCGCCACCAATCATTTGATTTTGTCTGTTTGTTGGTTCTGTTTTCACATCTCGAAGCGGCGGAGCATCGATTCCTGTCCTCCTCTCTCTCCCCCCATCCACCCTCCTCCACGCTCCTCCTCTCTGGAAGTGTCTCCGTAACCGAGTTTGCGGCCGCTGATGAAGTTTGTCCTCCAGATGTCTCGGTGAACTCCAGATGCTCTCCGACCGCGTCGCGTCGCCGCCATCCCTCTTCATTCCCGCCCAACAATTAGGTAATGAAATATTGATTTTTAAGTTAGATTCATATTGATGCCATTAGCTTTGCGTTGATGAATCACCGACGCCGGGAACCAGACCAGGAAGACATTACTGCGTGTTAATCTGATGGATTTGCCATCCACCTTCCTGAGTGGCCCTCTCTCTCCGCCGCTTCTCCACCTCGGCCGTCCTTTGCATTCACAGGGGCCTCACTTTTCTCATTGTTTTACACCTCGAAGTTGGAATTAATCTGCCATTTGAGCAGGAGGGGACAAATTATTTTGGGGGAAAATAAACACAGAAAGAATGGAATTGTTTTTCTTTCCCTCCCGTTCAACCTCCTGCCTTGTATTCTTCAAATCGAGCACCGAGTCACTTTCTTGAGTCTCGTCTTTAACCTGTATTCCCGCTGTGAATTCTGGGAAATGTCCAGATCACCAGAATGACACTGAGCCTTTTAAAGTGCAGCTGCATTTACTGTCACCGTGTGTGTTCAGTATCTAGTATAGTATATATAGTAAAAATCTATTACATAAATATAGAGAGATAGATAGATAGAGAGTCTTTTAGTATCATTAACTAACTTATTTTGCTGTTTATGCTAAAACCTACAAGCTGGGATTTGAATCAACCTCGAGAGAGCAGTGTCACATAGAACAGAGAGAGTCTCCAAGTGCTTGAACTGGTCCTCAGAGCAGACAGTAGTAGTGCAACACACACACACACACACACACACTTACACACACACTTGGACGTGGACTTGGACTTGTACTTGTCCCAGGCAGCTGTCACTCCCATCAGTCGCTGCTTCGCCTCTCCTCCATCAGTCGGGGCGATCCTCGGCTGTCAGCCAACATATGCTGCCGTGTCTGCGGCGCCCCCTGGCCCGCTGACAACAACCCGCTGCCGCAGCACCCCCGCGGCTCCCACTGTCAGGGACCCCATTCTCAACCCCCCAACCCCGAACCCATGGCAGCAGGAACATGATCTCTGCTGTCTCTCAGGCAGCAAACTGATGCTGTCACCGCACCGAGACGCAAAACACGGCCCTGCTGACAAACGCACTGTGACAGGGACATGCGGGGGGCTCGCCAGTGTGTGTGTGTGTGTGTGTGTGTGTGTGTGTGTGTGTGTGTGTGTGTGTGTGTCCTAACTTGTACCAGAAGTCTTGCCTCCATGATGTACTAGACAGTAGATGCAGTGGGGCAGCAACCTTTATTCAGTATTTATTTGCTCCTGCGGCGCCCCCCTGCGACCAGATGAGGTCTCACACACACACACACACACACACACACACACACACACACACACACACACACACACACGCATTTGGCCACCGCAAGAAACATCGTCGATGTCTCTCCGTAAACGGTCGTGTTGTTCTTCCGAATGATTAATGTCATCTGTAATTATTGGTAGCCCATGGATTCAGTTTCACCGCGTGTGTAAACAGTGTTTTTTCGGGCATGATGTGGGACGGAGCAGGATGAAGGAAATACCTCAGTCTCAATTTAAAACTTTTGGGGTTTTAGTGTGTTTTCTCATGTGCTAGAAGCCCCAAATTTGACATGGGTGTGTCTTGAGGCATCCTGAAGAACCTGCAAGTGGTCCCATGTCGCCAGGACAAAGTTGACCTTTGACCCCACAGCCTTATGTGGGAGCTCTGGGTCAGGGTTAATGTTGGGATTGAGAGGGATGAGAGTGTTGTGCCCGGTCCCCCCACAAGGGGCGACCAGGGAACGCACGGACCATCTGTGCGTCACAGTTCTAATCTCCGTCGGAGCAGCGGACTGGAGGCTGGTGTTACTCCCGGTCACGGTGGTGAGTGAGAGGACTTTCTATCCGGGGTAATAAGGAAGGCAGAGTCCAGGTATTTTTGCGCTACAGGAACAAAAAAACAAGGCTCTGAAATGACATAAACACGCGATGGTTGTTGCATATAAACTTAATAAAAGTTGCCCAACTGAGATTCTGGCAAGACTCCTCGCAGAAGCACGGTCAACTAAAAATATAATGGCGAGGAGGCAAACTTATCACCTGAATGAAGGTCACCTCGGAAGTAAACATCCCGGGGGGGCCCTGTGGGAATTACTGGCCAGGTTCACGGAGTATTGCCCTCTGACGAACCCTCCCTGTATTGCTTGGTAAACATTGCCATCTCCTGGACAGAAAAAGTACTACAACCGATTGAAAAAGAATTAAACGTTCTGCGATATTGAAAACTATAAGTATCTAAACAATGAAAAAAGGCAAAAGGATGAACAAAAAGATTAAATTCTTCATGGAATTTTGCCATTAAAATTATAGAAACCATTAATGTGGAACAATAAGCACCGAGAAGGACTGAAAAAGAAAAGATTAAAGCATAGACCTAAAGGGTTGGGCGTGGAATACTGAATGGATAGGTTTTGTGTAAAGGGCCAGGGTGGGGTTAAAAAAAAAAGAAGGAAGAAGAAAAACTGACAAACTGTGGAAGCAAGGGGATAGAGAAAACAGAGTCCAAACATCCCTGGAACCAGCACAAAGCGTAAAGATCATAACTTTATGGGAGACACTGAAAAGAAGGTAGGTATCCCTTCACTGGAGGTCTGCGGGGTGGGATTATGGGAGGTAATTTAGCTCTAGCTAAAATGTCTTAGAGACTTTTGTTTTTTCTATAAGCTGCTATGACCTTAAAGTTGTTTAGAACCCCCGACAGGGGGCGGGCGCAGCCGTGCGTTTGTGTATGTGTCAGTCTATGGTATGTGTGTGTGCTTGCTTGCGTGCGTGTGGTGAGGATCCAATCAACAGCCGAGCTCACACCGGCGCGGAAGTCAGGAGCGCGAAGTCAGGTGCAGGAGCGAACGCGCACCAAAACCAAAACAGCTGCATACAGCCTTGTCTTTAGCGACGCTAACATTGAATGAATGAAACACGGAGGAGGATGAAAGGGAGGAAAGTGCGACCACGGCAAAGAAAAGGAGATGCAGTTACAAGGACTGGGAAAGTATTTACCCGTGGGTGAATATGGGAGGCCGTTTAGGGCGAAAACATTGAAATGTGTGCGCACACACACTGAAATTGTGCACATACACACTGAAAATGTTAACGCATGCACTGAAAATGGCAACACATGTTGAAAACGTGCACACACAAACAATGACAGTGTGCACATACGCACTGAAAACGTGCGCACACACACATTGACAATGTCCACTCATCTTTGAGAGTACCGCACAGGCATGCAGCCTTGATCCAGTTCCTTGGTCTGGACTGTCCTTTTTTTGATAGCCCCGATAGCTGTTTAATCCCCGTCTCTTTCAATTTTTGACGTGGGTGTGTCTTGAGGCATCCCGATGAACCTCCAAGTGGTCCCATGTCCCCAGGACAAAGGAGACCTTTGACCCCATAGATTTGCATGGCACTAGGGTTTGGCGTCAAGGCTGGAATTAGGGTTAGGGTCAAGGCTGGAATTAGGTTTAGGGTCAAGGCTGGAATTAGGGTTAGGGTCAAGGCTGGAATTACGGTTAGGGTTAAGGCTGGAATTAGGGTTAGGGTTTCGGGGTTCCCCATGTGCTAAGAAGGCCCAAACTTGTCGTGGGTGTGTCTTGGGCCATCCCGATGAACCTGCAAGTGGTCCCATGTCTCCAGGACAAAGTTGACCTTTGACCTCAATGTCGACTCTCTTTAAATGGCCGATACATTGCGTCTCCACACAAGCAAACACACTATGAGTAATTTTTTGAACCCCTACCACCTCTGGGTGGTGGACAGAAAGGCTGGGGGGGCCACCCAAATATGCTCACTCCGTTGAAGAGAGTGCACTGTTCTCTCCTGATTGGAGAAAACCTTTTTTCCTAACCTAACCCTAACCCTATGCCAAACCAAACCATAACCACTTCTCCCCACTGGAGGGCAATATTTCAGTGGGCAGGGTGCACTGCCTCTCTCATCAGACAGAGGGAGCCACAGCGGGTGTAATGGCGCTCTCTGACCAAACAGAGGGAGCCATAGCAGGTGTAGTAGTGGCGCACTGTCTCTCTCCCCAGATAGAGGGAGCCATAGCAGGTGTAGTGGCGCCCTCGAACCTCCTAGAGGGAGCCATAGCAAGCCGTTGGCACACATTCAAATGGCACACATTGAGCTATGTCTAAAATTTCAAGCGCCTGGCACACTCTCTCGTGGAGATATCGCCGTTCAAAAGTATGGCCACTAACCCTAACCCTAATCCTGTGTGACAACTTTTAATTATGACGACAATCATGAGTCAATAACTGACTGTAGTAGCTGTTGGGAGAAATTGGCATTTGAGAAGCGTCTGAATCCAACTTGATCGTTTCTAAATCATCGACCTGTGCTTATTAATTGGAATGTGTTAACGATCAATACTCATTGTGTTATTCTTTGTGTGCAGGGTAATGCAGTAAATGTTCAGTCTAATGATCAAAATATAGTTAAAGATAATGAAACATCAAAAAGAGTATGGTGGATTCTTCAGGCTGCACAGTGAAGTGTGGATGTTGAAGGAATCCTCGTGGACACTGACTTGATTGCATAAAAATAGGTTTATTACAAAGAAGTCAGGTATCAAACAGGTGCCTGAGGAGGTTGTGTGTCCAGATGCGCAGAAGCTCTCACAACCTCTGTGAGAATAGTTAGAATATCACCTCCTTATACACAGGTCTCGTCATCATGCACATTTCAATATAAGGAGGACAAAGAGACAATTGTAAAACAGAAGGCGAAAGGATGGGAAAGTTACTGGCCAGAGTTGGAATGTGTGTTACCTACACAGTCTTCCTAGGGAGTTGAGATGAAACCTTCCAAGGGAAGTAACCTAATGCAGGTGCTGCGCTAACGAGAGGTCTGTTCACCTTATCAGGCAAGAGGCCTGCAGGAGTAGGGCCAAAGCTTCAGACACTACAAGAGAAACAGTGAAAACATTGATCATCCAAAGTTAAACAGGAAATAATCAAGAGGGCAACCAAAAAGAACAGAGGTGTCAAACTCTGGCCCGTGGGCCAAATTTGGCGTGCAGTGTCATTATGTTAGGCCCGTGAGGCCAATACACAATCACTACTAGAGCTGCTGGTCATATGGTATTATACAGCACATGCACTGCTAATTCTTCAAATCCCAGAATGCCTTGCTGCTCACTCAAGACAGGACGTTGATTGAAGGATATTATTATTGTGACTTTATTGGTTTATTGTTGTTATTTGATTTATTCATTTATTATTATCTTGTGGAAAAAGGTTCCTGTTGAAATTGGGTGGGGTGATACACTTTGTGTTACTCTGCTTGTATGAAAAGTGCTATATAAATAAATTCTGATTGATTGATTGATTGATTGATTGATCGATTGATTGATCGATCGATTGATACATCAGAAGGCTGCAATTTTAAAAAAGAGTCATACGATTTTAATTTACGTTTTATTTATTTTGATGAGTTTTTTCAGTTTGAAATTCAATTTTGCATGTGTGCAATACTGATCTTATTTATTGTCTTGTATTAAGCTTTGCTTGTTCCATATTCAGGTTGAAACAAAACTTGTTTGGGTTCATATTAAAAGGTTCACTGTTCTATCTGGAGGAAGATTTTTTTCAATAAATATCAATTTTCTCCTGCCACTTTGTCCAAGTTTGACATTGTGAGTTTGAGTTTGACTCCACTCAAATACACATTAATTTTTCCTTTTAAGGAATGTTGCTTTTGTATTTTCATTTGCACATTTTTATTAAAGAGGACTTTTTGTTTATGGACAAACCTGTTCTGTCCTCTTTCCATTTTTTGAGAAAGCCCTTTCAGTTCATAATTTTTCAATTGTAAATTGAAAAATTATGTAATAATATATTTTTTTCATTAATATATAATAAATAAATAATGAACGAATGAATAAATAAGTAGTTAATAAATACAACAAAAGACAAAGACAAAGTGCAACATGGACCGAGGAGGGTGGGCGGTGGTGCGCTACGGACGCCAAGGGTCAACAACCCGACCAGCGGAGGGACCAGTGGAGAGGAACCACCATGTGGCTGGACCAAGCCATTTTTGCCCCTTCACAAAGTAGGTGGAGACCCTATCAAAAACCTAACCTAACCCTAAAAATTAAATAATACTAAAACAAATGTCTGAAAATACATAGTGTGTAAAATCTTTCCAAGTACAAAAAATTCAAAAGAATACTTCAATCAGTCCAAAACACACCAAAACCAACATCTTATGGTAAGCTTAGCACGAGACGAGCTGTTCTAAGCAAAATGTCAACATGTCACCGGTGGAATCGCTCTATGAAAGGAAATTAAATTCAGTCCTTTGGTTCGTCTTCCCATTCTGTATTTTGATCAGTTTGAGATTGAAATGTCAAGAAAACAAGCTTTGTTTCGTTTTTTGTATCAGATACAAAAACTAAACAGAAACTTTCCCTCCTTTCTTGTTTTAATTGTAAACTGAAAATGGAAAGAAGAAACGGAAGCCAGATTAACTGGGAGCAGTGAGTCGTTCAGATCAAACAGACTGGTTTGAACTTGAGTAACCTCAGAGTGATGACATCACGTGGTCATGTGACCCCCGGCTGCCATTAAGAGGATTAGTGCTTGGCGGCGGCTAGCGGTAAAGATGGAGCTAAAGGTGTGTGAGAAGCTACTGCTGCTGCTGCTGTTGTTGCTCCACCTACACCTCCTGCAGGGCCACCTGCCCCCCCTCACCACAGCTCACCCGCCCTCACCACAGGTGCATGCTGGGAGAGGTGAGGTGGGCTCAGAGAGGAAGCTGCAGAGCTTCAGTCGACTTCCTGGACTGTGTGGACGCCTGAGGAGACGGCGGGTCACGGTTCTGGTAGGCCCCGCCCACTGCTGATGATGTCATCATGCACAAGGGCTACGCCCCCTGACTGTCTGCCTGTCTGACTGTCTGTGTTTCAGTGCAACCTGGAAAAGTTCTGCTGGCCTAGGCGGAGCCAGAGTGGGCGGAGCCCTAGGGGGCAGGGCCAGAGTGCTTGGGCTGGACAAGTGTGTCTCTGTCCACGAGGCTCCAGGTGTTCACACTTCTACATCCACAGTCTGTGAGGGCAAAGCTCATCCTCATCCACCACAGGACCTCCTCCTCCACAGGAACTCCACCACCATAGGACCTCCTCCTCCTCCTCAGGACCTCCACTTCAGGACCTTCTCCTCTTCCACAGGAACTCCTCCACCCAGGGCTTAAAGTATTCCGGCACGGTGTCGGATCTCCGGGGTTTGACGATTCCGAGAAAAAAAAAAATTCGCGCGCGCGCGCACACACGAACACATGCACGCACACACAAACTTGCCAGAACCCTCCCTCAAACTGCTAACTGTCCCACCGTTGGTTAGCAACAATACCAATGGGCACATATATTGGTTGAGATCTAGCAGGTAGCAGCAGTGCTGCGTTCAAGACACCTCGGGCGAAAATTGAATTGAACACTGAATAGTGTTAAAGCTTGAAGTTACTGGTCGGAAATTACATATATATGAATCTTTTAAAAATGCACAAATTGCTGCTGTATATGGTGTAATTGTTCAACAAATATTGACAATAAACCACTCCTTTTTCGAGTTTACGTGTAACCTGAACGTTATTTCCGGGTGGTCTTGATGAAGCACCGCGCCGGTGTCCTGCAAGTAGGAAGTCTTGGCAGCATCATGTGTGTCATGTGTGCGATGCTTTCGCCGAAATTAGAGAGAAAAAAAAAACAAAAAACAATGGAGACCAAATTCATGAAATCAGGGAAGAGGTTCTTGTTGACAAGGACATAAAACAAATAAACATAAACAAATGGCGCTGGGCATGGCTAGAAGAAAGGGGCGGAGATGGCAAGCCTTTCGGGAGCTGGTGCCAGAAACTTGGAGAGCCAGGCGCATGCTTCTCCGTCTTGTGCTCGAAGAAGATATTGTACGCAACTAGCGGCAAAAAGGTAGTCCGACGCCACGAAGAAGACTCTGGACATTAAGCCGCAGTTAGTGCACTCCAACACACCAGTCGTTTGCCGGGAGCAACAGCCACTGCGGACGTAGAGGCCCCGATGAGTGATCGAACATGTGACGCGTGTGCTCGTTCATTGCGGAACATGACCTATCATTTACAATCGCACAACCGCTCGTAGATTTGTGCAAAACGGTAGCAAGTGATAAAAATGCTTTGCCAAAAATGTCAGTTTCAAATCAGCATGCCAGTTACATGAACTCACATGGCATAGCAAAAGAGTTCAAGAAACGTCTGAGTGATAAGCTCAAAGAATGCATGTTTTCTCTGAACGTCGATGAAACAACGACCCAAAATATGGACAAAAATATATATATACTAAATGTAATGGTTCGCTTTTTTGATGATGATGCGGCTAAATTAGTGACACAATATCTTGCAAGCAGGAAAGTGAATTTAAAGATGTCCTCCTCCAGTGCTATGATGTCGAGTGGAAACAAGTCACCAGTATTTATTGGACAATTTTGAGGAACTTTTGCAATTTAGAATAAAACTATTCACATTTTCACTGTTATGTGTGCACATTTTTGTATAAATAGCCCTTTAATTAAATGGTTACTAAATTAATAATTCAAATTAATTAGCCTAAGTTTCACATGCCCTTATAAGATTTTTACCTTTTTTTACCTTTCTAAAATTCACATTGTGTAAAACATAGGTTATCTTGTACCCTGCTATGCACAATTGCAAAAAGTTGTTTTCCGTATGGGATGTGTGTTTGCGTCGATTCCACTGCACGCATGCTGTGAGAGTTCAGGCTCAGGACTTTTTTTTTTACTTTAAGCCCTGCCTCCACCACAGGACCTCCTCCTCCAGAGGACCTCCTCCACAGGACCTCCTACTCCTCAGTACCTCCACCACAGGGCCTCCTCCTTCTCAGGACCTCCACCACCAAAGGACCTCCTCCTCCTCAGGACCTCCACCACAGGACCTCCTCCTCCTCAGGACAGAGTTCTGTGTTGCTGTTGATTGATGGATGATTGATTGATTGATGGATTGATTGGTTGATTGATCAGATGGTGCTACCAGGAGGAACCAGCTGTCACAATGTCATGATGGACACAATAAACTGCTTTCGCTTCCATATGCTGTGTGTGTGTGTGTGTGTGTGTGTGTGGCGGAGGAGGAGTGTGTTGTTTACCAGGAAGTTGCACCAGCAGGTGGCGTCATATTAAGAAACGAGATGTGTGTGGTTGTGGGTGTTTTGGGTAGTTTGAAACTCAACTGTGTCTGTTGTTGTGTAGTTGTTGACCTGCCAGTGCAGCTGTGTTTTTGTGTTTTTCTAGGATTCATTCAAGAAAAAGAGTTTTAAAAGAGACTCACACACACACTCACACACATACACTCAAACAGACACACATTAACTCACACTGCAAGCAGAGGCTTGTTGCCGCTGACACACCCACACTGTCACACACACACACACACCACACCTACAGCAGGAGGCGGAGCCACACCTCCTACCTGCCCCGATAGGTCAGAGTCCATGATGACATCCTTGCTCCTCCACTTCCTGTCTGGCTGCAGCAACACGACCTGCCACACCGTGAGTCTCACCTGTCTGTGTGTCTGCCAATCTTTCTGTCTGCCAGTCTGTCTGTCTGTCTCACCTGCCTGTCTGTGTATCTGTCTGTCTGTCTGACCACCAGTGTTGAACTTCCTGCACTGTTTAAAAACTGAAACCACTAGAAAAGCAACTCATGAGTCATTAGTGTGTGTGTGAGTTGTGTTGTTGTGTCCCCAGGTAAACATGTCGTCAGGTAGGACCAGCCCACTAGAGGACACACAGTGAGTGTGACCTCTGACCTCCACATTGGTGTCACCTCCACTGGCCTCAACTCACTGTGTTGTGTTGTGTTGTGTTGTTATGTAGGTTCCCGCTGCAGTTGGAGACGACCACTCAGACCAGCAGCTGTGACTCTGTGGAGCCGACAGGTGGGACCAGCTGAGGGCGCTGTTCTAACCAGTTTTCAACTGGTTCTAACTGGTTCTTACTGGATCTTACTGGTTCTGGTTCTAACTGGTTCCAATAAACTGTGCTGACGTGATGTTTCCATCTCCTCCTCCTCCTCCTGCTGCAATCTGATTGGTCCGTCAGATGATTGGCAGCAGAAACCTGCAGCAGAAACCAGCAGCAGACCAGGTACCATCAGCCTCCTCCTCCTCGTCCTCCTTCTTCTTCTTCTCAGAGATGTATCTTCTAGTGAGCTGTGAAGGCTGTGTTGTGATGTCACTTCCTGTGTGTAGCCCCGCCCACCAGCCTGCCACTGTGCGGCCCGATGAAGAGGAAGGTCCTGGCAGCACCGGCGCTCAGCGTGTCGCTGCAGGGTGAGAGACAGCTGAAGCAGAACTCATCATCAATCAATCAATCAATCAATCAATCAATAACATCAATCAATCAATCAATAACATTGATCAGTTCAAAGCTGAAGCCTGATTTCTCTCTGATTATGTTTGATGTTTTTTCACTAATGCTAATTTTCACATTTGGTTCGTGTCATTGGCTGATTGAGGTCATGTGATGTGAGGGGGTGTGGCTAACTAGGTCACGTGATGTGTTCAGGTGACTCCGCCCACTCCCCCTCCCCCTCTCTCTCACCGGACGAGGAGGGCGATCAACTGCAGCTGGACGACCTTGAGACGCCCTCTGACAGCGAGTCACTACACGTGGCCGTGCACGGCCTGGACCTGGGGGTCAGAGGTCAGAAGTCACACCACCCCTGCCACTCCCTCCCTCCCTGTAGTGACCTTTGACCTGACCTCTCCTCTGCTGTCTTTCCTCAGACGAGCTCCGTCGGCTGGGCGTGTCCTCGCGTCACCCCGCCCCCTTTCGACGTGGCCTCGCCCCATCCCTCCCTAGCCCCGCCCCCTCTCTCTCTGGCCCCGCCCCCCTGGGCCAGGAGGATGCAGTGGACCAGCAGGGCACCAGGTGGCGCTGCTTCTCCAGTGGCCAGCGGGTCAACATGAGCCTGTTGGAGCCCTTCGTCAGGGTGCTGTCCCACGGAGGTAGTGACCTCTGACCTCTGACCCTCGGACCTCCTGACCATCTGCTGATCCCCTGATCTCTGACCCTCCCTCCCTCTGCTGGCCCCTGCAGGTTACTGCCAGGACGGTGTTGATGACATCATCGTCTTCTCCTCCTGCTACCTGCCAGACACTCACCTGGACGACTACCAGCTCATCATGGAGAACCTCTTCCAGTCAGACACACACTGACACACACACTGCACGCACACTGACACACACGGCACACACACACTGAGACACACGCAGACTCACATACGCTGTGTTCTCTGAGGCAGTGTTTGTCTACCCCTGCAGGTTCCTGGTTGCCACTCTGGACTTGATGGTCTCTGAAAATTACACCATCGTTTTCTTTTGTGCCGACGGAAACAAAGACAAACTGCCCAGAATCAGCTGGCTGAGGGAGTGCTACACAACCATTAACCACAGGTACACAACCATCAACCACTACACAACCATCAACCACTACACAACCATCAACCACAGGTACACAACGACACAACTCTACAATAACACTATACAACACTTATCATCAAAAATCTCTGGAGACTCGCTGACCTCTGACCTCTAACCTCACTTCCTGTCTGCCCCTCACCTCGCTGTTTGTTCAGTCTGTCACTAGCAGGGGCCGTCAGAGTGTCAATATGAAACCACCACATCAAACACAACACACACACACACACACACAGTGCAGCGCCTCCTTCTGGTAGGACAGTTGTTGACTGCTGGACCACTTTGTGTGTGTGTGTGTGTGTGTGTGTGCGCATGTGTGGGCGTGTGTGTGTGTGAGTGGGCTTGTGTGCGTGCGTTCATGCGTCCGTGGTGTGCATGTGCTTGTGTGTGTGTCTGTGTGTCTGTGCGTGTGCAGGCTGAGGAAGAACTTGAAGCGTCTCTTTGTGGTTCATCCCAACTTCTACATCAGAGCTCTGATCACCATTATCAGGCCCTTCATCAGGTCTGTCACACCTTCGTCACCTTCACCTTCATCACCTTCTTCATCATCATCATCGTCTTCTTCTTCTTCTTCTTCTTCTTCATTCTCTGGACCTTCTCCTCCTCCTCCTCTGCTGCTGCTCCTCCTCATCCTCCTCCTTCTCTTCCTGCTCCTCCCCTGCTCCTGCTCGTCCTCCTTCTCCACCTTCTCTGCTCTTTCTCATCCTCCTCCTTCTCCTTCTCCTTCTCCTTCTCCTCCTCCTCAGCTCCAAGTTCAGCAGGAAGCTGCAGTTTGTGTCCTCCCTACAGGATCTGTCCCAGCTGATCCCTACTGAGCAAGTGCAAATCCCCCACTGCGTCTCCCAGTGAGTCTTTGAACTGCACACCACCATCCCGACCAGCAGGAGGTGCTCTGACTCTTCCTCTTCTCCTCCTCCTGCTGCAGGTTCGACCAGAGTCTCACCTCCTGAACCTTCTGGAGCCCAAGAGCAAAAATATTTCGTCAATGTTCCTTTTTGTCAGTGATTTTTGGCCGAGAGTCGCTTTACATTTCACCAAAATAAAAGTAATTTTCTTATTTTAATGTCTAAAACTGGAACTAATGCAAAGTTTCATTTTTTGCTCTTTGAGGTTTTAAAGTCAGCACATTTCAACAAAAAGCTCCTTCAGCGTCAGAAGCAGGAAATGAGGCATCAACATAGACAGGAAGTCACTTCTCTGTCGGCCGGCCGAAAAAATGATCAAGTTTTTCTGAGTTTGAGGGAAAAAGTCAAGTCGATAAAATGTGAGTCTGTGTGTGTGTGTGTGTGTGTGTGTGTGTGTGTGTGTGTGTGTGTGTGTGTGTGTGTGTGTGTGTGTAGGTGTGAATCAGGAAATGACGGAAGGAAGTGAGGTGGCTGCAAAGGGAACCCAGTAAACAGGAACACACCAGTGTGTGTGTGTGTGTGTCTGGACGCTCACTGAGGTGAAACTGAGCTGATTAAAAAAACAGTGAAACTTGTTGAAATGGAAATAAAAACTTTATTGGTCGCTGCAGCGTCACAAACATCAAAGTGACGTCAAACAATAATAAATAGTGAGGCTGAAGTCACATGACCAGCTGGGGGCGCCTGGTCCACCACACGCGCACACACACACACACTGACATCTCACACACACGCAGGTCGGTGGACTCATTGGGACTGGTGATGTCATCCTGAGGTCATGTGACCCAGCCTCCTCCACTGGTTGCACTGATGAATGCTGGGAAATATGGTGGTGGTTTTTCCAGTTTGAGTCACTTTTGTAAATACAGACATTCTGTCGTCTATGAACAACAACAACAAGAGACTGGAGGGATTGTGGGAAATGTAGTCCAGAGGAATCATCCTCATCTCAGAGAGACACCACTGCCCCCAGTGGCCAACAGGCTGAACACAACTAGGAGGAAAGATGATGAAGTCAAAGCCACACCAGGGTCAGAGGTCAGAGGAGCTGCAAGGCATTCTGGGGGAGTCTTCTTCACCCAGCGCAATAGAGGACTGACACCTAGCTGCAGGGGGAGAGGCCTGGAGGGGGAGGGGCTTCAGTCCTCTTCCGTCGTCGGGCAGAAGCTCTGTTGATGCTGATTGGTTGGCTGGTCCTCTAGCCAATCAGCTAATCTGGGAGACAAACACATCAGCCAATCAGGTGGTGTGGCTGCAGCTGAAAGAGCCAGTGATGGTGCAGGGGAGAGACACGCCTCAAACAGCGGGCTAAAAGCTCCAGCGGTTTTACACTGTTCCGTTCAGGTAGCATTAGCTAGTGTTAGCATTAGCTGGGCCGTTCAGCGGGTTATCCATTAAAGCAGCTCTAGGTAACTTTCGGTGGAAATGTGACAAAGTGACGAAGTAAGCACGCTGCAGCGCTAGTTTATTGATGTGGGAAAATACGAATAGTCGCCTAGCTGGAGCTCTCGTATGTGTTCAGGAAAAACACCAATATGAAATGCAAAACAGACATTGACAATAACGTTGTAGCAAACGTTCAACACTTTGATTACTTCGTCTTTCATCGAGGTTACTTATTGGGTTCCATTCCGTCATTTTACAATCTTAAGTATTTGTAATAGTAGTATGTAAGACCGCCTCTAAATAAATGTGGGACGTTGCCATAAAGTGGTTCGTCCGGCGTGTCGGGTCGCGCTTGAAAGTTACACAGTGCAGTTACAGCCGGCACCACCCCCCTCTGGGCTCTCACTGCCGAGGCGGCACCATTGATCCTATTAATCGTTTATCTACCGCTTTACTGAGTTTGGAATCATAATTTTATGGTCGAAAAGTTACCTGGAGTTGCTTTAAGTCAGGGAAGTGTGCGCATGTGTGTGTGTGTGTGTGTGTGTGTGTGTGTGTGTGTACCAGGCTGTTAAGAGGCTGTTTCTGCCATTTGTTGTCGGGCCTTTAGACCTCATCTGTTCCTGAACCGATCCCGACTACACACACACACACACACACACACACACACACACACACACACACACACACACACAATACAAACAACTTTCTATTAATGACACCAGGCAGAGAGACAGTAGGACAGACAGACAGGTGTGTGTGTTAGAGTGTGTGTGTGTGTCTCACCAGTTGTCCGTCTCCAGTATCTCCAGAGCCGATGTGTGTGAGGTGGATGAAGTTGGTGGGTTCTCCAATCATACTGCGATCAATCCTCCTCCCCCTCTTCCTCTTCTGCACACACACACAGACACACACACACACACACACACACACACACACACACACACACACATTGGGTAAGAGGGTTTTATTTTTGAAGGTTCTAATTCCTGTCATGTGACCCACCGTTGGAGGCTTGGCCGCCACGCAGCAGCCAATCCTGTGCCAGAAGTCACTCATGCTGTGGCTTCCACGGTGGCGCCGCCCTGCAGGCTGGAGGAGGGAGTGCAGGAACTCTGGAGGAGGAACCCAGGAGCATCCAGGAGGACAAGAGGAGTGGAGGGATGGAGAGACCTGAGAGAGATTGAAAGAGAGCGAGAGAGAGAGAAAGGGAGAGAGAGAATGGGGGAAGGTAGGGAGAGAGAGAGAGCGAGAGAGAGAGAAAGAGAGGAAGAGATGAGTGGAAATAATCTGGGTGAAATAATCTGGCATAGTGTTTGTGTCCTCAAGAACCTCTGGAGACTCGTTACTTCAATCAGGGGTTATTAAAGGTCAGCCGCTAGCCCAGACTGAAGACGAAACTCGCGCACGCACACACAACACACGCAAACCCACCCACCCACTCACTCACTCACACACACACGCGCTCAGTGTTCAGTCCCACTTCCTGTTCTGATCCGTCTGCCGCAACTTCCCTCGTTGTGTTAGTCACATGACGCAGGAAGAATGCAGGAAGCCGACGTGTGGATTCATGTTCTTTACACACACACACACACACACACACACACACTGCTGTAGGTAGCACTAACGCAACTGTGCAATGCAGTGGCTGGAAACCGACAGGATGTGTGTGTGTGTGTGTGTGTGTGTGTGTGTGTGTGTGTGTGTGTGGTGAATATTTTTACGATGATGTCAGTGTGTGTGTGGAGGCTGGACAGACACGGTGAGCAGCGACACCCCCCCACTGTTGGCTGATGGTACTGCGAGTTTCTGAATCCAAAACTTGAACATTTTGCTGTGTTGCTGCACGATGTGGTGAGAGGCGAGCGAGGGGCGGAGCTTCAGCAAGACCTCAGCAGCACACAGCGGCTGGAGAGGCCAATAGGGAGACAGCTCCCATCGACCAATCAGCAGCCGGGTGGAGGGGACGCCATTGCTTTTTGCTGAAGAAAAGATTTACTTCCTCTCTGAACATCATCACACACCAATCTACTGGGAGAGCGTGTGTGTGAGTGCATGTGTGTGTGCATGTGTGTGTGTGTGTGTGTGTTAGTGTGTGTTTGTGTGTGTTTGTGTGTTCAGGATGGTTCAACACTTCAGTTCAGCGTTCAAACATGGAAAGAAACAGAACTCAGATATTTCTGGGTTTATGAGTCCTATAAAACACACACACAGCTATAAACAGGCTTCACTTCCTCCAGCTTGATTAAACTACATGGCTGTGAAACAGGACGGTTAATGTTGTTGAATTAGGCTCCGCCCCTCTGAACCAGCTGATCTGAGGGCGGGGCCAAACTTTTCCTCTTCAACACTTTTATTAGAAAAAGAAGCTAACTGCTGCTGGAGCCTCAGCAACTTCCTGTCATTTTGTTTGTTTGTGTGTGTGTGTCGACCGATCTGTAGTTAGCTGGCTGGCTAGCTGGAGCTACTGACACTGCGTCTCCTTTACGGAGACTTTGAATTCCTTATGTCACTCACAACAGCAACAACACGTTCACAAACAACTCCACTTTAATACACCGTCTGTTCTGCTTCCTTCCGGTTGGCTGAAGTTCGAGCTAAAGACGCGTTAGCCGTATTGATGTTAGCATTAGCGGAGCAAAACACCGTGCGGTTCGAGCGACGCTGCTACCGCCAAGCTGACAGACTGTCGCAAACACCGGTGTTACGGTTCATCCTGTGACTGACGGACTGACGCTCAACAAGTGAAGGTCGCGAACCAGGAGGGGATCACAACACAACACAACACCAACCGACTCCCTCACACACACACACACACACACACACACACACAGTCGTGAACATTCCTTCTCTCTCACTGAAGTTTTCTTCTATTTTGTTTTCTATGTAGTTGTAGTTCACCGAAAGGCAGCGGTGCGGAGCTGCGGGTGTCTCTGTGTTGTAGGATGGCAAAAGCAGCGACTCACCAGCCGGTCGGTGCGCTCCGGTCCGGGATGACGGTTCCGACCCTCGGACTGAGTCCCAGCGCCGGTCTGAAGTCTGAAGGTGTGGCTGCCTCCTGCTTCCTGCCGCCCGCCCAGCGAGCCAGACGGCCCCGGTCCAGAGGCGCCCCCTGCTGGACCACTGCGGTATTACAGCCACAGACCTACAGTGGCCTTGCCGCCGCAGCGCAGCGCTCCCTGGAGGCCGCTGTGCTCACATGAACATGGGCGTTGACTGTGTCAAGAGCCGGTGTAGGTACAGAATCTGTCCGGCCTACGGAATGTGTCCGGGGTCTTACGGCAACACTATTAGGAAAAACTACATCGCGGTCGAACGGCAACACTATTAGGACAAACTACATCGCGGTCGAAGATAAATAAATAGCTAGATAGATAGATAGATAGATAGATAGATAGATAGATAGATAGATAGATAGATAGATAGATACATAGATAGATAGATAGATAGATAGATAGATAGATAGATAGATAATTATTACATTTTGGGAGGGTAATAAGTGGGTAGAAACAGAAATTTAGGGCCAGACAGTAATGAATTAATATGGGCTTAGATGGATGTGGCATTTACTATCTATCTATGTATCGTTCATTCGTTCGTTCGTAGTTTGTCCTAATAGAAATGGTGGAGCCTGGACAGAATCCGTAGGCCGGACAGATTTTGTACCTACACCGGTTGTTGTTATGTCTCCTCCACATCCGGTTGGTTCTGGTCAACTGACGCTGTAACAAAAGTCATGATCAACTGTTTCCTTTTATTGTTACACTAACAGTCAAACACACACAAAAAACACACAAAACCAGATGATCATGTCAATACACACACGCACACACACATATATTAGATTAGATTTTATATAATATACTACAAATATCACATTTCAAAATCATGTAACTAATTAAACTATATTTATTATTATGTTTATAATATTATCATGCACTATTATTATTATTTTTACTACTGTTATTGTAATTTCACTGATGTTACCATTCCTACTATTATGGTTGATATTATTTTATATGTTTTGCATTCCATTGTTTGCAACTAATTATATTATGTTGTATCATACTAGGGCGACACGGTGGTGCGCTGATGCTTCACAGCAAGAAGGTTGTGGGTTCGATTCCAGGCCTGGGGCCTCTCTTTGTGGAGTTTGCATGTTCTCCCTGTGTCTGCTGGGTTCTCCAGCTTCCTCCCACAGTCCAAAAAGGGACTGATGAAGTGGTGAATTGGAAACTCTGGCTGTGTCTCAATTCAAGGTCTGCATCCTTTGAAGGAAGTGTCCTCCGTCGGAAGGCGGGTCCTCTGAAGCCGAGAAAGATGAACCAAACCTGAACCGCCTCCCTGGTAACCCCATGGGACGGTCTAGCCTTCTGTGTATTTCCTGGTCACCACCGTTCCCTACTGCTGGCCAACCCCTGAAGTGATGTTTTTATAGCATGACGCTAACCATTTGGATGTGTAAATAAGTAAAAACCCCACAGTAAAAACGTAATATTTTAAGTGAAATTTGAATACTTACATTTATATGTCGTGTCTTTGCCGCCATTTCAGCGGACTTCTTTTGACTGAGCAGGAGCAGCAGCAAGCAACATTGCTCGCTATTTATTCTAAAATTAAAAAAAAAAAAAAACTGTTTTAAATTGCTTGCATTTAGATGTGCTTTTCACACATATAAATGATGCCCCAACGTGTTTTAATTAGCAACAGGTAATTTAACCATTATAAAAGAAGAAGTGCGTTATTTACTTTGTAATTCATATGCACCTCTTAATTTACTTACTGTACTATGGTTTTGTTTCCCTTACAAAATCCCCGTTTTCATTTATTTTTAGATTGTATTTAATTTGATCTGTGTTCATTATCCTCTTTGAGAATCTGTCTTTTCGAATTTTCAATAAAGTTCTGTTAAAAAAAAAGCAGTTGCACACAAAGCATCCTGGGATACAAGAGGCTTTTGAAGGGCGAATTTATTCATTCATTTTCTATACCCGCTTCTTCCTGAGATCAGGGTCACGGGGGTCTGCTGTAGCCTATCCCAGCTGTCTTAGGGCGAAGGCAGGGTGACACCCTGGACAAGTCGCCAGTTTATCGCAGGGCGGCGAATTTATTGGTGCAATGTTAATGAATTGGGACAGGCATTGGTGCAGTGTTGTGACATAGCTGGCCTTCAAATGCAAGCTTTGAAGGCTGCAGACCCTGAATTGGGACACAGCCTATGTGTTCCACTTCCCTAATAAAGTGGCCACTGGTCCAGGGTGTCACCCTGCCTTCACCCAGTGACAGCTGGGAGAGGCTCCAGCAAACCCCCAGGACCCTGAGAACAGGAAGAAGCAGCTAAGATGGATAGATCGTATTATATTATATTATATTATATTATATTATATTATATTATATAGTAGTTCATAACACTTCAAACACCCTCATCTGTACTTGCCACTTATTTAAGAAATCGTTTCCACTTGTAATTTTGTATATTTGTAAAACTGCCACTTTTTTTAATTGTTTTCCACTTTCTTTCTTTCTTTCTTTCTTTCTTCACGTGACATGGTGACAAATCAAATCTTTTGGATATTTTTGAATCTTTGGATCTTATTTTGAAAGGTGCGGAAGGAAGCGCGGGTATAAATTGAGGCGCGTTTGATGCGCGCACACATCACAGAGAAGCTGCAGCGTCAAAGGCATCGGTAGCAGCAGCAGCAGCATCATCATCAGAAGAAGAAGAAGAAGAAGAAGCAGCAGCTCGAGGGTTCTGTGAAGGTGAGGAGAACAAACCGAAACTAATAAATCGATCGCGCTGTAATTATGAACTGGCACGCGGACCTGCTGCAGTTCACAATTACAGCTCGCGTGTCGACCGAAACAGCGGAGGGAGGTGGAGGCACCGCCCCTCTTGATCACTGATCGATCAGCATCATCAGCCGATCAGCTGATCTCACCAGCCGGAACCGTGGGGGGCTTGGAACCGAACCGAACCGAACCGCTAATTATGGAGCGAAGCTAAATTGAGCGCGAGCCAGTTTCATTTAAAGTCGCTCAATAAATAGAAAGCACGCAGTCACCGTGACGTCTCCGACTCCTCCTCAGACACCGCCATGCAGACGTCCAGCAGCCAATACGACTCCTTCCTCTTCTGGAGGCAGCCAATCCCTGAGCTCGACCTCTCCGAGCTGGAGGAGATGGGCGGGGCCATCAGCCAGCCAGCCAGTAAGAAGCCTGCTTGGAGGGGCCAAGAGGAGGAGGTGAGGAGGAGGGGGGGCGGGGGGTGACTAGGAGGGGCAGGGAGGTCCAGTAGAACCAGCTGAGCACCAGCAGCAGTTGTAGCCCCTGCTAGCTAGCATCGCTAGCATGGAGGGGGCGTAGTTTAACCACTAAGATCACTGCATGGAGCTGCTGTTGTTGATTGATTGAGGGGACAATTGATGAACATCACAGGGGATGAATGATATCACATACACACACACACACAGTAACTGTTACTGCTTTGAAACACTGTTGTTCATGTACAGTGTGGAAACACTGTAGAGGGTTGTGACGTCACTCACCACAAGAGGGAGCTCAGGTCAGGTGACCCGGTCATGTGTGTGTCTGCAGGACGTCCTGACCCAGTTCTCCTCCTTCAACTACTGGAGAGCTCCCATCGCAGACATCCACATCCTGCTGGCTGACCTCTGACACCTGACCCCAGCCAGGCAGGTCACCTGATCCTTACCTGGCTTCAGCCAATGACGGCGGCCCCTGGCATTATTTCATGAGTCACTGCTGGAATGTGATTGGCTGAGACATTGACTCATTGTTTCCTTCCTCACCAATCAATCATTAATTTATTGATTAATTTATTGATTAATTTATTGAACATGTTTGTGCCTTTTTGTTCCTCCATGAAGCCTCATTAAACAGCTGAAACCTGCAGAGTCGCTGGTTCTGGTCCAACAATCACCCACAAGAATGGTATGTGTGTGTGTGTGTGTGTGTGTGTGTGTGTGTGTGTGTGTGTGTGTGTGTGTGTGTGTGTGTGTGTGTGTGTGTCACAATTTTAAACAATTTTTAACAACAAACTTTAAAAAAAAAAAAAAAAAAAAAAGGAATTTAAAAACTGCTAAACTACTCAACTACTAAATTACTAAACTAACCCCAAAAACTGAAAAGTTTCATTTTAAATGACAAGAACACTTTGACATTTGCACAAAAAGGGAACATTTTATTTTTAAAAAGATCTTGCATATAATAGATTGGATGCACTTTATTGATCCCAAATTGGGAAACAAGGCTGTTTCAGCACTAAAACCAACACAATAAAACATAATACAGTAATATGTAATAGAATATAATTATTATTTATTGTCATTATACAAAAGTGCCTTCCTTTGGTTTGTACCATAAATAAAATCAATAAGCCAAAAATACTGATAAAACATGACAATTAAAACCATGCAGCTTCCGACCAGGTTAAACTGACTGAAAGGCTCCAACTAGGGGCGTTTACCCACTAGCCCTGTGCGGCTAGTGCCTGCCGTTCAAGGTACCGGACAGCTCTGTCAGTTCTGGAAGCTTCCGGTTGGTACCAGCAGGTGATGAACTGCTGCACTTCACTGGTGCTGCTGCTCCTGATCACACTCATCGATCCGCTCCGAGCGCGGGCCCCCGCGGCAGGCGACGTGTGCGCGCAGCGTTGAGGTACTGTGACGTCAAAGAGCCCAACCCAACCCTGCTCCGGTTTTTACGCGCGGTAACTTCCGTCGACGCGCTGCCATAAAACGCCAAACTTGTAACATTAATATTTCATATTATTGCGAGAAGAGAAGCCGCCCCAGATCGAGTGACGTTAGAGGTGAACGGCAACCGGAAGTCTTCGAGTAAAAAAAAAAGAGGTAAAGACGCCAACAGAGCAGCTTCATAAATGCTAACGGCTAACGTTGGTCAATAATAGCGTCAAACTAGACACATTGGATGGCACTTCCTGTTTAAACCTTCAAATTATAGCACGAATGAATATTTCTGGTCAAGTTTTACATGGACTGACAAACAGGAAGTTTTCATAAATCGCATCTTCAAACTGAAATCTGACCTTGAATTTCAATCAGAACCTGGATTCGAGTTCGGTCCGTGCTTCACAGAACCGTTCTCACAGTCACAGCAGCTCGCTGTGCTCTTATTGTGAAGGCTTGTGTTTCCAGCATCCGGACTCGCTCCAGCAGCATCGCGCTAAAAGCGGCCAGTAAACAAGCAGCAAGCCGAGCCGAGCCAAGCCGCTCACACTTCTCTGTGTCGCGTGTGTTTTCAAATCGGAACCTCGGTCTCCCGGTCCGAACCGGACTCACCCAAACACCGCAGCAGAAGTTTCCGGCCACCGCGCCGAGGGATTAGGCTGATTGCAGCTAGCTGGCTAGCTAACTAGCGTGCTAACACTTGCCGAGGCGCTGTGGCGGACCGGGACTAACCAGAACCCTGGACGCGGTGAGTGGCTCCTCCGGCTCCTCCGAACCAACAATGCTCGGTTCCAGCTCGGGTTGCCGCGGCACTTGCAACATAACCAGCAACATTTTAACTTTAATAATGTGAATTGAGTCAACGTGGCCGAAAGCGGAACGACGCAGCGCACCTCGTCGAAGGCGAGCCAACCGGATGTGGAAGTAGTTTTTTTCTCCCCGCGTGTAAAATAGGAAATTTCTGTCTGACTTCCTCCGGAAAACCAACAACTTTATATCAAAGAGTTTCCTGTTTGAGATGGTTGAAAAGTTTGGGCGGCTCGCCGAGGCGCCGCGGCGGGCGGCACTTATGCCGAGAGCAGCGGTAGACGAGGCACATGGCGGATTCTTTTCTGTCCGAAGGCGCCTAAAATGGCTCCTCGGCCGCCCTCTGAAAAACTTGTCTTTGCGTAGAGATAGCGCCTCATCGAGCGGATTCCATTATCGGACAGGGGCTAACTGTCCTAGCTTGGCTAACTTTTACAGCTTTTAATTTTTAAACTTTTTTTTCTTTTGTTTCTTTTGTTTACACGCACACATCTAAACTACAACTATCAGCTAAAGCTTCGCCAAAGAGTGAATGTGCGGTGACATGTCGTGAACTTTGTTTCCAAAGTGTCTCCGAGCCGCGGCGCCCTTTTTAAAATGCAGTTCGTGCTAACTATGGCTCGCAGAACCGCAAACGCTGTTGATAATGGATTCAAGCTGTAGCGGAGCTCATCAACGTTCAGTGGGGAGAAGCAGCGATCATCCTAATGTAAAGTAGTTCGGTGGTGTGATCCAGGCCCAGTGGGAGCCTCTTGCTGTGAGCAGTGATGTGGAGTTGAGGTCACTGCACTGACACCCCAACACACCTCTAGGTTCACACAAGTCAGTGTTTTCTCTTCAATAAACTATTGCTGTTTGACTAACAGTGACACTGGTGACCTTTGACTAGAACACTGATGTAGAATGTCTATGAAACACAAACTGCTCAGAAATACTCAACATTTAACGCTCCACGCACCAGTCAAACCTTTAGAACTGCACACAGAGCGCTGCCGTGTGACGTCACAGCTCCCCAGGATCCAACATGGCCGCCTGTTCATTTCAGTGCAGTCCCAGTAACATCCACCTTAAAGGGTTCTGGCCTCTGAGTGACACAGAGCAGTGTAGTGTTTTCCAAGCACGGGCCTGCGGCCCCACTGGTGTATGTTGAGATGCCAGGTGAAAATCACCCAGTTTCGCTTCACTGGTCCGAAAATACTGCAGGTTTCACACAGAGAGTAGAAATACACAAAGAGACGGCGTCATCATGAGGCTGACAAGGTCATTTTATTGTAGTTTTGCCTGGTTGGTGCCGTGACAGGAGTGGTTTTCAATGTGTGTGCTGGTGTAGATGTCGCTGGTGGACCTGGGGAAGCGTCTGCTGGAGGCGGCCCGGAAAGGTCAAGATGACGAGGTCAGAAACCTGATGGCCAACGGAGCTCCGTTCACCACCGACTGGGTGAGTCCCTCACACACATACACCAGAAACACACACACACATGATGCAGTGGCAGAACCAGATGTGATGGAGAGTTTAAAGAGTGGCAGTTAAATCAAAGTTTTACAAAAGACAAAGTTAAAAAGTGGAGATGTACACATCAGTCTGTTTGAAGTGATGTGCAATAAACTATAATATAATTGTGGCTGGGCGATATAGGAAAAAGTATTTTTGATATCAGTCGATCATCAATATGTATCACGATATAAAACAAATCACTTTTTTCTATCTTAATAACCCCCTAATCAGAAGTTTTATTTCCATTAAATATTTATTTTCTGTAATTTGAACAGACATGTAAAGAAACTGTTTCAAACAGGTACACAAATAACTCCAAAATGTTAATTTGAAAACCAAAATCATAAAACTTAGGGGAGGAAGAATGCCGTCTATCGAAAAGCCTATTGACCATGTTTCATGTCGATATCGAGGGAAAGTTATTTTTCGATATATATCACTTTCTTTTTAATCGCCCAGCCCTAAATGTGGTTTATGGGGATGTCTTGATCCACATGCCAATTTAGCATGTTTTACTTGATCGGTGATCGGCCGATCTGCGCTCAAAATACCCAATCCGATCTTTTTTTTTTTAACCTTTATTTTACTAGGAAAGTCCCATTGAGGTTAAAAAACCTCTTTTACAAGGGAAAATCATCTCAATGGCATCTCAAGAAACACGAAGCAGAATATAAGGACTACAGCGCTGCTACTGAATCAAAAAGCTGGTTTGAAGCAGCAGACGCTGCTCGCTAGTTTAAGGAAAGACAAGTTAGCTGTGAGCTGCTACACTGATTTAAGTTTATATTGCTTTGGTGGTTTACTGTAACTGAAGTTACTGATTCATTTTATTTACTGAGGAAAGAGTGCAGTCATCACCAAGCTCTGAAGACACTTTGAAAATTAACGTACTTAGTGACACTTGCATAATAATTATTTTATTTTATTTTATCAATACATGGCTCTAGTATTTTGTTTTTACTGAGCAGAGTGTTAAACTTGAGTTGCTACATTGTACATTACAAGTTTATCAGTGGTTTACTGTAACTGAAGTTACTGATTCAGTGAAGCTTATATTATCTTTACAAAGTCTATTTTTGTGTATTTACTGAGCTAAGAGTGAAGTCATCACCAAACTCCGAATGCACTTTGAAAATGAATGTACTTACTTTATAAGCACAATTTTACATAATTATTTTTATTTCATTGATATGTTTCATATAGTATGCTCACTGTGTTCTTCAGACTGTAAAATAAACAAAACTGTGAGGAAAATGGATTGATGATTGAAGCAAACAATCCAATTTATTTTGCAATGCACCAACAGAAAAGTCTGAATCCAATGGATTCAGTTTATTCAAGGAAAGAAAAAAAAAATCAGGATTGGATCGGGACCAAAAAATCTGATAGGGACATCCCTAATAACATAACATAATATAATATGATTAGCTGCAACCAATGGAATGCACTGTATACCACTATACCATTTAGTATATAATAATACTACTAGGGATGTAACAATTACCGGTAAAATGATAAACCGCGGTAAAAAGTCCAATGGTTAGTTATACCGTTTCAAATTTTAATTATCATTAAACAGTGTTCGATTACTGCGGTTTGAAAACCTACTGCACATTGCTCAGAAAAGCAGCAGCAATCCCTCAGACACAGGCGCGCATGCACAGTATACAATCTTTGGTTGTAAACGGGGGGAAAGGAAGTTCAGCGGATGAGATTTTTTCGCTGTCGAAAATGACAAAGTCCGAAGTCTGGGCGTATTTTGGCTATTACAAGGACGTTGAGGAGAAACTGGTCGTCAATAAAGTAAACATAGTGAAAGTTTTAAATGTTTCCGAACATTATTCCTCTTAAAATTACAACATATTATCGGTGCGATTAGCAAGTCGCGTCTGCAGGTTTTCTGCAAATGGCACATACAGCAGCAAAAAAAAGCCTCTTCTGTTTCAGTACGGTCCCTGCCACTTATTTATTGCTGACGCTGCTTCAGAAGTGGGGCAGACGCACAATAATTATACTAGAGACGTATGTTCGGTCCGTTTCTGCACCGGCACAATACTAGCTCTGCTCCTAAAGTTAAAAACACTGTTGTAGCTCCGGATGCTGGTGTTATGTCGAAATCTGTTCATATGTGTTCCCCTTAGCTTAACCTGCACCCAATCGTATCCCTAACCAACCAGTCGTCCTTAAAGTTGAGTTCAGTATAATATAATAAGCAATATTATTGAAAAGTAATATGATATAATAAAACTACTAAGCTGCTGCTGTGAGCAGACCAGCAGCTTCTGTCTGACCTGCTGCTTGATGATCTGACCTCTGACCCTCCAGCTGGGGACGTCCCCCCTGCACCTGGCGGCCCAGCACGGCCACTACTCCACGGCTGACGTGCTGCTGCGAGCCGGGGTTAGCCGCGACGCCCGGACCAAGGTGGACCGCACACCACTGCACATGGCGGCCGCCGAGGGCCACGCCGTCATCGTGGAGCTGCTGGTCCGGGTAGGAACCAGCCATACCAGCACACTGCCAGCTGGACCAGTACGCTGTACCAGCACACTAACCAGTTAGACCAGCACACTACCAGCTGGACCAGTACACTGTACCAGCGTGAGAACAGAGTGAGAGGAGGTGGACTGACAGGCGGAGGACCAGAGACCAGCAGGGCTGCATCAGACCTCGACTGGTTCTATCTGGTCTGAGCTGAGCCTGGGCCTGGACCTAACCTTAGTCTAAACCTGGCCTTGAACTGGAGCTCAGTCTTAATCTGGTCCTAAACTGAACCCTGTCCTAACCCTAGTCTTGACCCCAGTCCAGGTCAACTGACCCCAGTCTAACTCTTCCTCCTCCTTCTCCCTCAGAGCGGCGCTGACATCAACGCCAAGGACATGCTGAAGATGACGGCGCTGCACTGGGCGGCGCAGCACGGCCACCAGGGGGTGGCGCAGACGTTGCTGCAGCACGGCGCAGACGTCCATGCACTCAGCAAGTTTGACAAGACGCCCTTCGACATCGCCGTCGACATCCACCACACGCAGCTCATGCTGCTGCTGCAGGTGGGGCACCGACTAATGGGCTGCTGCCGCTGGGCAGGGGGTGAGGGGGTGTATGTCACCTCTGACCTCTGACCTCTGTGCAGGAGGGCATGCAGAACCAGGTGAACATGAACCAGGTGAGTGTGAACGTGGAGGGAGGAGGAGCAGGAGGAGGGGCAGGAGGAGGTGGCACCTCCCAGCCACAGTTCATCATCCAGGGGATCCCAGCACTGCAGGGGGGTGTGGTCAACCTGGCAGAGCTGCTCAACAAGGCCAGCACAGGTACACACACACACACACACACACACACACACACTGAGAGACACACGCTCACACACCCTCTGCCCCCCGCCTTCCAGGAGACTCTGAGGAGGCCCTGGCTGCAAGCGCCCTGGACTCGAACCTGCAGCACGCTGCTGCTGTGGTCCAGGACGGAGGTCAAAGGGTCATCACCATCGTGACGGACCAGCACGGCAACCTGCAGACCAGTGGTGGGGGGCAGCCCTTCTTCCTTACCATGCAGCACGGCCAGCAGAGTGAGGAGGGGGTAGGGGAGGGGTTGGGGGGAGGGAAGGGGCAAGGAGGGAGGGCCTGTGACATCATCGTCTAACTGGTGTGTGTGTGTGTGTGTGTGTGTGTGTGTGTGTGTGTGTGTGTGTGTGTGTGTGTGTGTGTGTGTGTGTGTGTGTGTGTGTGTGTGTGTGTGTCTCAGTGCTGGCTGTTCCCGCCAACACGGTGACAGAGGAGGTGGTGGGGGAGGAGCCACAAGCCCCGCCCACCAGGAAGAGGAAGCTGGAGGTGACCAATCACAGTGAGGCTGCAGAGACGGTGAGACTCCTCCATTCCTCTCAGACTCCTCCTCCTCTCAGTGCTAATGCTGCTCCTCCTCCTTCTCCTCCTCTTCTTTCTCTTGTCGTCCTCCTCCTCCTCTCAGTGCTAATGCTGCTGCTCCTGCAGGAGTCTCTGCAGCCCCCCATCTCCTCCTCCTCCTCCTCCTCCTCTTCTTCTGCTTTCTCTTCTCCTCCCTCTCCCCCTCCTCTCAGTGCTAATGCTGCTCCTCCTCCTCCTGCAGGAGTCTCTGCAGCGCCAGCTGCTGGAGGCCAACAGGAAGGCGCAGGAGTACCGACAGCAACTGATGAGGAAGGAGCAGGAGGCGGAGGAATACCGCATCAAGCTGGAGGCCATGTCCCAGACCCAGGCCGTGACCTCTGACCCCTCGGCCACCGCAGCAGCAGCAGCCAGCCCCGAGGAGGTGGTGGGGGGAGAGGAAGAGGACGAGGAGGAGGGAGGAGCAGCAGCAGCAGCAGGAGGAGGCCTGGTGGAGGAGGAGGGGGAGATGGTGGTCCTGCAGGAGGGGGGGATCATCATGGAGGAGGAGGAGGAGGGAGAGGGGGGGGTCACCCTGGTGGAGGCAGGTGTGGAGACAGCCGAGGTCACCTCCTAACAGAGAGTGGGGGGGCCAGGGGGAGGAGATGCAGGAGGAGGAGCAGCAGAGACACTGAGACTGTCAGCAGGAGAAGGAGGAGAAAGTGCAGGAGGAGAACATCTTGGATTTCAGAGAGGAGGAGCAGCAGAGACCTGGACAGGAAGGACCTCCTCCTGGGGGGGCAGGATGAAGAGGAGGTGCAGCAGGAGCTCTCAGTTCTTCACCTCCATCCCACAATCCTCTTTGGCAGCAGTTGTGGGCGGAGCCTCACAGCTCAGCATCGTCCTGAGGACCAATCAGAGTGCATGCGTGATGAGCCGTTGGCTTCTCCTCCTGCAGGGTCCACTTCCTTTCTGAGGCTCTGCCCCCTCCTCCTCCACTTCCTGTCAGCAGGGGTCGCTGCTCCCCCGACAGGAAGTGAGGTCCAGAAGGTGATGCTGAGATGGGAGGGACTGTGTGTCTGGGTGGGCGGGGTTTGATGACCACTTCCTGACAGTTGACCTCCTCCCTCAGTTTTTTTATAAACCTCTTTTTCAATGTACAGATAAAGTTGTATTTTTTTAGCCGCTGATCTCAAATATAAACTGCTTTCTTTTGGAAGTGTTGCAGTTCCTTTGTCCACCTGCAGGGGGCCAGTGCTGGCTGCTGATTCACACACTGTACTGATCAACAATTCAATTAACTGATCAGTTGGATCAGGTACTGATTATTAGTTTATCATTAACCGCCATCAGCAAACTCATGTTGACCACCATTCGTTGTGAAAGCAGGACCTCTTCAACTGTGTTGCGCTGTCCGGTGACCTTTGACCTTTGCCTTTGGCCACAGAACAGAAACGTCTGCAGCTCTTTGTTCGCCCACCACATCATTTCATCAGCAGGTAGAGAGAGAAGAAGAGGAGGAAGGCTTCATTAAAACACACATTGAGGACATTTGCATATTTACAGCAACAATGCAGTAGAAAAGAATGGAGATTAGATGGATGGATGGATGGATGGATGATAAGTCAGAGTCCCAGTGATCCCAAACGATGTGAAACTTGTCCTCTGCAGTTGACCCTCCTCCCCCTGGGGGGGCGATGGGCAGCAGCAGGACTGAGTCCACTGGTCCTAGCCAGTTATTTCCTATGACTCTGTGAAACCAAGTTGCACTGTTTGAATTGGAGACAAAGAGGCTGATGTTGTTTTGGCCCAAACAAAATATTAAAGCCCCAGTATCATTACATCCCAGCTGGATACCTGGTGAGAGACAGAGAGAGTACAGGAGGAACCAGGTGAGGAAACAGTCACCATTAACAACAATGATGTGAACGATGGTAATGAACCCTCTAGTAGAGACAGAACTGAGTCTTTCAGGAAGCTTCCAATTCATCTCTTCCAGACGATTCATCATCATGATGGTGAATCTCAGAGGAAGTCGGTCAGTTTGCAGAAAACACTGCAGCTTGGCTCGATGTAACTCGGCTCGGCTCGGCTCAGCATTGCTGTGTTTCCAGTGCCAGTGGAAACCACAACAAACCAAGTCGAGCCGAGGTGGGCCAACTTGGGCCAAGGAACATTTGTTTAAAATGGTCATAGACCTCTGGCCCAAGCCACGCCCACTTCCTGACCAGACAGCTTTGACTGTGACAAAGCTCCACCTCCTCACACATCTCATTAATGATCATCAGTGACCTGCAGGGTGCGCTGTGCCACTGTCTGCTGATCAGACTGTGTGTGTGTGTGTGTGTGTGTGTGTCTCCATTATTCATGAATTATAGAGCTGCTGTTCTCTCGCTCTTGTTGTCTTGCTCACTCACCCATCTGACGCTTTTCTGTTTCACTTCTGGGACACATTCATTATTCAACACACACACACACACACACAGCTTTAAGGTGACTGTTGTGTTTCAGTGTCAACACAAATACACATGTGATGCAGCACATGAGTCATCTGGACTCGAGGTGTGTGTGTGTACGTGTGTGTATAAAAGCCTTTACACACACACACACACACACACACACACACACGCACTCTCACACACACACTCACAGGTCAGTGAGCTTTAAGTGAGTGGAGCAGATGTAGGGCAGCAATGCTTCACTGCACCACCAGTGTGTGTGTTTCTCACCCAGTGAAAAATCTCGTCCTCAGCTACTGAGCCAATCAGTTCACGTACGCAGGTCATGTGACCTGAGATTTCTGCAGTTGTAGCAACAATCGACTGTATTAATCAGTCTATTGATCACTGATCACCCCAACTGCTCCTGTGTTCAGCCTGGAGATGATTGACAGTCGAGGGGGCAGGCCTTCCACCCAGCAGAAGGTGGAGGAAGCTGATTGCTTGAGACAAACATCAGGCCTCAAGTCAACAATGTGTTTTATTTTGTACCTCAGGAAAAACAAAAAGAACAGCTGAGGAGAAATTGGCCTCTTTTTGACCCACAATGAAACTTTTCTCTGAATACAGCAAAAGGATGCAACATTGAAGAACATCAAGTGAAGATGTGAGGAAACATCAGAAGCTCCTCGCTGACAAAACAGCAATTCTAGATCAAAACACAATCAATCAAAGTAATTGGAAACTGAGATCAATGAAACCAGTGAGCTGGTTCAACCTGAAGATCCAGTGAAGATCCAGTGTAGATCCTAAAGATCAAGTGAAGATTCTGAACATCAAACAGCAACAGTTTCCTTTCACTCAGCAAAAACACATCAAACACAATAAAAGTGCAACATTGTCACATTAATAATCAGTCAGTTGGTGGAGGCTCCTGATTGGTCGACAGCTTCTGGCTCCTGATTGGTGGAGAGCTGCTTGGCTCCTCCTCCTCCTGTGCTGGTGCTTCAGTGCTAACATGCTACATGCTAACAGCAGGCTAGCCAGACTGCTATTGCTCGGCAGGGGTTGGAAGTGAGTTCGCCCCCCTGCTGGTCAGTCTGGCCACCACACTCTGATTTATTGCTTCTGTCTTGGTGCTGATAAACTCCCTGATTATATTTTGATGATGATTTGAAACCACTTGAATCTGAGTGAAAACAAACCAGTCACAAACATTAGATCATCGTCATCATCGTCATTCTGGAAAAACTGGAAAATTCTGCTAGAAACGTTTCAAAATCCGCTTTTAAAAATTCACATTTCTAAAAAACTTGTGAAAAAAGTTCTTTGAAAAAAGTGGAGAGTGCAGCAGCATCAATCGGGGACACGGACCAGAGGTTGGACAAGAAAGTGTGTTTAGTGCTCCAGGCCTCCATATGACCTCAGATGACCCCAGGTAACCTCAGATGACCCCAGGTGGCCCAAGGTGACCTCCATCCTCTGGACCACAGAAGGAGGAGCCCTTTAGGACTCCTCCTGCTCCTCCTCAGGAAACGAGGTCGTCTCCTCCTCCTGGCCCCCGCCCCCTGACCTCTTGACCTCCTCCTCCTGGGCCCCACCACCTGACCTCTCGACCTCCTCCTCCTGGACCTCGCCCCCTGACCTTTTGACCTCCTTCTCCTCCTGAGCCCTGCCCCCTGACCTCTTGACCTCCTCCTCCTCCTGGACACCTCCCCCTGACCTCTGGACCTCCTTCTCCTCCTGGGCCCCGCCCGCTGACTTCTTGACCTCCAGGCTCATCTTCTCGTAGGTTCTCCTCCGCTGCCTCCTCAGCGTCTGGCTCTGGAGCTCCTTCACCTCCTGCAGCACCTCCTGCGCCTCCTTCCAGGAGGACAGCGCCTCCTGCAGGAGTCGCTGCGCCTCCACCCGCTGGCTGGCTCCCTCAAGCTCCGTGTCCTCAGGCTCCACCCCCTCAGCGTCAGAGTGGGAGGAGCCGTGGACCTTCTGCACCTCCTCACTGCTCCTCCCATGGAGCAAGGGGGCGGAGCTTGCTGGGTCAGGTGACCTGAGGGGAGGGCCGGGGGAAGGCTGCGCCGCCTTTGGTGACTCCACCCCCCTGGCTCTGCTCCTATTGGCCCTGCTCCTGGGGGAGTCCCGCCCCTTCAGCCGAGGGGAGTCGCTGCTCCTGCTGCGAGGAGATCCAGACCCCCTGCTGGGAGAGAGTCAGCTGGTCAGGCCCCGCCCACTGCTGATCAGACCCCTGACGACTGACCCCTACCTGCTGCTCCTCAGCTGTTGCAGTCGAGGAGAGTCAAGCTTCTTCGGGTGTGGAGAACCTCCTCCTGCTCCTCCTGTTCCTCCTCCTCGGCTCCTCTGCAGCTCCTGTCAATCACAGGCCCCGCTGACATCACGGTGACATCACAACCCCAGCCCCGCCCCGTCCCTGTGTGGTTCCGCCCCCTCCCTGCTTGGCTCCTCCCCTCTCTGGGTGGCTCTCTCACCTGCAGCCTCATCTCCTCCAGCAGCTCCTGGGCTCTCTGCATCCTCTGGGCGATCAGGCTCTGCAGCTGAGCCACCGGAGCCCCACCCCCTGCTGGCCCCGCCTCTGCTGGCCCCGCCCCCTCCGACCCCACTGGTGCCACCCCCTCCTCGGTGGGGCAGCGGCGCAGCGCCGAGCGCAGCTGGGAGCGAATCATGGCCGGCCTGGTGGAGAAAGAGAGAGAGGAAGACCCACCCCCTGGGGCTGAGAACCAATCAAGAGCCTCCTGCTGGTCAGCTGACTCCACCCACCTGCAGGACAGAACCTGGTCCATGGAGGCGCAGCGGCTCCGAGCCGGCTGGGGGGTTCTAGACAGCAGTTGCAGGGCCTGCAGGAGGGTCAGAGGTCAGGAGGTCAAGGTTTCAGACTCAGGTCTGCTGGTCTGGCTCCATCAGAGGAGCAGCTCAACTTCTCTATCAGTCTGGTTGGAAGTGACCCCAGGTGACCTCCAGGTGACTTAGTCTCTTCCTGTCAGGGTCACTTCCTGTCAGGAGCTCCCACTTCCTGTGCAGTCTGCTGCCCTCATGCAGGAGCTGCAGGAGCCTCTACACCACTGCTTCTCAAATAGTGGCGATGCCAGGGGGGGTGCGTGTGAACCCGCGGAACATGCTTTGTTTTTCTCCTCTTTTTTTTGCCGTACTAAAATAAAGTGTAAATGCACATCCACTACAATAGATGGCAGTGGTGCTGTTCTTGTCAGAGTGTTTGCAGGGAGTTTTAGCTACATGTGTAGGGGTTTTATGCACCGAACGTGCGCACACACAGCATATACAGCAGGAGATAGCAGGTGAAGTGGACAAGACAATATGAAATTGCTTACTCTGTGTGCTTACTCTGTCTCAAAACATTGGCAGCATGAAGCCAAATAAATGAATGTGCCACTTGCAGACATTCATTCATCTTCTTTACCCGCTTATTCCAATTCAGGGTCACGGGGGTCTGCTGGAGCCTATCCCAGCTGTCTTAGGGCGAAGGCAGGGTGACACCCTGGACAAGTCGCCAGTTCATCGCAGGGCCACTTGCAGACAATTCACTCCAATCACTCTGATAAGCCGCGTGAGTTTTTTGAGTCATGAGAGTTGCAGTGTCATGCTTCAAACCCCGCTTGGAAAGCTGTGCAACGCAAAACTTGCTCACTCTAGCCATTAATCCTGACTTTCTCAATTTGAAATCAGCACAAATTGTTCTAGTTATTTTTTGGTTTTTCAGGTTGAAGTGCTTTATATATTGTGCTCCTGAGTAATGTTTCTGATTAATTTGAATTTACTATTATTTATTGATTCTATTTAATTTAATTTTTCAGCTTTAAATAGTTCAGTTACTTGGTCAAAAAGTGTAGATTAAATGATGGTTTCGTTTTCTTTAAATTTCAGGCAAGTTGATTCACAATGTTAATAAAATCATATGTAAGTTGATCTATATTTTTTTTCTTTTCTTTAATGTTAATAAGGAAGCAATGCAGAGGTGTATATATAGATAAATTATACTATTTACAGTTGTGGGGGGGGGCGCGAAAGATTTTCATCTTTCTAGGGGGGGGGTGCAACAGAAAATAATTAAGAAGCACTGCTCTACACACACCTCCAGTTGGTTGCTGCTCCGAGGTTCAGTGGACGTGGCCAAGGTCTCGGCCCGCTGGCGGACTCCGCCACCCCGGTCACATGACCACCCCGCCCTTTTCTCCCAGCAGCCCCAGGGACCGTCCTCCTCTGACACAAGGTCAAAGGTCAACGTGCCGTGGGAGGAGGAAGAGGCCTGAAGAGAGAACAGAGTCAGAGGAGCAGGAGGAGCAGGACGAGGAGCAGGAAGAGCAGTGACCCACCACGGCCAGCAGGTGACCTCTGGAGGGCAGGCGACGACCTTGAGGGACCTTGACTCGGTCTCTAGTTGGATGAAGCAGCCAGCTTTCGTCCTGCAGCGCCACCTGGAGGACAGAGACCACTGACTGAGGACCGGGACCAGATCAGAACGGGGACCGGACCAGGGCAGATCAGACCAGGACCACCCACCTCGTCCAGCACTCGATTCTTGGCCCTGATGATGGCGGCGTTGATGGCGTTTACCCATAATTCCTTCTCCTCTGGACTCACAGCCAGGAAGACCAGGTTAGGGACCTGCAGGGACACACAGACACAGAGGTCATAGAGGTCATGACCTGCAACTGCTGGACTGAAGGTGAAGGTGTTGGAGGTGTTCCAGCGGTGCTCCTCCAGGAGACTGAGCTAGAGATCAAAGGTCACTGAGGTCTGGGCGCTGTTAGCTCGGCTGTTAGCAAATTAGCTTCAGGTGCAGCAGCTCCAGTCAACCTGCTGCTGAGCTCCTCACTGCAGTCCAGAACTTCACATGAAGTTCAGATGACCTCTGACCTTCCAGACTCGATTGGACTGGATCTAGTCCAGTCCAGTCTAGTCCAGTAAGTCCAGTCCTGGTTCTGGTCCGGTCCAGTCAGACTCACCTGCTGGTGGCGCCGCAGAACGGTGAAGCGGCTGTGGTTCTTCTTGCTGCGACTCTTGGCCTTGCGGAGCTCCTCGGAGCGCTCGTACTGGGCCAGGTCCAGAACCTCCTGGGCCCGTCCCTCCTCCTTCACCTGCACACAGCACCGACCAATCAGAGCACACCTGCCCCCTGATGGCTGCAGTACCACTACAAAACCTTCACCATGTTAGCTTTCTGCTGTTAACCTGCTGTTGATGTCACACAGACAGAAAAAGCATTAGCATCTGTGAGTCATGAGCGACAGAGCCTGAGGAGAGACGAGGCCCCCTGCTGGACACTGCTGCTGTGCTACACACACACACACACACACACACACACACACACACACGCACACTCCAAAAGTCCGTCACAGCAGATGAGTCACGTGACCAGAACCTTTGACTGAATCAACGAGCATTTTTTTCTATCAACAGGCTGACGTCACGTAGATGATGTCACATGACCTGGTTCTTCTTCCTAATGATGTGAACCTGCAGTCACGTGACCAGATCATAGAAACTTTTCTTCCCTGACCATCGAGATTTTCCCGATCAGCTGATCGATACCGAGTCACTGACAGAACCGAAACCGGAGCCAAGAGGTTTAACGGCGGCCGGAATGAACCGAACAATAACAACAACAACAACAACAACAACTCTGATAACACCAAGCCATCCGACCGGAACCGGAACCGGCCAGGTCTCACCTCCTTGTCTGAGATGTAGAGCCGCTCCCCTTTCAGAACCACGAACCGGTTCCGCCACAAATCCCGGAACATCCCGCGGCCGCACAACTTTCGGACCCAGCCCGCGCGCTCCGGGGGCTGCTGGGCCGCCAGCGGAACCGAGTCCGGTGCGCCCTGCGGAAGGAGGGAGGAAGAACCAGTGAGTCCAGAACCTGCGAGACCAACCGGCCGAAGCCCCTCCGCTGCTGCTGCTGCTGCTACCGTGATAACGGAGAGTGAAGCGGGTCCGAACCGGACCGGACGTGGCGGCTGGGAGCGGAGGATGGAGGGATGGAGAGATGAAGGATGGAGAGATGAAGGGATGATGGAGGAGGGGCGGCTGCTCGCACCCGCCTGCTCGGCGCGCCTCTCCGCATCGTGGACCTGCTGCCGCTGCTGCTGCTGGTTCCGGTTCCGGTGTCGACCGCTGCTCCGTCTGCCTGCGCGCTGCCTGCATTCAGCCGCGATTCAGCCGCGCGTCTGTTGTCTCGAGCCACTGAGCATCTGTGTGTGTGCGTGTGCGTGTGTGTGTGTGTGTGTGTGTGTGTGCGCGTGTGTGTGTGAGAGAGAGAGAGTATGTGCGTGTCGGCGGCAGATGCTCCCTCTCTCTCTCTCTCTCTCAACAGACACACACGAGCCCCCTCCCCCACGCGCTTGCGCACGAACAAGCAGCTTAATCCCGCAACAGCAGCAGCAGCAGCAGCAGTCAGCGGCAGCACAGCAGCAGTAACAGCAGCTCGCCGCCGCCCTCTAGCTGCCTGATGGTTGCACGACGGTTTTCAAACAAAATGATCATCTCCAGGTTCTTCAGGTTCTCCAGGTTCTCCAGGTACCTCCCACACTCCAAAAACATGCCTGCAAGGTGATTTGAAAACTCCAGATTGTGTGTGTGTGTGTGTGTGTGTGTGTGTGTGTGTGTGTGTGTGTGTGTGTGTGTGTGTGTGTGTGGGTGTGAGTGAGTGTGAACGGTTGTGTGTCTCAATATGTCTCTAATAAAGTGTCCACTGGTCCAGGGTATCACCCTGCCTTCACCCAGTGACAGCTGGGATGTTGCAGCAGAGGAAGAGGAGATTGACGATGGATGGATGGATGGATGGGCGGATGGTATTTAGTGTTGATTGAATATGATTCTTATTTTGAAAGTCTTTTCATTTGTTTCATGGTTTTCAGATGCTTTTAGTTTGAAAGATCCCTGCAGTGGAAATGGATGTTATCTATTGCTGGCAGCTTCGCTCAGCTGGTAGCAGTCAAGTCAGTGGAGGCTGGTGGCGGCTCAGTGAAGGAGCTTCCAGCAGGTGACTCGATTGGCGGAGCTGCGAGCGGTTTTGCACTGCGGCGTTTGACTTTCATTTGCGGCAGTTTGGTAGCTTCAGTTTATGGTCGGTGTGGTTGGATTTATTTCTATTTCCTTTCTATTTGGTGAATGCAGTGATAAACCTGATATGGTGGTTTGATGCACTAAATTGTGGGTAAGAATTGATGTTGTTGCTCTGTAGTTTTCACTGTGTTTGATTGTCAATCGTCGTCATCTGTCTGAAAATCAACATTGACAGAAAGAAACAACACGACGACTTAGTGCTTCAATAGTGTACTTTCCCATTTGGGATCAATAAAGTACTTTTGTGATCGATCTAACTATCTATCTATCTATCTATATGTATGTGTGTGTGTATATATATATACATGGTCTATGTGTGTATATACATACACACACATATAGACCAGGTGAATCAGACTAGGGTAATCATTCTCAGGAAGCCTCTTTCTCACACAGGAAGTCTTTTATTTTGAAGTGTTCACATGTACAAGAAGAACGAACAGCTGGAGGACAAACAGTGTGACAGAAGATCAACTGCTGGTCGGAGCTGCAGCTGATTGGTCCGTCAGGTTCATCAGGTGAGGCGGGCTGCGAGGACCAATTATTGCCCTGCTGGCCCATGACTGACCAATCATGGTCCACGTGGAATATACACATTCAGTTTTTACACATCATCAAGATCATAAAGACATCAAAGACACACACACACACACACACACACACACACACACACACACACACACACACACACACACACACACACACACACACACACACACACACGCACACACAAACACTCAGCGTCTGTTGCCATGGCGCCCTCCCCCTGCTGCTCGCTCAGCGCTGTGGCCCGTCGATGACATCACTTCCTCCAGGAAGCTGAGAGAAGAAGACGAGAACATGAGACAGGAAGGGGTGGGGTCACCTCCTGGTGTTGTGGATGGTGCTGCCCAACCGCAACCACCTGGACCCCCTAAGCCCTGACCCCTGACCTCCTGGTGTTGTGGATGGTGCTGCCCCCCAGCACCACTCGGACCCCCGGACAGCTGCGGTTCAGGCTGTAGACACTCAGAGCTTCTTCAAAGGTGGTTCCACCAATCATGAAGACCAGGATGTCCTGGGGCCTACACACACACACACACACACACACACACACACACACATTTATGAATGTAGTGACTGTGAAATATTTCCACTCCCTGTTCCGGTGTGTGTGTGTGTGTGTGTGTTTGCATGTGCGTGTGTGTGTCACCTGTCCCGCAGGCTGCTGGCCCCCAGGTAGGGGTAGTGACTGTCCTTGAGACGACCTTTGATCAGCTGGTCCAGGGTGTCGTGCAGCAGCGGCTGGTGCTGCGTGTAGACGTTCTCCACCCCCTGATGGACGGAGGAGACAGCCAATCAGAGAGCATGGACAGGCAGAGAGGTCAGGGGTGTGTGTGTGTGTGTGTGTGTGTGTGTGTGTGTGTGTGTGAGTGTGCGCACTGAGAGGCCCTTGAAGAACTGCTTGGTGATGGCCACGGCGTCTGTGGCCGTGATGAGGTCACTTCCTCTCACTCTCTTCCCACCGTACTCCACCACCGCCTTCACCATCTGGTGAGAGAGACACACACACACACACACACACACACACACACACACACACACACACACACACCAGTGAGACTGCTGCTGTGCCCCCTCCCGTCCCAGTGGTGACATCACTACCTTGCGGTGGCGCTCGGACACGCCCCTCCTGGCCAGCTGATCCAATAGGGAGGCCAGGATGCTGCTGCTGTGGCGTTCGTAGCGCAGAGCGTAGAGCATCACCAGCCGCACCAGGTCCAGCTCCGCCACCCCAGGGTTCTGGAGCAGCCGCTGCACGCCCTGCAAGCCAGGAGGGACGGGTGACCTCTGACCTGTGTGACCTCAGTCAGGTGATCTGCACGATCTCTGTGACCTGGTGTCCTCCAGGGGGCGCTGCTGCTGCTGCTGCTGTTGCTGCCTACCTGCTGGGCCCTGGAGTGGTCGCTCTGGCAGGCCAGCTCCTGCTCCACCTCCGACACCTCCATCAGGTGGCGCTCCGACACCAGGCGCGACAGCTCGCCCACCACCGTCACGTGTTTGGACACCGTCCCCGACATCTTCTTGAACTGGGGGTAGTTGTCTACGAAGGCCTGCGGGGACACAGGGAGGGTTAGGGGTCAGAGGTCATAGGTCAAGGAGTTGGAGCCAGGGCCTCCTGCCGACCTTCATGTCAGAGATGGACTCCAGCTTCTGCTGCTCCTTGGGCTTCTTCTTCTGGAAGTCCTCCATCAGGTTCTTGATGTTGGTGCCGATCTCCCCGAAGTTCAGGTACAGGTTCTACACACACACACACACACACACACACACACACACACACACACACACACACACACACACACACACACACACACACACACACACACACACACACACACACAAAGGCAAGCAGCCAATCAGAGGGCGCTCCCAGTGGCAGCAGCAGCAGCTCCTCTGATTGGCTCACGTTGGCGTAGAACTCGTCATTCTCGGCTGACAGCACGACCTCCCGCAGCTCCCTGCTGACCCCTGCGACCTTGGACAGGTCGATACGGTTGTTGTGGAGGCCTAGCAGCTCGTGGACCATGGCCTGGTAGGTCCACTAGGGGGAGACACACACAGTGTTTAGGTAGCACAACATCTCGTCAGCCTCACTACAGCCCCTCTACTGGAGCTGATGACATCATCAGAGCATGCCGCCCTGTGATTGGCCACCTGGTTGAGCAGCGGGGTGATGGCGTCGTCACTGCGGTCCAGGATGAGCAGCAGCGGAGGAACCTCGGTCCTCCTGAAGTCAAACAGCTCGTACTCCTGGGTGATGACTTGCTGTGGGGAGAGTGAGAGGTCAGCCAGGGGTCAAGGTTCAGAGGTCAGGTGTCAGGGGACACCCACCTTGACGTTCTCGGCCAGGCGGCGGGACATGTCGGAGGTCAGCTGGTAGCGGATGACGGGACACTTCTTGAGGGCCAGCAGGACGGAGGTCAGACCCTGGGTGCAGCGGCTCAGCAGGGCTGGGTCCCAGCAGCGGCCCTGGGGGGAGACCCAGCACCACCCTGTCAGCTGACTGCAGGCACCCACCACATACTCCACACCACTCCCAAGGCATGCTGGGACGACTCACACACATCAGAAACACCACACAGGCTGTGTCTCAATCAGGGTTATTATCGTTAACGAAAACGAACAAAATACCGAAAACTAAAAAAAACTATTTCATTCACTGAAATTGAAACCACCGAAAATTACAAGACAAAAACATTGACTAACTTAAACCGTTTTGTGTTTTATTTAGAAAACAAACTAAAACAAACTTAAATTGAAGTCATATTTCCCTTGAATCCCTTGATTTTCCCATGAATATTTGCCGAGGAAAATTTTATTTTTAGTTTTACGCAGCAGCACCAGAATGCACCTTGCGTTCTGTGCGTCACCCCTCTTTCACGACAGTAGGTTATCAAACGACTCACTGCAGCGGCAAAGTCCGATATGGGACTTTTTCGAATATGACAAAATATGTGGCTGGCCTCGAAAAGGGAAAAACCTGACAAACCTCCATTTAAAAAGCTTGCACAAAGCAGCTAATCTTGAGTACCTAAACAAGCTAGCCTCTGTCGGCTCCCCCCGCCGCCGCCCTCCGAAAGAGAAGCAACATCTCGGCTAGGTAGCACAGGGAAGGAGACAACTGTAATGGACTGCTGACCAACGACCAAGTTGCTGGTCAGTAAATACACAGGAACACCACAAGCGGGAAGATGCATTAGTGAACATGTTTATTGAGAGTGGGATGTCGACACCACTGTGTGACTCCTTTGCCTTCAAAAGGTTCTGCACTTTACTCGAACTAAAATTCAAATGCCCCGGTGCTGCAAGAGTGAATCACCTTTTGGAGCTGAGATGGGAAAGGCTTTGCTGGTTATTTTTGAATTTTTTGGTTTGACCAGTAGTGTCTCACAGTGCCACACACAGTGTTCATCTGTAATGCACTTTGTATGTATTTCTTGATGGAGTAGTACACCCAAAAATGAAAAAGTCAGTTATAATTACGTAACTCACCCTCATTTTTTAAACTTCTATCTTTTGTTGAATTTTATTGAACAATAGTCACTCTGACCTTTTTGAACCCTGCACCAGACAAATAACCCAAAGTATGAAACGACTAAAATTGTAACTAAAACTAATAAAACTAAACTAAAACTAAGCATTTTTTGAAAATATAAAAACTAATAAAAACTAGCAAACCCACACTAATTAAAACTAACTGAATTGTAGGGAAAACAAAATGAAACTAAATTAAAATGAAAAATCAAAAATTATTATCACTTTGGTCTCAATTCAGGGTCTGCATCCTTCGAATTCTGCATTTGAAGGCCAGTTGCGTCACAGCACTGCGCCAAGGCTTGTCCCAATTCACTAAAATTCGAAGGACGCTCCAAATGCGCCCTACTTTTGGCCGATTCAGAGGATGCACCACTACTATCCTTCGCGTACTCCAGTATCCCAGGATGCTTTGCGTGCTGCTGCTAAGCATCCTGGGATCCTGGGAAGTCAGCTGAAATGGCGACATCTACTGGCAAAGACACGACGTATAAAGTATTCAAATTTCACATCAAATATTACGTTTTTACCGTGGGGTTTTTACTTATGTGAACATCCAACACCATGGTTGGATGGCGATCCAATGGTTAGCTTGATGCTATAAAAACGTTACTTCTGAGGTTAGCCAGCAGGAGGGGACAGTGGTGAAGCAACCAGGATGGAGACCCTGAATTGAGACACAGCCACAGATAGACAGGCAGACAGAAACACACACAGATAGACAGACACTCTCTCTCACCCTGGAGACGGCCGGCAGGTTGAGGGAGAACAGGTGAGGGTTCACCGCCACAAAGTCCCCATAGAACTCCTGCAGGTGACACACACACACACCTGGTGATGTCATCAAGGTTGGCGGCGCTGCGCTTGGTCACATGACTGCTCACCTGGACCTCAGCTACCACTTCCTGTTCGTCGGCCTCAGCCAGAGCCTTGATTTCACTCTTACTGATGACGTTACTGAAGTCTGGAACACACACACACACACACACACACACATCAGAAACACACACAGTGGTGATGATGTCACTAAGCCCCGCCCAGCACCTCTCTTACAGATGAAGTAGACACTGTATTTTGGCCTCCGCAGCTCCTGGATCAGATGTTCCACGTTCTCCTGCAGAGCAGAGCAGACACCAGAGGTCACATGAAAACCGTCCAGGACCAAGCACAGCCAGGCCAGGGGTCAGGGGTTATACCTTTGTGGGCCTGAGGAAGCAGATGGCCTTGAGGTGCTTCATGGTGTCTCTGTTGGTGGAGTCAATGCGTTCGAAGAGGTAGACCTCCTTCTGGAGGATCTCTGACTGGGTGTAGACCACACTCACCATACTAGTCTGACACACACACACACACACACACACACACACACACACACTCTGGTGAGACTGGGTCTACGGCCCGGTGTGTCCCGGGCGGGTGGGCTGCCTGGCGGTCAGCGGGGCTCCGGACTCACCGTGTCACGGTCCATCAGCAGAACCTTCATCCCGGCTCCGCTGTTCTCGATCATCTTGGTGACGTAATGCTTGACGGCGAGTGTCACGTTCATGTTGTCGGCGGTGGCAGAAACAATCCAAGAGCTCGGTCCAGACTGCAAAGCGGCGGATCAGCCGAGCTGCTGCTAACAACAACTACTACTACTTCCGGGTTCGCTGACGTCGACAACGGAATCACTCTCACAGCGCATGCGCAGTGACACCAGTCCGCCGCCTTCCACCGAAGTGACGTTCGTGACTCTTATCATATATCAGTAATATTATTTATTTCTTAAAATCGATTCCAGAACCACTTGTCACAGCAGGTGAAGACAGGAAATGGAAATTTGGCCATTGTGCGGTCTTTTATAAATTAATAAAACAGTGAAAGCATGTTTAAAATATTAAAAAACGACGGTCTGTGGTGAACGACAACAAAGCTAAAGTGATGATTAGCGATTACAGCTCTGAAATGAGGCCACTTGAACTCCGTTTTAAACTATTAAAACTCGCTCCACTTCATGACCACCAACAAGGGGGTCTCGGCCGAGCGGCTACCGCATAAACCCGCCCAGTTCTGCCGAACAATCCGGTCAAATTGGTTCGACAATCAAAGTGAAGCTGCTGGAGGAAGTTTTAGCAAACTTAGTTTGCCGATAGCTAGCCACCCTGAGTCCCTGAAATCAGATCGATTCTCCTGATCACTTCCTGATCAGTCTGAAGCACAAAACTTTTCATCAAGCGGCGTGATTTTCACAGTTTAGCAACATGCTAACACTTAGCATGTGTGCACCAGAGCGCTCCTCACGCACACACAACAGTGTGTTTGCGACTTTTGTGCTTATTTTTGCGCGTGTTCTGTCCGTGAGAAGTCTCGGTCACGAGACAACCGGCGCCGTGTTTCTTTCTTCCATGAAAACACACAACGGCGCGGTTCCTCTTCAAAATCCCTCCGCCCTGCACGGCGACCTACTTCATGACGAAAGAATGGCGGAAGGATACCGAGCAGCCTCCATGTTGCACACAGCCGCCCCGGACGCCGTGCGAGCGCGAGAGAAGTGGCAGTATTAGCCTAGCCGCGGTGCTAACACTCTCACTCAGGTTTCTTTTGGAAAAGTGCAACCCTTTGACGTTTACTTTTCCACGGAATAAGCGTTAGTTTTATAAATAAAAGGTTCGGACGAGGTAAGAAAACATCGCTTGGAGCGTTTTCATACTATTATCAGTCAGAGTGAGTGGATTCTCTGAGTAGCAGCTAGGCAAGCTGCTGCTGCTAGCAGACGGCAGCCAAAAGAAGTTTCCTCCTCCGCAGTTCAACAGCAGAAACAGTAGGAAATAGTGCTTGTCGGTAGGCGAAGTGGCCCCGAGGCTTCATACTAGTTGTCACCAAGTCAATGTCAGGTGTGTTTTTGTGCTGCAATGCCGGAAGTCGCTGTGGAAGTTGATGAAAACAGCTGGTTAGCTCTTAGCATGCACGCTGACTGTGGGTGGTTCCCACGTTGTTGTTGTTTTTTTTGTTTTGTTTTTAGCTGCATTTTAATATAAACTTTCTTCATCAAAACAGATTTAAAGCAATGTTGTGTTTCAGTGTGTTTTGGAATGATAATGAATAAATCTTTTAAAAAAAATTTAAAGAAATAAATTTATTTTAAATAAATACATTTATTTTTAAATAAATAGTGTCTTGTTTGTGGTGGATGTCGCTGCTGGTTGAGGACTTGACAGCGGTTTTGACATGGGTTGCTAGTTAAATGGCGGCTGCAGCTCCAGGTAGTTTGAAGGCATCAATCAGAGCATTGAGTCCAACTCAAACACTCAGTGAGTCTAAAGATGTCAAACTGGGACAAAGTCTCGGTCCATTAATATTGATTGAACTATTCTTCCACTATATAGAACAGTGAACCGTCTTATATGGAGCCAAACAAGCTGAATATGGATCATCGCAAAGCTTCATACTAGACAATCAATAACTTCATATAGCACACATGCAAAATGGAATGGTTCTGTATGGCTCTTTTTTTTTATTTGCAGCCTTCTGATTTAAATTGAACAGGAACCTTTTCCCACGGGCTGATAATGCATTTCAAAACAAAATAACAGCAATAAACCAATGGAAGTAATAATATCATTAAATCAACACCCTGTCCTGAATGAGCAGCAGTTCATTCTGGGATTTGTAGTATTAGCAGCTACATGTGCTGTAAAATAGCAGCGAGGCAAATATGCGGCGTTGTTGTGGCTGCAGCCAACGGTGGAGATTGAGTCCCGGTTCCGTCTCGCTGGCCACACGGAAGTGCTGCCATCACGAGGTGAACAGAAAATTTGCAAAGTCATCTTTTTTGATGAAACACCAAGTGGCTTGCCACAATGAACATGTTTTCAGAGACCAGCCGCGGGCTACTTAAAATCAATTGGTGGGCCGCATTTGGCCCGCGGCCGGACTTTGGACATGTCTGCTCTATAATATTGTCCTTGTTTATCATTAAAATTGGCTTGCTGGGGGCACTGTCCGTCTCCTGGAGGCTGACATTTGCAGAGACACAGTGGTAACAGGGTTTTTCTGTTGTTTTTAACCAATAAACTGTAAATGTGGGTTAGAGCTCAGCAGGATGAATGACTGGATGATGGATGTCTGCAGCTGTGAGGACATGAAGCTGGACCTGAAGGGTTGAAGTGTTGTTCACTCAGTCAGTCATCACACACAACACAACAATATCAAGGAAAACAATCAGGAGTCACTCTGGGGACCAATCAGAAGAGTCGCTGTTGTGATGTCATCACACTGCGTGTTTACTCAAGGTGTGTCTTCATCAACAGGGTGATGAGGGTGATGGTGAGGGATGAGGATGAAGATAATTGTGATCATGATAGTGGTGATGAAGATGATGCTGATGATGTCCCACTGATTGTCACATCCCGAAAGATGTGAAATTTGTCCTCTGCATTTAACCCATCATCCCCTGAGGGAGCGGTGGGCAGCAGTGGTGCCGCACCCGGGCATCATTGGCTGATCTTACCCCCCAATTCCAACCCAGAATACTGAGAGCCAAGCAGGAGGCAATGAGGACCACTTTTTTAGTCTTTGGTATGACCCAGCTAGGGATCGAACCCACAACCTACCAGTCTCAGGGTGGACACTCTACCATTAGACCATTAAGCTGGTAATATAATTTAAACCATAAAGGAAGAAGAAGGAAGAAGCTGATCGTGTTCTGCTCTGACGTCTCCTCCTCAGCTGATGGAGGAGGTGCAGCTCCACCAGGAGCCTGCTGACCTGTGGATGGAGTGTGAGGAGGGGGTGGAGGAGGAGCAGCAGCAGCAGCAGGGGGAGGAGGAGCAGCAGCTGAGGTTCATCTCCACCCACACTGGTCCAGCAGAGGAGCTCAGATTCAGCCAGAGTTCCTCAGTGAAGGTAACCAGTGTCACCTGAGACCCCTGAGAGAGAGGAGGGACCTTCTCACCACTCTGTGTGTGTGTGTGTGTGTGTGTGTTCTCAGTGTGCAGCAGCTCCTCCAGCTTTCAAAGTCAATGGTTCCCTGATCCAACAACTGCCCCCTACAGGTGAGTTGACCCCAGGACACTGTCCTCACCCTCAACTGTCAGGAGAGGGTGAGGCACTCTCATCTGTCCTCACCTGTCTCTCTTGTGCTCAGGTTTGCAGCTGCAGCTCTCCTTCCATCCTGGAGGTTCCTCCAGTGGTTTCACCAGGATCCTGCTCCCCGACACTCTCACCTCCTTCTCCCCTCCAGGAGTCCCGACACCACCACCACCTCCTGCTGCTGCTGCTGCTGCTGCTCCACCCACTCCTGTCATCATAGGTGAGCACAGCACCACCTGTTGGCAGCGTCAGCTTCCTCCAGTGCCTCTGACGTGTGCCTGTTGTCCAGGTGTGGTCTCAGGTGAAGCAGCTCACAGAGTCCTGACCAACCACAGTGAGGCCACGCCCCTCCACCAGGCTCTGCCCCTTCACCAGACCACGCCCCTCCACCAGGCTCCGCCCCCCCTGACCAGACCTGCTGCTCCTCACAGGCTTCTGCTGAAAGGTCTCCAGCAGAGTGTGTGTGTGATTGTGACTGACTGTGTGCGTGTGTGTGTGTGTGTGTGTGTGTGTGTGTGTGTGTGTGTGTGTGTGTGTGTGTGTGTGTGTGTGTGTGTGTGTGTGTGTGTGTGTGTGTGTAACTGTGACTGACTGTGTGTATGCGTGTATGTGTGTGTGCCCCCAGGTCAGATGAAGACCTCTTCTTCCTCCTCTCCTCCTCCTGCCTGCTCCACCTGCTCCTCCTCATACAAGTTGGTCCCGGAGCTGCGAGGCTTCCTGTGTGTGAGTACACACACACACACACATGCACACACGCACAGTACCGTGGTGGGCCTGTGATGTCACAGCCTGACCCTCCCCCACTAAATCCCCCCGACCCCAGCTGTGCAGCCCCATCATCACTCAGAGTCTGAGGAACCTGAGGAGGAGGAGCAGGAAGAAGAGGAGGTCTAGGGACCCCCAGCCAGCCAGGACTGGACCTGGACCAGGGATTGGACCACGACCAGGGCTAGGACCAAGTCCAGGACCTGGACTAGGGCAAGGGCTAAGTCCAGGACCAAAACTAGGACATGGACCAGTAGCAGGACCAGAGCAGGTTGCTGCTGCTCACCGGTTCCCCCTGGTGGAGAAGCAGCAGACAGGACTCAGCTTCCCAGCATCTTCTGCTGCTTCCTGCGTGTCTCCCAAAGACTTCCTGTCAGAGGGCGTCCAGCAGGAAGAGCGGGGGGAGCAGCAGGAGGAGCAGGAGGAGGAGCAGCAGGAGGAGCGCCCCCCACTGGAGCCCCCGCAGAGCAAACTGGTCATCATGGTGGAGGACTTCTACTACGGCTCCGCCCCCGGACAGGAGCCGGCCAATCAGACAGCAGGAGCCAAGAAGAAGAGACACCAGGGGCCGTATAGCTGCATCTACTGTCCAGAGACACTGAGCAACAACATCCAGTGAGACACACACACACACACACTGAGCAACAACATCCAGTGAGACACACACACACACTGGGCAACAACATCCAGTGAGACACACACACACGGAGCAACAACATCCAGTGAGACACACACACACACACTGGGCAACAACATCCAGTGAGACACACACACACACTGGGCAACAACATCCAGTGAGACACACACACACACGGGGCAACAACATCCAGTGAGACACACGCACACACTGATAATTACAACATCAGAACACACACAGCAACAACATCCAGTGAGAGACACACACACACACGGGGCAACAACATCCAGTGAGACACACGCCCACACTCACACACACACTGGGCAACAACATCCAGTGTGACGCCCACACACACACACACGGCAACAACATCCAGTGACAACAACATCCAGTGAGACACACACACACAGTGGGCACAGCATCCAGTGAGACACACACATACTGATAATTACACATCAGAAACACACACTCTCTCTCCCACACACACACACACTCTCACACGTGCACACAGACACTCACAGAAATACACACACAAACACACACACGCACGGTAACTAATGATTATAAATGTAAGACTTGCATAAAGTAATTGATGATGATGGTTTGTCTCTCTCTCTCACTCTGTCTCTCTCTCTCCCTCCCCCTCCCAGGCTGATGAGTCACATGCTGGGTCATGTGACCAGCCAGGACTCCAAGCATTCCTCTGTTGCCTCCTGCAGCCACTGCTTCCGTCCCTTCCTGTCCTCCTTCAAGCTGCAGCGCCACCTGGAGGCCGTGCACGGCCCTAGGTCAGAGGTTACAGGTCAGGAGCCGCCCCCCCCCCCTCTATCTCTCTGTGATGTCATCGGTGATGTCATGCCCTGTGTGTGTGTGTGTGTGTGTGTGTGTGTGTGTGTGTGTGTGTGTGTGTGTGTGTGTGTGTGTGTGTGTGTGTGTGCGCGCGCGCAGCGGCCCAGTGTCAGATCTGTGAGCTGGCCTTCGACAGTGAGCCGACTTTCCTCCGACACATGAAGGTCACACACAAGCCAGGAGAGATGCCCTACGCCTGCCAGGTGGATACACACTCACGCACTCACTCACACTCTCACACACACGCCTGTATACATAACAAACGTGCTCAGTGATGCTTATAAATGTTAGACTTCCATAAAGTAAATGAAGAGGTGTGTGTGTTTCTCTCTGTCTCTCTCTCGCTCTCCCTCTCTCTCGCTCTCTCACTCTCTCTCTCTCTCTCCCCAGGTGTGTGGGTTCCGCTCGTCCTTCCACTCTCAGGTGTCTTCTCACTTTGAGCAGTGTCACAGTGCCACTGGTCTGCTGCTGTGTCTCTACTGTCTGAGAGTGCTGAGCAGCAGCAGCTGCTACCAGCAGCACGTGGCCCGCCACCAGGTAGGACCCCGCCCTCTCCTCTGGACCTCACCTGGACCTTCTCCTCACCCCCGTCTCCTCACCCCCTCTCAGAGGAAGCAGGTGTTCAGCTGCGGGAAGTGCCGCCTCCACTTCCTGTTTGTGCGAGACCGTCTGGAGCACCAGCGGCTGCACCATGGGACCCACGTCAGACCCCCCCAGCTGAGCAGGCTGAGACCCGGGACCAAGGTAGGCCCCCTGGACCCCCAGTACCACCCAGTCCCATCTGGGACCAAGGTAGACCCATGGACATCCAGTCCCACCTGAGACACACTCAGCCTAGGATACGCCCACACACTGACTGTGCCCCACCCACTCTGACATGGACACACCCTCTCACAGGCCAGGCCCCGCCCACTCAGCTACCTGTGCTGTGCTCCCTGCAGGTGACAGTGAGGACCTACTCAGTGGTAGGTGGGGCCGACCACAGGAAGAGCCTGAAGAGGCCAGAGCCATGTAAGGTGAGTGAGGGGTCACAGGGTCAACAACCTCCTGCTCCTCCTCTTCAGTTGGGGGGCGGGAGCTGCACGTGCTCAGTGAGGTCACAGTGTTTCCTCTGGGGTTAGGTTGTGGACGTGGACCCGCCCCTTCACACACAGGAAGTGAGGTCAGGATGGGTGGTGCAGAGCCTGGGCCCTCTGCTGGCCAAGCTGGGCCATGACAGGTAGGAACCACTGGAAGCACTGGACCCACTGGACTCAGTCAGCAGGAGGACACTGCTCCCCCTGCTGACTGAGTCCAGTCACTGCACCCTGCTAACACTGTTTATTTCTCCCCCTCCAGTGCTCCTCAGCAGTGTGTGGAGTGTCATTCCAGGGTCCTAGACTTCTCCTCTCACTTCCCCTCTCTGGTCCGCTGCTCCGTCTGCCGCTTCCTCACCTGCTGCTCCACCTCCTACGCCAACCACATGATCAAGTGAGCCGCCCCCGCAGCCGTCCAGTTAGCTGCTGCACCACTAGCATCCTGCTAACTCTTTGTGTGTGTGTGTGTGTGTAGTAATCATGCCACCTACAGACCCAAGTCTCACTTCCGCAGTGTGTTCCAGTCTGAACCCAAGTGAGTAGACCAGAAACACGACCAGGGCCAGGACCAGGACCAATTTACCTATACCAGCTACAGCAGGAATTGCATTATTGTGTGTGTGTCTGTGTCTGTGTGTCAGGCTGTCCCAGTGCCCCCTGCTATGTGTGACGTGTTCACTGACCACCCGCCGTGGGGACCTGATGGCCAATCACCTGGCAGAGCAGCCAGATCACCGCTGCCTCCTGCTGTCCAGCTCAGGTACGGCACACACAGGTGTGTGTTAGTGCTAACGATGCTAACGCTAACTAGGTGACCTGAAGATGTCTCTCTCGCTCTCAGAGTACAACCTCAGTCAGACGACCCACCCGCAGGATGACAGGTGAGCCACTGACCTGGTCTCACCTGCTTTCTCCTGGTGGCTCTTGGTCTCTCTTGGCCTCTCCTGGTCTCTCCCAGTGGCTCTTGGTCTCTCTTGGTCTCTCTTGGTATCTCCTGGTGGCTCTTGGTCTCTCCTGGTCTCTCCTGGTGGCTCTTGGTCTCACCTTGTCTCTCCTGTTCTCTCCTGGGGCCTCATGCATAAAAACATATGTGGTGTTCATCCTAAAACCTGACGTACGTTCAAATCCAGAAAACTACGTTGGACCAAAATAATCTGGATGTTCAAAACCTTGCGAATGCACGAATCCATGCACGTTTCCTTTGAACATCCCAATCATCGTGGAAAAATGAAATGAGTTTTTTTTTTATTGTGTGATGGCGCCTTTATGGCAATGTCTGTACACTCAATAGCCCTGATTTTGTTTGGAAATCAGCCTTGCTCTGCAAGTTGTGCTTTAATGTCGGCCTGATTAACTGCCGGGAATTTGATCTACCTGGTTGACACATGGATGATTCCGTACCACACAGCTGACATGGTTGGACTGAAGGTCGACTGGCACCGGGTGTGTCTCTCTTAGGAGGGAACCCCAGCGTGGTCAGCAGCCTTGGCACCGCGGCTCCTTGTCGCACGGTGTTCTGAAGAGCTGCGGCTCGGAGCACAGTTCTAAAAGAACTCCCCTTCAGAACCTGTCATAGCTCATGAAGTCTGGATGGTCTCTTAAAATTCTTTGGTGGCGAACTGCTCTATTCACCTCATCCTCCATAGTGCCCATGCTGCCGTTGTTAGCTTTATTTTCCACACCTCTGTGTTTCCACGGTCAAATACATTTTTATGAATCCGAATGTGAACGTGGAAATGGGCGTACCTTTTATACATGAGGCCCCTGGTTTCTCCTTGTCTCTCCTGTTCTCACCTGGTTTCTCCTGGTTTCTCCTGGTTTCTCCTGGTCTCTCCTGGTCTCTCCTGTTCTCACCTGGTCACTCCTGGTCTCTCCTGGTTTCTCCTGGTTTCTCCTGGTTTCTCCTGGTCTCTCCTGTTCTCTCCTGTTCTCACCTGGTCACTCCTGGTCTCTCCTGTTCTCACCTGGTTTCTCCTGGTTTCTCCTGGTCTCTCCTGGTCTCTCCTGTTCTCTACTGGTCACTCCTGGTTTCTCCCGTCGCCCCTAGAACATCTCACCTCTTGGCCCCTCCCCTCCACAGTCACCTGATCCCAGGGGGCGGAGCCTTTGTCCCCATCCACCTGCTGCTACCCAGTGGAGGCTCTGCCCAGCTGTCTGTCAAGCCCCTCCTCCCCCTGGCCCCCCGCAGCCCCACCCCCCCAGCCATGCTGGTCCAGGTCCTGGGGCCCCGCCCACTTCCTGAGCAGGTAACCTGCCTTGTGATTTTTCACAGCACTGCACTGAGTTGGTCAGCTGACTGGATGCTGATGATGTCATGTGTACACCTCCCCCAGGTCCAGGCCCCACCCCTCTCTACCCCCCAGCTGTGGGTCCTGGTCCTGGCTCTGACCCTGGGCCCCCGCCAGGCCTGCCGGCATTGTGGCGTAGCCCCGCCCACCCTGCGCTCCTGGTTGGCCCAACTGCAGGAGGGGGCGGGGCCCTGGGCCATCAGGGGGTGTGGCCTGCCCAGGGGAGTGTGGCCCTGGAGGACAGGCCGACTGGCCCAGTGGCTGCTGGTCCAGCGGGAGCAGCAGCAGCAGGGGGGTCCAGAGGTCCTGCTGCGGGTGGCCCGGACCCTCCTCGGGGGCCGCAGCCCGTTGAACCACCAGCTGGCCTGGACCGCCCACTTCCTGCTGAGGCACGACCTGGCCCTGGACCCCCTGGAGACCCTGGACCCCCTGGACTCCCAGCAATCCCCTGGCCTGGGCCCCCACCAGACCCCCAACCTGGACCCCCTTGATCCCCAGCAGACCCCCAACCTGGACCCCCAGGCCCTGGACCTCCTGCAGCCCTCCGGCCTGGCCAGCAGGGGGCACCTGCCTAGGGCCGTCCTGGACAGGAGCCGCGCCTTCATCCATCTGCTGGCTGCACAGGTTGGTTTGGACCAGGACCACGCCCAGCTGGTTCCCCCCTTGAGGTCACATGACCTTCCAAAGCCCTAGTAGTTGGGTCTGAGTCCCACATGGTAGCTCCCTACTGGCACCACACAGTCACTACACTGAGACCATGTTTTAACATTACTGTTCACTGTATAGTCACTCAAGCATATCCCACAATGCATCAGTACTAGTTGTAGTACAGCCAATAGGGTCACTGGGCCAGTGGTAGCATATCCCACAATGCATCAGTACTAGTTGTAGTACAGCCAATAGGGTCACTGGGCCAGTGGTAGTATATCCCACCATGCATTGCATTTGTCACTCTGACGCTCAGGTAGAAAGGACCAGTGTTGGTTTTAATGTGGGTGATGAACAGTTTGATATGAACTGACCACTGAAGGAGGGTTAGACTGAAGGAGCTCTCAGTTCACTTAACACTGTGTTCAGGTGGACATTCATTTATATAGTTTATGGTGTGTGTGTGTGTGTATGTGTGTGTGTGTGTGTGTGTGTGTGTGTGTGTGTGTGTGTGTGTGTGTGTGTGTAGGTGCGGACTCGTCCTCACCACCTGCTGGCCTGCATGGCTGAGATGTCGGTGTGGGTGGATATGGTCCAGTTCTCCCAGCAGGACCCCGCTGCCCTGCGGCTGACTGGTTCCCCTGGGGAGGCGCCCGTGTTCTCGCTGGTTCTGTCGGGTCTGGCTGACGGAACCTTCCTCCCACCGCTGCTCTTCTTCTGTGGTTCGCTGCCACCGCTTCCTCACGGCTTCCCAGAGAACATCCTGCTGGAGGCCCGGCCCAAGGGCCTGGGAGACCAAGACCTGCACAGCACCTGGATCCACAGGGTGGGTGAGCCCATGGGGCGGGGCTTAGAGCGGGGCGTGGCCGACTGGTGGGGCCACAGTGGGTTGTAAATTGTGACAGAGGAGTTGGAGCAGCAGCAGATGGATGGAGTGATTTGGTACCGGTTTGAAAATGGCCCCCGGGCCGTAGTTTTCCCCTGCCTGACCTCGAGGCTGAGGTGGTGGAGGGCCATAGATAGACGGATGGAAAGTTGATTCTTCCCTGGAGGGAATTCCCGCAGAGAAGTTTGGCTTTCAGTCGGAGCAGCAGCAGTCAAATCAGACACCAAATTAAGTCAGCTAGGTGGAGAAACACTCAAGACCAGACCAGACCTCCTCCCCACTGTGGGGCTGAACACCCTAGGATGTGGGACACTGTGTTAGCCTGTTAGCGTTAGCAACCTGTCACTCAACAGGCTCCTGTGCTAGCTGATGACCGTGTGCAGAGCGAGGCTGCTACTGTCCACAGTGTCCAACAACTTGTCTAGTGCACTCTAGTTGGCCACTGCCACCACAGAGTCCAGCTTCTGCATGCCCTGACCCCGATACTGACCCCGACACTGACCCTGACACTGACCCTGACCCTAGAGGTGTTACTGCACCAGTTCAGCAGTGTCACTCCCTCACGGTGGTCTCCAGGCTGAGGAAGCAGAACCCTCTCTGCTGCATCACCTGCAGTCAGGTGACTTCCTCTCACTTCCTGTGTGTTGTGGACAGGTGTGGCGCCCCTACCTGGCCTCCCAGCAGGACTCTACGCTGCTGCTGCTGGATGTCCACCGAGGCCACCTGACGGAGGAGTTCAGGAGCAACTTCACCTCTACCTCCTCCTCTTCCTCCTCCACCAGCCTTCTCTTCATCCCCTCCGCCTGCAGCAGCCGCCTGCAGCCGCTGCACCTCTGCATCACCCCGGCCCTCAGGGACTACCTGCAGGTATCTCCATCACCTCCACCTGTCTCACCTCCTCCACCTCCACCTGCCTCACCTCCTCCACCTGTTTCCTGTGTGTCCTCAGACCCGCTGGCTCCAGCTGGTCTCTCAGGGGGGTCTAGACGGTCTGGGTCTGGACCAGCTGTCTCTCACTTTGGCCTGCTGGCTCAGTGAGCTCTCCTCCACCCTCCACACTGGGACCCACTTCCTGCAAAGGTTAGGACCAGAACTAGAACGTGAACCAGAACCTGAACTAGAACTAGAACCAGTGAACCAGATCCTGAACCAGAACCTCTGATCCTGCAGGTCCTTCTCCTCAGTGTGCAGACAGGATGTGCTGGAGGATCGAGGGGAGGCAGCCTCCATGACCAAGGCCCTGCTGGAGGCCCTGCAGGCCCCGCCCCCTGAGCCAACTGCAGGAGAAGGCGGAGACTCCTCCCACAGGTTCCACCACTGAAGACGACAGGACAGGAAGTGATGTGTGTTGGCCCCGCCCACTACTGGCCACGCCCACTGACCCCCTGCCCCTCAACTGCCTCCTGATGGCTTGAAGGTTCCAGATGGATCCTGCAGTGTCTGTAAATGTTTGTTGATGAAATAAAAGAAGCTTTTTCTCCTCACCTGGTCCACTGAGTATCCTCCACTCTGATTGGCTCACAGCAGGAGGGCCTTCACTCTAGGGATGGGCAATATGGACGAAAAAATTGATCACGATAATTTCTGGCATTTATTGCGATAACGATAAAAAATATAAAACAATTCAATTCCATCTTTTGGGATTTTTTTGAAACCGCACATTTTCGAAACCGCACTCGAAAAAAAACGCGTTTACACGAAGCCGTATTTAAAAAAGAAAAAAATCCTGTTTACACAGATACACTGAAAACGATGTAGTACCTATGCCCGGCCAGGTGTGGTGCCGCACGTTTACTCCCTGAAGGCGGAAGAAGAAGAAGAACGCCTGAAGCACGGCGTGTTTAAAAAAGCAGTAGTTCGCTAAAACAAGCACCTCAGAGAGCAGAAAGGAAGATCACTCGTGAAAAGACGTGTGGATAAACGACAGTTTATGTTCACTTTGCACACAATCCACGATTGATTCTCGAGCACGGTGGGTACACTATCAGCCCCGTGCTTGTTGTGCTACACATGAGCTGTCAGCGGCCAGCAGAAAGTGCGTTGTGCACTATAGTCTGTTCTATGGAGATGCAGCTCTCTCTCTCTCTAAACACACACACACACACACACACAGTGTTCTGCTCATCATCCAGCAGCATTACAGTGTGTCAGTTTAAATATAGACAGCGTGAGAACAACGGTCAGTTTTCCCAGCATGGCCTGCAGCGAGGCAGCCCCCCACCAGGAGGACTGGGCCAGCTGGGAGACAGAAAGAGATGCATGATGGGAAGATTCTCTGACCCCCCCCAGTGGCCGAGTTGACACCTTGTTTTGTGTGTGTGGTGAGGTGGGTGGGTCTTGTGGCTCTCACCCAATCACAGCAGCCAAAGGAGGTGCAGTGACTTCGCTGGCCTCTAGGTGGAGTCACTCTGCTGCTCAGCTGTGAAGCATCAGCAGTAACAGCAGTAGGACGTCCTGGAGGTATGAGGTCATGTGACCCTGTGTGCTTTCTGGGAGAGTCTCAGTGATGCTCCCTTGCTTGCCCCTCCCTCTCTCTCTCTCTTTCTCTCTCTCTCTCTCTCTCTTCCTTTCATCCAGTGTCCAGTTGATGAGACAGAGAGTCAGTCCTCCGTCCAATCAGCATGAAGACACTGAGACTGGCTGGAGTCCTGCTGCTGCTGCTGCTGCTGCTACCAGCCACTGGTGAGTCCCAGAGTGAGAGAGTGTGTCTGATGAGTCTGCTTCTGGTGTGTGTCTGAGTGAGACTAGCAGAGTGTGTGTGTGTGTGTGTGTGCTGCAGCAGCTGCTCTTCTTCATGTTGTTTCTACAGTTGAACTCAATGATTCTCAACAAACTGTTAGAATGTTTCTTTTGGACATAATCAGTCATGTGACCCTTCCTCCCTTCATCCCTTAATGTGGCCCCTCCTCACCCCCCTGCCAAAGAGAGACAGAGTGCGTGTGTGTGTGTGTGTGTGTGTGTGTGTGTGTGTGTGTGTGTGTGTGTGTGTGCGTGTGTGTGTGGACCACCTGGTTCTCATTTCCTCCTCCTACTGCTCTGGGATGGAAGTGATTGACAGGCTGGTGGCGATGACTCACTTCCTGTTTGGAAACAATGAACAGCCCACTCACTTCCCATCAGCCCCGTGTGTGTGTGTGTGTGTGTGTGTTTGTCAGGCTGCAGTTGGGTCAGCACAACTTTTGTTCCTTCTGAAGACCAGATGGAGGGATGTGTTTCCCAGAATGCACTGTGGCTGGAGGAGTCACTGACACAGTGGACTAGGTCCAACAAGGAGTTTGTGAGTGAGTGACTGAGTGTGTTAGCCAACCAGGAAGTGGAGACGAGGCAGCAGGAAGCCGCTCCACCTGCAAATCCCATCAGTCGCAGCAGCAGCAGCAGCAGCAGCTGGGGTACATTCTGGGCGGGACTTCCTCTGGCCTGGTGGCCTCACTGGGACCTGGTTCTCTGGACTGGGTCCAGTTCACATGAGAAGTGGTCCTGGTCTCAAGAGGTTCCTGCTGGCTTCTCATCATCTCCTCCTGCTGCTCCTCCTGCTTGCAGTGGTTGGAGCCCCACAGGACCCACCCCCCACCTCCACCCCAGAGTATGACTACAACCCCACCTTCGACTACAGCTTCTTCAGTGAGAAACACACACACAAACACACACACAAATTTAAAACACACAGTGAGAGACAAGGTGTGTATGTGTGTGATGCCTTCAGGTAACGTCACCAGCGACGACGATGACAACTTTACTGACCTGCTGCTCCCAACGGGGGCAGCAGACCCCCAGCAGACAGCAGGACCTTCGGACCAGCCAGGCTCCGCCCTTCCCACCACCAGCAGGCCTCCGGCTCCACCAATCACAGAGTGGGGCGGAGCCACCGTGCCCAGCGCTGCACCACTTCCTTTTTCTGCGGTAGTTCAAATTCATTTCAGGTCTCGCTGGCCATGTGAGCAAACACTTGAGCTGTGCTCTGATTGGCTGCTGGCTATCAGCAAGAAAAAATCAAAAACCAATCAGACTTTTGACTTGTTGAACTGAGTGAAAATCAAAGGATTGGGTCTCCTGCTAAGGTGGTGCGTTCACTGTCCGCAGGGAAGCAGAGCGCTGCTGTTCTCCCTCCTGATCCTCATCACACCACAGCTGCAGCACACTGGCTGACACTGGACACACACACCACAGGTGAGACACACACACACACACACAGACTCACTCACTCATTCACTCACACACACACACACACACACACACACACAAACACATTCACTCACACACACACACACACTCTGGTATTGTTCTCTGTCCATCAACAGACTCTCCCAGATAGCGATGTGGTCACCTGATCAGAAATGGGCGGGTCTTCTAAAAAGGGGCGGAGCCACTCAATCCCATGGCCTTCAGCCAATCACTGAGCTTCTCCAGCAGCACAACTGACACGCCTTCACGCTGACGGGTCTTCTACTGCACTGAGCTTCTATTTATTGTCCTGGAATCTGATTGGTTTCCTCACAACAAATCTGATTGGTTCCTTCACAATGACCTTGGTTGGTTCCCTCACAATGAATTTTTATTTTTTATTCTTTTAATTACTATAATTTCTCATCTTTTTGCACTATACAGTAGCTGTAATTATGCACATTTTCCCTTTGTGGGATTAATAAAGGCCTTCTATTCTATTATATTGTAAATTGATTGGTTCCTTCACAATAAAATGTTGCAGCTGAAAATGATTTCAACATTTGATCAAAAAAATCCTCTGAGCTCAGATCAGCTGTCTGGAGCCCAGCGAGGTCCGCCCAGTGGGGGCGGGGCCTGTGTAGCCTTCCTACTGCTGGCCAATCCTAGAAGTGACGGTTTTATAGCATCAAGCTAACCATTACTCAGCATTAACAGTCACATATTTCAACTGAATTTTGGGGTTTTGGTTTCACATATGTCTGGCTTACGTAAGTGAAACCCCTACGTTTAAAAAACTGAATAATTTATGTGTCAATTTCAGTACTTAAATTTGTACGTCGTGTCTTTGCCGCTAATTTCAGCTGACTTCCCAGGATCCCAGGATGCTTAGCAGCAGCACCAAAAGCATCCTGGAATACAGAAGGATGCGAAGGAAAGTAGTGGTGCATCCCCTGAATTGGCTAAAAGGAGAGTGCATTTGAAGAGCGCATTTAGTGAATTGCGACAAGCCTTCACGCAGTGCTATGATGTAACTGGACTTCAAATGCATGCTTCGAAGGATGCAGACCCTGAATTGAGACACAGCCAAGGATGATTGTATATAAATGTGTATATATATATATGATGAACTGGCGACTTGTCCAGGGTGTACCCTGCCTTCGCCCTAAGACAGCTGGGATAGGCTCCAGCAGACCCCCGTGACCCTGAATTGGAATAAGCGGGCATAGAAGATGAATGAATGAATATATATATAATGTTTCTCAACTGGCGGTTCGCGACCCACTTTTGGGTCACGGAGCTGTTTTGACTGGGTTGCGGCTTCGTGGACAAAAAAAATGCTGGCTGGTAATTTGCAGGACAGACAAATCAGTTCAACGATTGCAATAATTAATTGACAAGACACGACAGAAAGTGGGCTGGTGATTTGATGTTTGTGGGTCATGAGAGTCCAGCAGTTGAGAACCACTGGACTGGAGAGACCAACTGGTGGTGACGCAGCCTCACCAGGAGGGGGCAGCAAGTTACAACGAGCTGCGGCTCCAGAGAAGGAGAGGAAGTAGCAGAAGCAGCAGCAGCAGGTGAAGCCCTCGGCGCCGAACCGGGACGGCCCAGACCGGAGCCGGTCTTTGTTCGGGACCTGAAGCCGGAAGATGATGAGGCGCCACTGGGAGCGGCAGCCTCCCGAACCGGAAGTTGAGCTCAAGACCGAAGGTTTGTTCCGCCTCCGCGTCTCTGTGCTAACGGTAGCTTAGCTCGCCTGTCATGGAGTGAACAGACTGGCTAACTAACAGCAGCTAAAAGCAGCCGCTGCGACTCTCTCTCTCTCTCTCTCTCTCTCTCTCTCTCTCTCTCTCTCTCTGTCTGTCTGTCTGTCTGTCTGTCTGTCTGTCTGTCTGTGTGTGTGTGTGTGTGTGTGTGTGTGTGTGTGTGTGTGTGTGTGTGTGTGTGTGTGTGTGTGTGTGTGTGTGTGTGTGTGAGAATCTTTTGCTGTGGATGGTTCCAGTCAGTAGGATTTAGGCAGATTATGCTCCAGCTATTGTTGTGATGGTGACTGCAGCGGTTCAGTCGAGAGAGTTTGGAAGCAAAGCCTGATGGCAAGTGTAGTCGGTCCATAAATAACTGACACTCGAAGCTTCGGACATTTGAGGGACTTTAGTGGGAATTTGTGAACAAATCGGCTCGGACAGAACCACTTCCGGTCATCGAAGGGGCTCCTTCTACGACAAAGTTTGTGAATTTGCTTCGGGTGTCATAATTAGCAATAGTGGACTAACGAACCCAGAACACTTTGTCAGTGCTAGTTAGCATTAGCAACATACTCATTTCAACATTAATAACATGCTCACTAGCCTTGAACGCTCCCTGCAGGTTAGTTAGCATTAACAACAGACTCATTCCAGCATTATAAACCCGTCCACAGGGGGGCAGCAGCAGTTGAACTGGTCTTCTCTCTTCTTCCAGTGTTGCCTGCAGAAGTCTGCAGGGTGATCATTGGTGAAGAACACGTGGAGGAGGCTCCCCCCCTCCTCCACCTGAAGGAGGAGCCAGAGGAGCTGACGTTGACCCCCGTCAGCGTTAAGAGCGAGGACCATGAAGAAGAAGATGATGACGATGATGAAGCGGAGGAGGAGGAGGTGGTGGGGCCAGGAGGGGGCGGGGCCAGAGTGTGGAGGGGGCGGGGCCTGGACCCAGATGTTACGGGAGGGGACGTGGCACCCCCCGCAGGCCTGGAGGAGCAGCAGCAGCGGAGGAGGAGGAGCTCAGCGGAGAAGAACTTCTCCTGCTCAGTGTGTGGGCGGAGCTTCACCAGGAGGCTCCACCTGAAGGACCACATGACCAGCCACACTGGAGAGAAGCCCCACAGCTGCAGCCAGTGTGGGAAGACCTTCAGCAGAAGGGACAACCTGAAGACCCACCTGAGGAGCCACAGCGGCGAGAAACGCTTCTCCTGCTCCGTCTGCGAGAAGAAGTTCACCAGGAGGCCCCACCTGAAGGACCACATGACTGTCCACACCGGAGAGAAGCCCTTCAGCTGCTCCCAGTGCGGCCAGACTTTCTCCAGGAGGGACAACCTGAGCACCCACCTGAGGAGCCACAGTGGAGAGAAGCCATTCAGCTGCTCCATCTGCGGAAAGAAGCTGAGCAGGAGGCCCCACCTGAAGGCCCACATGAGGAGCCACACGGGCGAGAAGCCCTTCAGCTGCTCCCAGTGCGGCCAGAGGTTCTCCAGGAGGGACAACCTGCGGGAGCACCTGAGGATCCACACCAAGGAGAAGCCCTACAGCTGCTCCGTGTGCGGGAAGAGCTTCTCGCAGCGTGGGAACTCCCTCAGCCATGCCAGGCTCCACAGAGGAACCAGGCCCTTCAGCTGCCCGCTCTGCAGCAGGACCTTCAGCCTCAAGGGCAACCTCAAGACCCACCTGAGGGTCCACACTGGCGAGAAGCCCTTCAGCTGCACCCTCTGCAGGAAGAGCTTCAAGCAGAAGTTCCACCTGACGGAGCACATGACCACACACACTGGCCAAAGGCTCTACAGCTGCTCCAGCTGCGGCAGGGCCTTCAACAAGAGGCTGCTGGTCGAGAGACACACCTGTGCACCCTGACCTTTGACCTCTGACCACACCATGCACACAGAGAACCAGAGCACACACACACACACACACACACACACACACACACACACACACACACTGTATCTAAGCCCCGCCCCCTGCCTGGCGACAGCTGGTCTGGTCTGTTAGTTGCAGCAGCGAGCAGCAGCCACCAGGAGGCAGCCTGACCTGCAGGGTGGGTTCTGATCAGTCCCCTGAGTCACACTGAGAGACATCATGGGAGACGGCGCAAGAACCAGTACCATCACTTTCAGAGCGAACAGGACGATCTGATTGGACCAGAGGGACCGTGTGAACAACTGAAGCAGCCGAGGACGTTAACATGTTAGCCCGAGGAAGCTAACGGCTAATGGCGCTACAAGGACAGATATTGAAGGTTTGTGTATCAGTACATTAGATCAGAATCTGCTGCTGGTGTTGTCAAATCAATAAACACATCTGCTTTTTGGCCACTTTGACTGTCGTCCAATCAGCTCACTGCGACTCAGTCACCTGCATTTAAGTTCACTGTATGACCTGTTAGCCAATCACTCCTGCACACGGCTGTATAGAGAAGTCCAGGTGAGAGTGCGCCCCCCAATGGTGGGCCAGTGGACCAGCAGAGGTCCAACTGAGACAAAGCCTGGGTCCATCATTGATATTGATTGAAGAATCTTTCTCCAGATACAACAGCGAATCTTTTACATGGAGCCAAACAAGCTGAATATGTAACAAAGCAAAGCAAATCAAATGTCAATAAAAATCATATGGCTCTTTTTCATTTGCAGCCTTCTGATTTAAATTTCAACAGGAACCTTTTTCCACGGGCTGATAATACATTTCAAAACAAAATAACAGCAATAAACCAATGAAGTCATAATATCCTTCAACAAACATCCTGTCCTGATGGAGCAGCAGAGCATTCTGGGAGTTCTAGTATTTAGTAGTATTAGCGCTACATGTGCTGTATAATAGGGGCAGGCCAAATATAATGACACTGGGGGGCCAAATTTGGCCCGTTGAGCCAGAGTTTGACACATGCGTTAAAACAATCAATCAATCAGTTGAACTTTTCTGTCATAACCAGAGGCGTCTCAAAGCTTCTTTGCACAATCAAGAGATGTCTAATCAATGGTTTGTTATTTGGAGGTGTGTTTGTTCCAGTGACCAGTGTGGACTGGTGAGTATGAACACAGAGAACATTGAAGATTTGACCTTCTATAGGTTGAAACAAGGCTGAGTGTGAAGCAGCCAGGGCTCACTACTCACTACTACCACGCTGCAAACTATCAGAGGTGGCTCTCCATCCATCTGCTGTTGCTCTGCCTCCTCTGGCACACTGTAGAACCCACTGTGGCTCCACCAGTCCAACTGTTATCCAACTCCTGGTCCATGTCCTCTGACTCCTCCCCTGATCAGCTGACTGAGAAGGAGGAACTGAGTGAAGAGAAGGAGGACGTAGAAAACAGCAGCTTGCTGTGAAAGCAGACATCAGAACTGGTTCTAACTGGATCAAAACTGGTTCAAACTGGATCGAAACTGGTTCAAACTGTTTTAGACTGTTTCATTAGGTTCAAACTGAATCAAACTGTTCTTGTCATGTGACCTGGTACACTAATATGTGTGAAGTGATTCTTCATTCTTTGTTTTGTTTTGTTTTTCTTGGTCCAGGTTTTTTTTTATTTTTAATTCTAAAGCTATTTCACTATAATTCTAATATTTTAATACTAATTGCTGGTAAATATTGTGTATTTCAATATTCACTGTTACAACAGTAGAAGAAAATATGCCACCATTTTAACTTTGTCTATTAATCTGACTGATTCAGGAGGTTTATTTTAATATATTTAAGATTTTATTTTCATTTTCAGTTATGTTTTTTTTATTCAGGAGATATTTTGAGTCTTTCAATGTTCCGCACTAAAAACTCTCATGTATGTCTATATGTAAATATATGTATGTATGTAAATATGTATCTAAATGTATATATACAGGTACTACCCGAAAAATTAGAATATCAAGTAAAAGTTGTTTTATTTTGGCAATTTAACATAAAAGATGAAACCAACAAATTTTATTGAGCCATTACACGCAAATTGACATATCTCAAGCAGTTCCTTGTTGTAACTTTGCTGATTAAGATTTTCAGCTTATTAAAACCACAAACCCACAAACCCACAATTTTTTTAAGCTGCAAGACCTGATCAGCAAAATCCAAAGAATTAAAAACTTGAAATATATTGATTTGCATATTATTCATTTATATAATATGTCAAATTCACCTTTTAAGTTGAATTGCAGAAATACAACAACCTTTTCAGGATATTCTAATTTTCTGGGTAGTACCTGTATGTAAGGATCTGTATATGGAACCTCGCATTTTTCCGGGAGCGCTCCCGGATGTGACGTCACGGCATGGCGTCCTGCGTCACTACGCAACGGTCCTGGTTCCCGGAAGTAGCAGTGCCGCCTTGTTTACATCCTGCTCTTTGTTTCCGGTCTGCGCCTCGCGGCGGCGGCGGCGGCGAAGAAAAACCCTAAACAAAACTCAACAAAATGTCCCGGCGCGTGACCAAGCTGCGCGCGCTCATCGACCAGCAGCTGGCGGCGGCCGCGCGCGAGATCTTCCGGCTGCTGCGGGGGGGCGCGCGGGGCGAGCGGGGCGACGTGGAGCAGCTGAGGCGGCTCGTGACGGAGCGCGTGGCCGCGGCCGTGCACGTCATCTTCACCGCGCTCGAGGACCTTGGAGGAGGTGGAGGTGAGGAGAAGGAGGTGGAGGGGGAGAAGGAGGAGGAGTTGAGCAGAAGGAGGCTGAGTGGGTAGGAGGGAGGAGGACAACAATATTATTTTCAGTGGCTGCAAACCTGTGACTGTTTCTGGTACTGGCTAAGGGTCAGGGGTCAGAGGTCATAGCCCTCTGTTTTACGACCGAGACCCCTGGATCCAAAATGGTTGGACTTGTCAGGGGCGTAGCCATCATTTTCGAAGTGAGGGGGCCAAATTGTTTAGAGGTCTATGGAGTGATTTATCATCCTCTCACATTCAGTTGCACCTCTCCTCAGCAGATAAAGAACCACACCAACACAAAGAGCACAGCAGCAGGAAACTAACTTAAACTCTTCAAAAATTATATACTATGAAAGTCAAAATCTAAAGCTGCCGAACTCTTGTTTAGTTGACCTAGAATGACCTTGAGGGCATCTACAATACAGAGTGAGAGTACTAGATCTGCAGCAAAGTGATTGGTTGGAGTCACATAGCCACTCCAATTTAGGATGGCTTTCTCTTCTGACACAAAAATTTGCTTGATAAAGGTCTTGCACCAAAACATCGCAATAAATTATCTTTATCTTTCTGCATGTTTGTATGTGTGCAGAATTTTCTCTTCCAGGTACCACTTTTTTAAAAAATCAGTAAGTTTCTCCCTGCCTGTCAGTGCTGCAGCCTGGTCTCTCCCCTGGCACATGACCTTCTCCCTGCACAGCCTGTTGCAACACAGACAAAAACATTTAGTATAGATAAAACTAGTTCTGAAATAGCAGTGGAAATGCTAATCTGAGAGTCTTTCTTATCATATATACATTTCCTTAGCCAGTTAAAATTTCTCCTACAATAATATAGATAATAAATGTGAAAATCAAAGTTATAGATGGATTTAAGAATAGTAGTGGTGACAAAGCTGTGGAAATTAATCACCTGTGACCTGTCACCTGTGACCCTGTATAATCACCCTTGTTGGCCTCTGGTACACTGTCTCTTCTCTCACCCTGCTCTTTCTATTGTGGCAATAAAGTTTTTTGTTTTTTTTTAGGTGGAAAGTAACATTTTGAAATTGAATTAGGAATACAGCAGTATTACAATTTAACCAAAATATCCTATTTATGTTCTGAACATTTTCTCTGAGCCAGTGTTAACAGAGACATTATAAGGACATATTTTATTTTCTCCTCTCCTCACCTGCTGTGAAGACCCTCCCTGACCATCCCAGCTGTTGGTCTCTGGTCCACTTTCTCCTCCCTCACCCTGCTCTTTCTATTTAACAGAAAGAGTAGACGATAAGAATATAAACTATAATGCAAAAAACAGTGAGCACATTTTCTGTGCAGAAATTAAGCAGGAGAGGGTGTATAACAAGCTAGCTTAGATGACTAAAATCCTAGGCAATAATATACAATATAGAAAATCTCTGTTGTAGCTAAACATTATCTACATGTAAGAGCATTACTCAACTTACACGGTTTGTTTGGAAAAAAAAAACTGTCTAAAGTTTTTTGCTTCTTGGCTGGCTTGCTGAACATGATGAGGAACAAAAACGTCCGTCTCTGATGACACTTAGCTGAGCTCCGTGTCACTTAGTTGAGCTCAGTCTACGGCTGTAAAAAAGTGCGGGAGACGGAGGGCACAGATACGGGAAGTGCGGGGGACATGTCCCCCGTGTACCCCGCTACGCCCATGCCTGTTGGACATCCTGCGTGTTGACAGGTGTTTCTTCCTCTATTGCGGTCTTTTGGCTGCAGTACCACTAGTGGCCACTGGGGGCGGGGGGGTGATAGTTACAGCGCCCCCTCTATTGGACCGAGTGTGGTGTCTCTGATCCATCGGTTTTACGCACTAACTCGTGGCTTTTACGGCTTTTCCAGACTGTCTCCAGACTCCCCCTGGTGGCGACCAGCAGCAACTGCAGCTGCAGAAGGCGCTCCAGCCTGGAGCCACCTGCAGAGGGAAGAGGAAGAAGATCCTGGAGGAGGAGGTGGAGAAGGAAGCGGGGGAGGGGGTGGAGTCTCTCCACGGGCCGTCCAATCAGAAGACCCAGAGAGGAGGAGGAGAAGGTGGAGCAGAAGGGGGAGGAGGAGGAACAAAAGGGAAAAAAAAAAACTCCTTCTCCTGCTCCACCTGCAGCAGGACCTTTTGCCGCAGCAGCTCACTGCAGCGCCACGCTGAGATCCACCACCAGGGAGTAGCACCTCCAGCAGCAGCAGCAGAGGCAGGGGCAGCTCCTCCAGCACCTCCTCCCTTCATCTGTGAGTTCTGCGGGAGGACATTCTGGGACAAGGGTGTCCTGAGGAGGCACCTGCGTGGCCACCAGGGCGGCGCCGCCCGCCGCAGCTTTTCCTGCGAGGTGTGCAGCAAGAGCTTCACGGTGGGCCAGCACCTGGAGGTCCACCGCAGGATCCACACTGGGGAGAAGCCCTTCACCTGCCAGGTGTGTGGGAAGACCTTCAGGCAGGTGGGCAACCTGGACTCCCACCGCAGGATCCACACCGGCGAGAAGCCCTTCGTCTGCAGCCTCTGTGGCAAGACCTTCCGCCAGAAGGTGTCGCTGGAGACCCACGAGAGGTTCCACAAGCAGGAGAGGAACTTCAGCTGCCGGCTGTGCACCAAGAGCTTTGTGCAGAAGGTGGACCTGAAGAGACACATGCTGAGCCACACAGGTGAGAAGCCCCACCGCTGCTCCATCTGCACGAAGGCCTACCAGGAGAAGCGCTCGCTGGAGGCACACATGAAGGTCCACGCCGGGGAGAAGACCACCACCGGCAGCACCAGCGTGGTGGCCTCCGGAGTCTCCTCCAGGGTCCCCTTGCTGGGGGGCACCAGGGAGCAGCTCCAAGATGGAGCTCAGTCTGACTTCATCCACCTGTGACCTGCTGGGGAGCTGCTGGAGGAACATCTAGCTGGAGGAACATCTTGTTCCTCTGCTGCCCAGATGGGGAGCCAAAGGTCTCCTAATGTCAACCATGTTGAAATTGTCTTTTCTGGTCCAGTTCCTGGTCCTGGTCCAGGTCCACTTTCAGGTGCTGGTCAAGTTAAAGTTAAAGTCAAGGTCCCAGTGATTGTCACACCTACTGAAGGATGCAAAATTTGTCCTCTACATTTGACCCATCATCCCTCGAGGGAGCAGCAGTGGTGCCGCGCCAGGGAATCCAACCCTCCAATTCCAACCCAGAATACTGAGTGCCAAGCAGGGAGGCAATGGGGACCATTTTTACAGTCTTTGGTATGACCCGGCCGAGGATCAAACCCACAACCTCCCAGTCTCAGGGTGGACACTCTACCACTAGACCACTGAGCTCCTTGGCATGCTGGTCCAGGTCCTGGTCCTGGTCCTTGTCCTCAATAGTCGATTTTGAAATAAATACTTTTTATTTTGATCTCCTTGTTAATTTGGATTATCTTGATGTGAAGCTGGATCTTCTCCACCAGCAGAGGGCGCTAGGGGATTAGAACCCTCAACCTTTCAAACGCGAACCGATCAGGGAGGGGGCGGGGTTAGAGGTGTCGTTCCTCCTCCGGCCTGCAGGGGAGAGGTGCCGCTGCAGGAGGCGTTCAGGTTTCGTAGGAAATTCAGTCTGCGTTTCCTTCACTTTCCTTCAGTTTCTCCGTCCAGACTAGTTTTATAACTGCTGCATTCATGACGGGAGCAGCAGCAGCAGAATAAGTAATAATAATAACAATAAAACGTGTTTCCAGGACACACACACACACAACCACAGCGGTAAAAATTGAAGCCTTGACAACCATCTTTCTTCTTTCTGTTTCATTCCTTCATTTATAGAATTTCCCATTTTGTTGAAAGTTTTGATTTTCTTCAGTTTTGTTATAAGAAAAAAGATTTCGGGAGTGACAGAAAGTTTCTCGTCTGAACGCAAACACTGTATTTTAATGTATGTTAATAAATAGAAAAAATATATATAGATTGAAACAATAAATAAATAAATAAATAAATAAATCTTTGAAAACACTGCGCCGCTTTAATTCAACTTTTAACGTATCCGTGTTGTTCACCGCCGTCCGTCCAGACTGTCTCTGCCGCTATTGGTCCAAGCAGCACGTCACTCGGAACTGTAACGCAGCTGATTGGCTTCGAGCCCGCAGTCCCCGCCCCCTGCCCCCGCTCCGTCTAGGGCCGGATGTCCGTCATGAGTGTGTGTGCGTGTGTGTGTTTGTGTGTGTGTGTGTGTGTTGGGCTCGGACCCACTAACTTTTGAAAACACGCAGTGAGAGTTGGAAGCTGCGGTTCCGACGCGAGCAGCGGTCGAACCCTCCGGTAGAACCGCACCAAGCGCCAGAACTCCCCAGCGAGGAAGCCGGAAAGAGCAGCAGCAACTCGGCGGCCCCGCGGCGGAGCTCCGCTAGCCGCGGCGGGAGCAGATGGAGCCCGCACCGGCCAAGGCGAAGCCGCAGGGCCGCCTGCTGGTGTCCACCCAGCTGGACGCCAAGGACGAGCTGGAGGAGGTAGGAGGCCTCGGGGACCTGGACCCGGTCCGGTCC